>BMAW01123372.1:30966-64573 GCA_019974015.1 Nephila pilipes
AGGAAAATGATTGATTACTTAAATGTTCTCGAAGATTCTTTAACTTTAATCCTGGAAAAAGAAAAAAGAGATTTACAAGTTCGATGAAGAAATTGAAAATTTACTTGATGATGAGTAAAAATTATAAACTGAAATTGAAAACACCGTGACGTGTAAAGATAAAATAACTTTACGGCAACGTTAGTCAACGGGTTAGTTTTTCGAACGCGTTTAAGGTCACAATTCAAGATAATAGTTTAGTTCTGATAGTGGAGAAATTTAATTATTTAAAAACATATTTAGGTGGACCTGCCGCTAATGCATTAGAAAGTTTTTCAATTTCAGATACAAATTATGACTCCGCTATAGATATTTTAAGTACTAGGTTTGGAAGACGTGACATTATTATAAATACGCTTATGCAAAAACTTCTTAATCTTTCTCCTGTTTCACGATCTAATGATATTTTAAGATTAAGAAAGGTATTTGACACCGCAGGAATACAAACTCGAAGTTTATGTTCTTTTAATGTGAAACCAGAATCGTATAATAATATGTGAATCCTTGTATTATTCAGAGTTATTCCAAGTGATTTAGTATTAGAATACAATCGTAATAACGATGACTGTTAACGCTTGCATGCGCTATAACCACGCCACCTGTAAATAAGGAGTTGGTAACTGTTGATTCTAACCGTAACTGAGGGAAGAGCGGGAAGCGCTCATCGTGTATACCAGAGAAGGTAAAACGAGCAATCTGTGCAGGCAACACGTGCAGGTGTCTTGTGAATTATTAAAGAGGTATATTTAATACAGTCCACTGAGTGAGTGTTTTATTGCGCAAATAACCTAAGGAACTTTAATATTGTGTAGTGAAGGATTCATGTGGTCCGAATCGCCGGAGAGCAATTACCGGTTGGAAACAAAAGTTTGTAAGTGTTAGATTGTGTGTGTGAATAGAAGTGAGTGATCAGTTTGTGATACGGATTAAGTGTGATATTTTTTTATGGATTTAAGGGCCACATCAGTGCAGAAGTGACCGCACTAAAGCAAAACATCGATCCTGTTTTTGAGGTGAGAAAAATTTCTCTATTGTGTTTTCTTTTCTGAAATTTAAAAAAAAAACATGTCTATAATTAAAAAATTAAAAAAAGACGAGTTAACCCTCGTTGCTGAGGAATTAGGCTTGATAATTCCTAATGGAGCAAAAGTCGTTGAAAAAGAAATATTACTGAAAATTGTGATTTGTATATTAATGACATTGAATTCGTTCAAAATATCTTTGATTATGTTTTTGAGGAAAAGAAATTAATTAAGGAAAGAGAAATAAGGAAATTAGAATTGGAGAAAATTAAACTGGCTCAATTAGGAAAGGAATTACAATTAGAAACCCTTAAAAAAGAAACTCGTCAAGATAAGTTAACTGATATAGATACCTTAAACAGAAGCACTGAAAATCTAATTAAAGTGTAAAAATTTTAACAATTTCTGTGCCTACTCGAGTAGAATCTTATAATCTTTTCTTCCAATCAATAGAAAAAGCATTTAAAACAAAAAATGTGCCGGAAGAATTAAAAGCGGCAATACTATTAGGAGAAAAGGTATCAAATTTTATGGTTTATATGAAAGAGGAGGATATCAATAATTATGAAAATCTTAAATCTGTAATATTAAAAGAATACCAACCCACCCCGCAAGAGAGTTTAAATCAATTTCGCAAAGCGCAAAAATTACCCAATGAAAATTTTGTACAATTCGCGTCGAGGTTATCTGCTAATTTTGAAGATTATTGTCAATTGCGAAAAGTAAGGGATTTTAAATCGTTATGTGAATTGATTGTTTCGGATAAAATATTTAGTGACCTTGATAAAGAACTGAAAACGCATATAGCAATAAAAGAGGGTGAAGGGTATTTTTAACCGCAACAACTTACGAGAGAAATTGATATTTATCTTTCTTCGAGAGAGAAATCTAAATATGAGTCATCAATGAATGGAAGTTAAAGATATCCAATAATAAATAAAACAAAAAATCCTTACAATTCAGGGTATCAGAAGGGGGATTTCAAAAGTGTTTATTTCAGAAATAAAAAGCTATAAATGTGTTATGTGTAAAAATGAGAAGCATGCGTTATATTTGTGTCCGCGATTTAGGAAGTTATCAGTTCAAGATCGCATTGATATACTTAAAATTAATAATCTGAGCTTTAAATGTTTTGCTTCAGAGTGTTATGTTAAAAGATGTTCGAGTAGAAATTGCTTTTGTGGAAAACCACATCATAAAATGATTCATTTTTCGAGAAACGTCGACAAGCCTAAAATAGAAATAAAAAAATCTCAAAAAACGTCTGCCCGTGAAGGTCAAAATGAAGAATTTATGAATGTTTCTCTCCCTTCCTGCGAACTCAATGAAAATATTGTAGCTAGCAGTTTCGCAAAGAGCAAAACCAAAAATTTTGTATTGAGTACTGTTAAGAGTTTTGATTAAAAATAAAAATGATGATTGGGAAGAAGCCAGGTGTCTGTTAGATGTTGGAAGTCAAACATGTTTAATAAGTTCAGAGTGCGCTAATCGTTTGCAACTTAAAAAATAAATACTTTGATATCGTGTTTAAATGATTCATCATTGACAGTGAGTGGATGCGTTAGAACTACTATAGCGAATAAAAACAAACGTTTTCACAAAGAATTAAAAATGTTAATAGTTCGGAAAATTACTGATTTAATTCCCCCAACAATACTTGATGTTAATGTTGAAATTTCAGATTAAATTCCGTTAGCTGATTATACTTTTAATGTCCCAGGAAAAATAGATATTTTATTAGAAGCAGAAATTTTTTATGAACTATTGAGGCCTGGACAAATATATGCGCAAAATTCACGTTTGCTCATACAAAATACAGTGTTTGGTTATGTTGCTAGCGGTAGTGTAGATCAAGTTAGTGACTCTAAAGTTCGTTGTGCATTAATCCGAGAAGATGATTTAAATATAACGTTAAAGAAATTTTGGGAGGTAGAAAGTGTCGAATCAGAAATATATAAAAGTAATGAATACTCGATTTTTGAGGAACATTTGCTTGTACACATCGGAGAAATGAGGAAAGGAAGTATATTGTCCCAATGCCCTTTAAAGAGGATCCTTCGTGTTTAGGAAATTCAAAGGACATTGCTCTCAGAAGACTAAAATCGCTGTGGGATCGTTTAACCAGAGACACTGAATATTTAACGTAATACAAAAGCTTCATGAATGAATATTTGAAACTTGGCCACATGAGAGAAGTGGCGGAAGAAAGAGAACCCGATGTAGTGTACTATGCCACACATCATGGAGTGTTAAGACCCGAGAATACAAGTACAAAATTGCGTGTTGTATTTAACTGTTCCACATTGACCACTAATGGTAATTCGTTGAACTCGTTACAGTACAATGGTGGAGTCATCCAAGATGACTTATTTTCGATAATGATAGGGTTTAGAAAGCATGTGTATGCTTTGACAGCCGACGTGAAGATGATGTATCGAATGATAGAATAGAACCCAATCAACACAATCTTCAAAGAATTTTGTGTAGTGATGCGCCCAATGAGTCACCTAAAATTTATGAGTTAGTTACAGTTACTTATGGAACTGTGAGTGGTCCCTATCTGGCAATGAGGACTTTGAAACAATTATCCATTGATGAAGAGAATAATTTTCCCATTTCATCACCTATGTTGCATGACAATTTTTACATGGATGATTTACTATGTGGAACTCAAACCTTAGAGAGTTGCAAAAACGACTTATAGTTATTATGCAAAAAGCTGGAATGCAACTTCATAAATGGTGCAAAAACCATCCAGAACTAGCACCAAGTGTGGATGGAAATTATAATTTCTCAAATCCAAGTGAAACCAAAACCTTAGGAGTTTCCTGGAAACCAGTGGAAGATTGTTTTTCTTTTCGAGTCAAAGTGGAGCTTGGGACTTCATACACAAAAAGGCGTGCGCTGTCTACTATTGCAAGATTATTTGATACTTTGGGACTGCTTGGTCCAATTGTATCTAAGGCTAAAATATTCATGCAGAAACTATGGCGCTTAAAAATTGATTGGACTGACATACTTCCAACTGCAGAGTTTCAAGAATGGGATAACTTTTTGGTTATGTTAGAAAGCATCAGTAACATTGATATTGAGAGACGAATTATGATTGAAAAAGCTATCCAGTTAGAAATCCATGGTTTCTTTGATGCTTCAGAACGTTGTTTTGGAGCTGTGATTTATTGCAAGTCTTTCAGCTCTACTGGTGAAACTATGGTTAGACTGGTGACTAGCAAATCTAGAGTGTCGCCGGTGAAAAGCCTTACAATCCCAAGGCTGGAATTGTGTGCTGCAGTTTTACTGTCAAAGTTAGTGAAAAGAGTCCTTGCTGCAATGAAACTGGAAACAACAGTATTCTTATGGAGTGATTCCATGATAATGCTTTCATGGATCCAAAATTATCCAATGGATTTTAAAACATTTCTGCAGAACAGAGTTGGCATCATTCAAGAGAACACATCCATAAACCAGTGGGGTCATGTGTCATCTGAACAGAACCCAGCAGATATCCTTTCACGGGGAGTGGACCCTGATAAATTGGTCAACAACGGAATGTGGTTCAATGGTCCCACATTTCTATATAACAGTGTTTATCTAAAGCAAACAATTTCTATGTCCAAAGAATGAGAGGAATTGAAAGCAGAACTTAAAAACTGTCAGTGTGATGAATTTAAAGAAAAATTATCTGCTTTTAATGTGACTGTTAATAATTATATTCATAGCATACTTAATTTGAGTAATAATTATATAACTGTTCTTCGTATTTTTAGTTATATTTTCAGGTTCATAAATAATATACAAAATCCTTTGTACAGAGTATCTGGGCCACTTCAAGTAAATGAACTGAATCATGCAGAATGTGTTTTAATTTAAATGGTTTAAAAGGAGGAATTTTCAGCTGAGATTAAGTGTCTCAAGCAACAAAGGAATGTTCTTCCAAAGAGTAAGTTAAAATCCCTAAATCCGTTCTTAGATTCTGATGGAGTCATGAGAGTTGGAGGACGCTTGGGTAACTCAGGTTATAATTTTTCTAAGAAACATCCTGCTATTATGCCTAAAAATCACAAATTGACTTTATTAATTATTGATTATATGCATGTTAAATATTTTCATGTAGGTGCATCAGCATTACTTAGTTATGTGAGAGAAAAGTTTTGGAATTGAAGTGGTAGATCTACCTGTAGAAAAATTGTTCATAAATGTATCATTTGTTTTAAAGCTAATCAGTTATTTCATCTCAAATTATGGGTGACCTGCCTAGAGATCGAGTAAGACCAAATTTTCCATTTAATTGTGCAGGTGTGGACTTTTGTGGTCCGTTTTCAATAAAGTATAGAAATCAACGTAAGGGTATTTTACATAAGATTTATGTTTGTATTTTTGTATGTTTTGTTTCCAAAGCTGTACATTTAGAAATGGTATCAGACCTTAGTTCAGGAGCTTTTATAGTCACATTAAAGAGATTTATTGCCCGCCGCGGCAAAAGTGCTAAATTATATTCTGATAATGCCAAAAATTTTCAAGGTGCGAATAAGGAAATTATGAGACTTAATAAAATGGTTCAGGATCCAGACAAAGAGTTGTCTGCTTTTTTAGCTAGCGAAGGTATTGACTGGAATTTCATCCCACCTAGATCCCCAAATTTTGGCGGACTTTGGGAAGCCGCAGTAATAGCCTTTAAATATCATTTTAAACGATTTGTTAGTGGTGCGAATTTAAATTATGAAGAATTTTTAACTGTAGTCACGCAGATTGAAGGAATTCTAAATTCGAGACCCTCTCTGTCCTTTATCTGCTAATGAAGATGATTTTGAAGATTTAACCCCTGCGTATTTTCTGCTAGGACGAACTATAACTACTATTCCTGAAAAAGATTTTTCAAATGCAAATGATAACAGACTTAAAAATTGGCGAAAGTTAACAAAATTAGTACAGTTAATCTGGAAAAAGTGGCATCGTAATTATTTAAGTCAGCTTCAGCAGCGAAATAAGTGGAGATTCGAAAAGAATAATGTTCAAATTGGCGATTTAGTGTTACTATTTGAAGATAATATACCAGCACATAAATGGCTACTAGGCAGAATTATTAGTATGTTCTGTGGAGACAGTAAAAAAAATTCGTGTAGCTCAAATAAAAACTCAATTTGGTGTATTTAAGAGACCTGTCTTTAAAATTTGTGTATTACCTGTGTCTGAATAATATATGTAAGCATATGCATTTTTCTTCTTGATAATTGTAAATATTATTAGTGTATTCCATTGAAAATATTGCCATATTCTTTAATTGTATGCTGTGTTAAACTGAGAATTTCATGTAATTGAATAGTGTTCTTTTTGTTTGTTTGCTGATAATTATTGAATATGTATCTTCAAATTTTGAGTAATTAGTGAAATAGTGTTGTACATACAATGATTGAATGTTTAAAAATGTCAATGAAGGCCGGTATGATAACGCTTGCAAGCGCTATCAACGTACCACCTGTAAATAAGGAGTTGGTAACTATTGATTCTAACCGTAACTGAAGGAAGCGCGGGAAGCGCTCATCGTGTATACCAGAGAAGATAAAACGAGTTATCTGTGCAGGCACCACGTGCAGGTGTTTTGTGAATTATTAAAGAGATATATTTAATACAGTCCACTGAGTGAGTGTTTTATTGTGCAAATAACCTAAGGAACTTTAATATTGTGTAGTGAAGGATTCAATGACCAATCATGTTTTGATATTAATAAATTTTTGGAATTTCGCAGAAGTGAAATACAATATCGTGAAAGAGCTAATATGTTTAATTGTAATGATAGATCATCAGCCTTTGATCATAAGTGTAATTACAGTCATTCTAAGATTTAAATCGTTATCCACCCACGCACAACGAAACCAAACGAAGGTCAATCGTTTCTTTGTCTGCTGCAGTTGCCTGTAAAAATTGCTTATTTTGCAATTCCGGAAAGCATGAATCATTGGAATGTTTCGATACGAATATTTCTGCGAAGAAGGAAAAAAATAAAAAAGTCTGGGTAGATCTTTTATTTGTTTTGGCAGAATGCACTTAGCTTAAGGATTGTAAAAATAAACTGAATTGCGAAAAATGCCATATTAGAAATCAAAATATTACGTACTTTAAAAAAAAGAACTTGGAAATTAATGAACCGAATTATAAATAAGAAAATCATTCGCTGATAGCTAACAGATGTTTTATGAGGTTTACCGAAAATGCCGGATAAAAATAAAACTTGTTTTGATTCTTTAATCACTATTCAAGTAGAAAGCGATAGTAAAACATTAACTACTGTTGTGGATACTGCAACCCAATTGTTAATACTTAAAACCAGTATGATATCTGAACACTATAAGAATCCGTGCGGTAAGGTTATTTAAAATCTGCTTTTGGGCGTAAGGTCACTGCACCATTAATAAATCTGAATTTAGTAGTTATAATTTCTGAGTCTAATGTTGTATATACACCTGTTACAATCATGTGTGCAATGGTAGATAATTTAGTCCATTATATTTTATTAACTTTGAGTGCTTATAATGATTTGATTGCAAATAAAGATCATTTTGAAAGTTATGTAAATAATCTTAGTGTTGATGAAATCCAATTATCTCATGAGTACATTTCTGTCAATCCTGTTGAGAATATAATAGTTAATATAAAACCTAATTCTATTCAAGATAGCACGATACCTATGAACAGTGCCATTGATTCTGTAAATAATTTAACTAGTACTGATATGGACAGTGGTAATGTCAACAATGATTAATTTCAGATTTAGATGAATTTCAATTTGAACAAGAAAATGATGACAGCCTATCCAAATGTTAGCAAGATGCCAAGAATTCTTCAAATGGCTTTATGATTGAGAATAAGTTCCTGTATCATAAAGATAAGATTTTAGATGAACCCGTCTGCCAGTTAGTTGTTCCTTGAGAGAGCAGTTATTATAATTCGCACATTCCAGTGTATGGGGTGGGCACCTGCGGAAAAAGAAAACTTTAGAAGGGTTAAGATATTCATCTTTATGGCCTAGCATGAAAAGGGATGTGCAAAACTTTTGCAACACTTGTGTTTCCTGCTAGTTAAAAGCCAAAAAGAAACAATCTGATGAAATTCCCATAACTCCTGTAACCCCACCCAATGAACCTTTCTAAATTATAAATGTTGATATAATAGACCCCATCGAACTTAGTATTAGGAGATACAAGTTTATACTATGCTCAATAGATCAGTGCACTCGATGACCTGAAGCCCCCTATCTAAAGAATGTAACAGCAAAATCGACTTGCAATGCATTGTTACAAATATTTTCAAGAACTGGTATACCAAAAATAACTGCTACCAATAAAGGCACTGACTTTGCATCCAGTCTCACAAAAGAATTTATTAAAAGAATAGGATCTCCCCCTAGATTTTCTGTTCTGGGACACCCACAATCCAATGGTCTCATCGAATGATGAAATGGTGTATTGAAAAATATGATACATCAGACTCTTAGAATGAAGACATTTCCGTACCCATCGATCAATTAAAATCTGTTACGAATTATCTCAATGATCTGAAGATTAAACTTCAACTTGCTGCTGAGCAAACTGGTATCGCTTCTTCTACTAACCAAGCGAACTATGCCTATTACCATAATCGTTGCAAAAAGTATAAAAGTTTCAAAACAGGTGATAAAGTAGTTGTTCTTGCACCTGATAGTACACATAAAATATACGCGAAATGGACATTTCCTTGCGCCATCGCAGAAAAGCAAAGTGCACACAGTTATTTAGTTCAGATGCCTGACAATAATGTAAAACACATCCATGCGAACAAAATTAGGAAACTTAATATTCAAACTAACAACATCGGAGTCATTTATGAGACCGATATTGTCTCTGGTGATATTGAAACACACCTGTAACAAAATGTACTCCAACCGATGAAACTTATATTAAGGAACACTTGAATTCTTTTCATTTGAATCCTGATCAAAAACAAGCTGTAAAAGATTTATTAATTACGAACGAAGTAATAGTATCTGTAATAAAACCTAGCAATAGTATATAAAATAGCTAGAATTTGTGAACATACAATCAAATTAAGAGCAAATATTACACCTAAACTACAACGACCCTACCGAACTCCTGAAATTTTAAAAGAAAAAGTAGACAGACAAATAGATGATCTTTAAACTTTAGGTTAAATTGAACCCTCTGAAAGTGAATATGGTCACCCAGTAGTATCTGTGCCAAAGAAAGATGGTTCTATAAGATTATGTGTGGATTTCCATTATTTGAATTCTCAGACAGAACCAGATGCTTTTCCTATGCCGAACTCAACTGATTTGATTTATCGAGTAGCAAGCTCCAAATTCATAAAAGTGCTGGTTCTTTTGAAGGGATACTGGAAAATCAGAATGAGTTCTGAATCAAAGCAGCTAACTTCATTTGTCACTCATAGAGGACAATACTCTCATAGAGGACAATACTCTTTCAGAGTTATGCCTTTTGGTCTGAAGAACGCAGCCGCTACTTTCCAACGTACTATTAATCAACTTTTAACCCAACATAGTGTGTATTCCCAAGCGTACATGGACAACATAGAAATATTTTCAAGCAGCTGGACATATCATTTAAGACATCTTGAAGCTATTTTATGTAGCTTAAATGAAGCTAATTTTACCATCAAGGTTCAAAAGTGTAGTGAAGCTTACGCCAACATCTTTGCGTTGAGAAAATTTGAAACATATATTTAGGGATCACAAGTTCAAATAGTTAGTGATTACAACCCCTTAACATACTTGAAGCAATGTTTACCCCAAAGTGCTCTTTTCCAGAGAGGGTCTCTAGCTCTGGAAAGATTCAACCTCAGTGTCAGATATCGAAGTGGTGAAATTCACTTGAACGCTGATGCACTGAGTCGACTACAAGCAACTCATTATACCTGAACTACATTAAACTCTTTTCCTGAACTATTAAAAAATACTTAGCATTTCTAAGTGATTGAATTTATGTGTTTTTCATGTTTTCTTTTTTTTTTCTTCTCTAGATGAAGTTTTTGTGAATTGCTAGTACATGTAATTTCTTTTCTTTTTTGTGATACCATCTTGAATGTGGAGATGTGAGACACTGGCACCCTCTAGATGTGTAGAATCCGCAAGCGCCCGTGGCAGAAACGTCGTAACCTACGAAGGCGAAACGCGCCTTGATGAGCGTTAAGCTCGCTGAAGGACTAAAGTCCATTCTATGTTGAATTTATGTGATTTGTATGTGTTTCATGTTTGTAAAGCATCGTTCTGTAATAAAAATTATTAGAAACGAATGCTCGTAATATATATATATATATATATATTATATGTACACATTGATGTGTGCCCCAATTCTAGCCTGGATGTAAGCGGCCACACGACGCGGCATAGAGTGATCCTGATGGTTTCCTGCGGTATTTCTTGCCAAATTTTCTCCGATTGTCTGGCCAGGTCATCAACTTTCCCAGTTAGATCCAGTCGCTTTCCCATCATATCATTGACGTGCTCGATTGGAGAGAGATACGGTTGGCCGAGGAAGTGTTTGATAAGCTGTAAGACAGTTCATAGCAATACGTGCCGTATGGGGTCTGGCATTATGTTGCTGAAAAATAAAGCCATTGTCCTGCAACAGAACGGTAGTAAAATAGGTCTCAGAATGTCGTCGACGTACCGCTGTGTTGGTAATGACGATTAAAGGGGTCCGGCTATCAAGGGCCCTGCCAGGGATACTTCTGTCAAGGACACCGGTCGTACGGTTGTTTCAGCCTTCAGTCGAATTGTGCTCCATACAACTTTATCAACAAAGTTCATTTTACATTCTTTTGATTTTTTATTGGTAAGTTTTGCTTACATTACTAATATTCTTACGTCTTGAGGATTTTATAGTATTATTTGCGTTGAGATTTGGAAAGCTTTGATAGAACATTATATTGAAAAACCCATTTCGTCATTTTTTTTTACATTACATGAACATGAAGGTTGTTCAATAAGTCCTTAGAAATTCGAGAGATGGTGTTTGTATGCATCGAAAATGGTTTGCTTTTTGTAAGCGTCATGACTCATGCTTTTAGTAAGCGTCAAGTCTCAGTTAGTAGTCATGACGCCTTTCGTGCGTCAAACATTTCTCTTCATAACTTTTCCTACCGATGAGACCATCTTCACTTTCTTTTGGAGAAGATTCACAAGAAGCAACCCATAATTTTGATTTTGCTTGGTTTCCGGTGCGTGATAATGAATCTAAGTACAAAAAACTTTAATAACTCGATTAGCAGCAATCAAAGTTTGATTTGGCAGCATTTGACTACCAAATCAAAATTTACTTATGCCATTGCCATCTGTTTTCAAATTCAAGTACTTTTTGAGCCCCCCCTCGTATACAGAAAATATATATAAATATATTGTCATTCCGTTCGCAATTAACTCATTGACCGAAGAAATAACTCCACATATAAAATATGAAAATTTGGGATTATTCTTCTACAATGAAGAATTTGGAATTACTATCTGAACTAATGAAAATGTCACAAAACGAATGCAGCCTAATTAATCGTCTAATTGGATATTGTTTTTTACTTATACTTCCGAAAAGTGTTAAATATAAATGAGCTCCTATCCACCGCGAATTTTTAAGTATTAGCGTCGTTGTCGAACTATTGAAACCGCAAAGTACAATGAAAATCACTCACATCCCAAAAGAGTTTACGAGCACATAACGCTAACGAAGTAATTAGAGGCCAGCAATCCCTAGAAAGTCCTAGAGGAACTCTTTAAATCAGCTTTTTTTTTCGGCATTCCCTTAATTGTGATATTCCGAGATCCCAAAAATCAGCAACTCATTCTTAGGTTAGAAAAATTATATTGGACGGAACATCCTTGAGGGAGACAATGAATTAATTCAAGGGAAATTATCGAAAATTCTGTTTACTCAATCTTTTAAAGATATATGAAGATCTTATCCTTTTTAGTGCTTTTTAAGGCTTTTAAGCCACCAGGGGGAAGGAGAAGCGATGCATTAAAAATGTAATTATCGCCTCTCTTTATTGGTAAATGAAATTTGAAAATGCGGTAGGGGCAATTAAATTTTCCAAAAGATCCTCGCGCAAAACCTATACGACTTTTCACTAAGAGCAGAAGGTTAATTAATTTTCTCCATTCTCATCCCTAAACGCGTTATCGTGATCGATGATCGTATTTTTTCTTTTAACAGAAAATAATTTGAAGTGTTTATGCTTGTCGAGTAAATGTGAGTAAGAAAGGTTTAATGCTTTTGTTTTTAATATAATTTACGTGGAAAAGTATTGCTTCAAAACAATGAGATTTATAATAGGTAAATTTGATAATTCGCACCAGAAACTAAAATTCATTTCAGAGAAAAAAAAGATATATATATATATATATATATATATATATATATATATATATATATACATGGTATATCAGAACAAATCATTCAGATTTGTAGGAGAGGTAAGGAATAGCAGATAAAGACAATTTCACTCAGAAAAAAGAATGGTCCCAAAAGTCACAAAAACATATGATGTTGAAAGGTGTTTATCCATAACTTAATTTCACTCGTAAAGACTCGTATGGTTAATACATTCTCCGGACCTAAGACTCTTTGAAAATATTTGGGATGTTTTGGGTAGGCGACTTTCTTGTCGAAAATATCTTCCAACAAACCTGAACACCTTCCTCCTTGCATAACCCGTAGTGGCAGTTTTCTTAAAGGTCCTTGATGTAGTTTGTGCAATTTTTTTTCCTTTGCTCTGCACACAGCAACAAATGAGCACTTTTTTTCGTTAAGGCGTTTTACAACACTCTGTATTTTCGAAAACATTAAATATTATTTGTTCTAATATCTTAACAGTGTGGAAATAATATTTTACCTTGCTCTATATCTCCACAGCTCAAATTTTTCTTACAGCTCATTTTGTGATACATCCATGACATTTGTCTCCTAGAGTAAGATTCTGGCAACCAATTTTGCACAAAATATGTTATTCATCATTTTCTTAAACCTGATTTCACCACAATAGCATGATTGCAATAAAAATCCATCTATTCAGAAATGTTACTTACACTTGATATATCTAACACATTTTTTAATGTTCTATCTACCCAAGAAATTCCTTGTGTAATCACGCTATTAAGAAATCTTAAAATAAAGATGATTTCATATTTTTTACAAAAAATGCTTCTTAAACTTCACTTAAGTGTTATACGCTAAGTTTGCAGTTTAAAGTAAGAAACAGAGCTCAGATTTTGAGTATATTGCTATCTTGATCGTGTTTATAAAGTTGATAGGAAGATTATAATTTTAATTTTAGCAGCCTGCATTTTCGTAGATGTGAAGTGAAGTAATTAATACGAGAGACTTAATTAAAATTTCTGGAAGAGTTGAAGATTCCATAAACAAGTGCTTAAAGAGATGATTTTAATTAAATGTTACACAAGTACCGAAATGTAAATTAAATATGAAGTGAATTTTGAAACGTTTAATTATTTAAGTGAAAAATGTTTCCTCATGTACGAATAATGTTTCTGTTTTTTCTAAATAAAGATTAAAACAGCAATTAATGTTCTCTTTATTACGAGAATGAATAATCAAGAACTTAAAGTTCTTGATTTCGCAGCTGGTTTATTTTTTTTGTTTTCAAGACTTACAATGTATGATTTCTTCAAACATTATTATTCGTTTAAAACATTTACTGGAAAATTTATTTTGATTTATTTACCACTCTAAGTAATTTCTGTTTCCTTTTTGCGAAGAATATAAAGCTTAAAACGAATTCCATTTAAAATTTACAACATTCTTAGAGTAAATCAGTTAATTTTTTGAATTTTAAATAGCAAAATTAATGTAAATTATTTTAAAATTTGTCCTAATTTCTTAATAATAGGTAAAAAAAAGTTTTAGTTCAATATTTAAACTAATTTTAATTACAAACGTATGAAAGTCGCTATTTAAAAATATTTCAGTAAAGCAGACATTTCTTAAAGTTGTGAATTGAGAATTTGCTCATTTCGTTGACATTAAGACTAAAATATATATTAGTAAATAATTGAAGATTAGAAGAAAAAAGCAATTGATAGATTTTATTTGAACATGGTATGAACCAAAAATAAAATATTCTACTTTCAAAACTTGACATTTCCATGTTCATTTATTTAAAAAATTACTGCACCGAAAGTTTGGATTTGATTTTAGAAATAGGGAAAATGTTCTGCCGAAAGATGCAATTTGGATTAAGTATTTTGGAAATAGGTTACATAAAATAGAAAGAATTGAGACAAACTAAACTGAGTGTTAAGGATTAATATAGCAAAGAATTCCTATATTAATAACGAAGATTTAAGTGCATGGCGATTCGTACATTAGTTCCCATTGTTGCCTCTTCGAATTGTTTTGTGCCGAAATGTTACCATCGATGAGACTTCATCTTTCTACTCCGGAATCCAGCGAACGATGAAAATAACGTGTTGCCCTTGTTGAATCTTCTCCAAAGGGGGTCTTATCAATTGAAAAAGTTTTGTCAATGGTTTTTTTGCAAAACTCGATGTTTTTGTTAAAAAGAAAAAAGAAGACCAATCACTGGACAGGGAGTTATTCCCCATTTCCAACATCTTATTTCCCAATCTATACACAGGTGCTTTTGTAATTCACAATTTTTATTGACTTGATAAAATGAATTAATTATTAATAGGTATTATCTCACGAAAGGATTAACTGTATTCCTATCTTTAAATGAAAATCTAAAATAAAAAAAAGCATCCCATAACTTTGTATAGCTCTAACGTAAAGCACAAATGCATTCATTATACATGTAATTGTCAAAATTTATAAAATCTTAAGAAAAACATTAAATAACGTGTTCCTGACAATTAATCTAGCAAATAGATATAACTTCTAGAGTATTAATTTCAAAGCATATTTAGGTAATAATTTGTTTTAAGTATGAAAAGGAAATTCAGTTATAATCATCGTACAAAAATGTGATACGTATTCTGTCACTCATTGGTGTAGGTTTTGTGTGGAAGTTTCGAGGGAGAAATCAAAGTAAATTTATGCAGCATGTTTATAATACAACATAATGCGTATTTAACACATTAGCAATAGATTTCAATTTTTTCAGAAATCTTTATATGCATGAATATCATTACATGTTTAATCAATAGAGTGAGCGATTGTCCAAGTCGTATTAGAAGTAACATTAGAGCTAGTAGTGGTGGTTTCATAATTTCAACCTATAGTCAAAAGATGAGGATGACATCTCTTAATATCCACACCCTCCCCGACATGAAGAACTTAATTCACTACATATTTAAAGTACATTAGTCCTGTTACACAAGTCTTGAAAGTGAAGCACTCAATTAAGTCCAAAAAATTTTTTAAAAACTTTTTTTGTGTGCATTTTTTCCATGTGGTAAATATAGCTCTTTAGATTAGTGCAAGAAGTGGGTGCGAATGGAATATCACCCCTCTCTTGTGTCAAAGAAAGACAATACATTGGGCAGTAAAACCTTTCATCATCCATTGGGGGAAGATCTTTTTAATCCTGCACCAAAGGTAATTCACTCTAGATAAAACTTTGAACATTTAAAATGCGCAGTGTTTTACTTGCACATTCTGAATCTATGTAAATGATATAAAAATATGATAAAATATTTCGTTATTCTGACAATTACAAATGAAATTTAAGCACTGAACATAAATTTAATTGAATATTGTGTTGAAAATAAACACAATTGAAAAGAAAAAATTAATA
This sequence comes from Nephila pilipes, assembly GCA_019974015.1. Lineage (NCBI taxonomy): Eukaryota > Metazoa > Arthropoda > Arachnida > Araneae > Nephilidae > Nephila > Nephila pilipes. Next base: position 46,803 of record BMAW01123372.1, read on the forward strand.
ATACGCAATGATAATTCAACTAAGTTGAGACGAACTACTCTAGCCACATGATCATAATTGTTATATGTTTTATTAGACTTAGAATAACACCTACAGAGCCTCGAATACATTGTATTACGTAGTACAATGTATACATAGCGATTATATAGTGTAAACATGATATGAAATCCGTTAAAAACAATAAACACTGAAATAAAAATTGATTGTTACAATTAACGCTGATCACATATGCGAACAGCAATGTGTTGAGACATTGTGTTGCTTGCTGGTGATCAGGATGAACAAACGTCCAAATCCATACTAAAAAATCCGTAAGCAAATGGCTTGATCGGTGTCAAATTGTAGAATGTGTTGCACCATCGAATGCCGGATTAAATAAATGTTAGTGTATCCAGTAAATCCGGATTTTTCTTGTTTTTTTTTAAACTAATGTCGAACGAATGCTTCCGATCTTTGTGAAAAAAAAGTTGCCAAGTCTTGGAATTATACGATTCTTGCTCCAAGTGTGAAAGTGGATCGAGATATTTGAATTTTGATGTTTCAATCGTCAAAAGATAGGATTTATTAGAATTTAAAGTTTTTTTTTTACAATTACTATTATTTCTATCTTTTCGCATTAATTATGATGATCTATGAGAAGTTCATGAGTAGTCAGGATTTTGGTATTTGAAATATTGTTTTTGAGGGGAGAGACGCTCCGCTACTCAGTCCCAACTTCAGAAGATATACATTACAACATCAAAACTTCGAGGCCAAATGGATAGACATGTTAAGAATAACTGAAATATATTTTTTTTAACATCTAAGTTTGATTTTCTTGTAAAATTAATTTAATTACGAGTGAAACTGACGAAGATGTGCGACAAAATTCCTTTTGGAGAACATTCGTAAATAATAAGTAATTCTTAGGTTTTCTACATATTTATATCAGCGTGCTCAGTAGGAACCCAGTTGTATTCCAGTGCGTAAAATCGAAATATTCCTTTTCCAGAAAGCAAACTATTGTAACATTTTTTGAACAGGCACTAATGAACTTGCAAAAAGATATTCTTTCTTATGATTAAGTTGCGGAGGAGCGATAAAACATTGCTGCAAATCGCAACTATTAAATAGATGTTAATAATCAAAGTAAATGGTAAAAAAAGACTGTCAAAAATTTCATTCTTATTTGAAATTAGTATCAAATAGACTTAAGTAAATTTGCTGTTCAGAAAAATAAAAGATTACATAACTTATTTCCTTGTAATTTTTCTTTTCATTTTTTTTTAAATAATACAATCTATGAAAAAATATACTTTTCCCTTTAACAACTTAACGGCTTTACTTATTACATTTCATACGAGTAACACAGGTTTTCCGTGGTGCGGACATCACGTTTTCATAGCCCACTTTCTGTGACTTTCTCGTATAGTTTATTCTAGTTTATTTTTTCTTTAATAGATGATATTAATGATCCTTAGAAAAACTATACTGGCATTTCCCCCCGCCTTTATTTAATTCGTTGTGATACCTGCGCTTGTATTCGAGTATTGCTTATTACAGATCTAAAAAATTTAGTCTTGGTAAACTTCGAAGAAAATTATTATATACTTTTATTATCTTATTATAAAAATTAATAACTGAGTTTTCCTATTTCATTATATGAAGCTTGCATTCTTAATTTTTGTGAGAATCGAAAATCGATGATTCTAACAATCGAATTGCTTACTGTGCCACTTCTGACCACAGTAACTAACAAAATCCGGAAACTCCGCAGAATTTTACACAGATATTCTTATTATAAAGAAATAAATAGGGATAATAATTTCGAAGATACTCGGATTTGATGCGATGAACTGATGATGCGAGAAACAGATGTGGAATTGATGTGAAAATTCCTCAAATTATTTCCCAAAGTTTTCAAATTCCTGGCTCTCTATCCTTTCACATGAGTCATTTTTTCATTGAAGGAAATGTCAAGTTAGGAAAATAGATTTACTCTTCACACCCGCTTGTGTTAAAAAAAAAAAGCCAACATTAAAGCGATAATCATTATTGTTGTTGTTTTCTCTTTCAAGTCAGTTTTGACTTTTAGTGAAAAACTGTCGTCCCAACGAGTTTTATGAGAAACACTCAGCAATAATTATTTTTACCTTTTTCACAATTTTAAAATGCTAACATTAAAAATTTCAACTCAAATAAGTTTGTTGTTTCTTTTAAACTCAAATGGAGGATTTATGTGGTTGCTTCTTTAATCTTATATTCTTCTCTTCAACAATATGGATTCTGAACATAGCTGAATTTTTGCACACCGTACAAATGATAAAACTAGAAGGACTATAACTTATTCCAAACTTATATATTCAGTGGGAAAACTAGCGCTTGCAATATCCGGGAGCAACAGAATTAGGTTAAGTGATGGGGATCAATTCCATCGCGAGTAATCAATCGATAAGCCGAATTTCTCGAGTTCCCTAAAAAGTCTTTTTTCGGCTGCCTAGTTCATGATGCAATATTTACTTTTTCCGCATGTCCTTAGGAAAAATACTTGAACTGCCAAGTGACAGTTAAAGTGAATTAATCGAAACTCGTTTTTTTAGAACATTAGGAAAAAATCAATGAAAACACACTTGGATAGGAGAAAGTCCCTGTGTGCATATATTCATGTAAGATGGAGGTTCAAAATGTATTCTTGTTAGGAATAGAAAGTACGCATATTAGAATCGGGGTAATTCACTGTGGTATTGTCCAATGATCATTATTTAATGAGTAGATAACGTGATCTGTCTATCACGTTTCCCCCTAAACTAGCACTTTGTGACTTGTACACACGTGGTATTATATAATTAAATATATCTTCCAATAAATAAAAAGTGAATCACATTGAATTAGAACTATTAAAGTGTAATGAATATTATTGAGGAGATGCATCTTTAATAAATTAAATGTTTTATACGAGACTTAGTAATTTAGCAGTGGAGACAGTAAGCTGAAGTGATCCATGTGAGACTTCTGTATCATACCTATGCTGATTAAAAAGTTTTAGAAATGAGAATGAGAGTCAAGAATGCGTCAATAAATCTTCTAAGCAATTCTCTATAACCTAATTGGTTCGGTAAGATAAGAACTAATACTTAACGTTAATTCAGATGCGCATAAAGAATTTTTCACGAATATTGAAGATTAGGATTGATCTTTAATTTTTCATAAAGATATTACAATGAAATAATTTTGTTATCATCGCTGTAGGATTTTGTATTCACTAGACTATTGCATAGCGATTTTTTAAAAATATTGATTAATAATGATTGCAAAAGGAAATAATAACAGAAGATTACAGATCCATGAACATACATGTTTAGTTTTAGAATATTTTCATATGAAACAAGTAGGAACAAACACGATTACTTCTTTTGATCAAACTAAAGAAGTAAGAAAGTCAGACACGTCCCTGTGATGACGGAAGAATTCCATTTTGCACCGGCTATACATGTTCCATTTTATTAAATACATAGCTTTTTCTCAATATCCTGAAGATCGAGATTTAGTCACTTCACGTATTTTGGAACATGGTTCTTATGAAATTCTTTTATGAGTTTACTAAGAGAATAACATGTTTAGAAATAATAGAATGTATTAAAATGGAGGAATGCCTGTATAGTAAACAGTATATAAATTTAAAAATATTTTTTATGCAACATAGGTGAGAACTAGAGTAAATACTGAAATCAAGAAAATAAAAAAAAATTGGGTTACTTTATTCAACTATCTTGAAACATTGTTAAAGAGCAGAATGAATAAAAGTCGAAGAAAGCAAGCGATATGTAACTGAAATAAGTATCTTGTTTTTTTTTTTATAATTGTGTTGTTAACTTCAAAAACTTTTTTTTTTCTTAAAAACATTTTTTTCTTTTAGATATAATATTTGCGTACATTATTTTAAACGCAAGTGATATGTTTTATATTGAAGAGTTTCCTTGTTCTTATTAACTTGCTCTTAAACTTCCATATATAGAAGAATCATTAGAGATATTTTGAAGAAAACAAAAAGTCTTCTCCCTCTCCTCAAACAAGAGTTTTAATAAGTTGCGTTATACAAAAATTTTAATGTTTCATTAATAACAGTTATCTATAAAGAGAGGCCAAAAAATGAAACATCTTTATTAACTTTCGGAAACTTCATCAAATCACACAAAAATGGTTTCAATGTTAATAGCTTAGTGGAAAAGGAGTTAGGGTGATGAAAAACTTTACATAGCATAACATACTGTTAACAGTGATAAACAGTTAATTAACTTCTAAAGCAGAATTTCTTTTTTTTTTCTCTTTTTTTCGAAACTGATTTTTCATCTCAAAGACAGACTAAATTTCGAATTCGTGAAATTCTGTTTTATGTTTATGAGTTAAGGGAGCTTATTTTAAAGACCCTTTTGTAAGAGTTTTACACAATTATTATATAAAGTATGAAACAAAGAAATTCTCAAATACCGTGCTCCCTCAATAATCCGACGCTTCATTTCTCCGCCCTGCCAGTAATTCGATGTTTTTACTAACGCAGCCTTATAGATATTATTTTATGCAATGGAATATTGGAATAATGTTAGGATATCTGTACAAAACAATAGTCTTTGTGGTTTTATATTTAATGTGTTTACATTTTGTATGCACAGTATTAAATACTTTGTAATAATTTAATTTCTTGCGTTTAAATTCGTTTTTGTTAATGATTGTGGTGCTCTTTTCCGATATCTGCCTGATTATCGAGGGCGTACTGGATATGAATAAAAATTCATAATTGACATTCATATTGGAATGCTTTTTGGTCATAATAAACAGTTTTTGCTTGTGCCGAAGAATGAAATATTTTTAATGGTTCTCAATTTTCTTTACATGCATTTTTCAAAAAAATTATTTCTTTGGTAAGTAAAGTATTCTTAGTGAATCAAATTGTTCGAATAAATCGATTTTTTTAAATTTATAAATACAGTTATATTTGTGCAATATACAGATGGAGGACAAAATAATACGAACACCTGTGAAAAGTATGATGTATTTCACACCTGCAGTACAGCCGCTCCACCTGCAACAGAAGTCTGACACCTAGTGAGATTGAAGAGGAAGGTATCAGTGTCTCAACAGCAGTCACCTGCGTTGCATGCGTCTATCGAACTGTATGTGATAAGTTGAAATGTCAGACCTGTCAGAGTTCCTAAGAGGAATTATTGTTGGAGCACGTTGAAGTGGTTAAGGCATCAGCAAACCTTTTGGGGTTTGCAAGGAGTACGGTATCAGCCGTTATGACAGTGTACACGAAAGAGGGTAAGACAACGTCTTCAAAGCACAACAGTGGCCGAAAGTCAAAGCTTGCTGATAGGGATAGACGGGTCTTGAAGCGCATAGTAGCCCTAAAGCACAAGTAATCGTTATCCGAGATAATATTCAAAATGAACAGTCATCTTCAGGACCCCATTTCAACAAAAACTGTCAAAAGAGAACTTCATGCTGCGAACATTTATGGCAGAATGGCAATTCATAAGCCCTTGGTGACTGCAACTAATGCTTTCAAGCGACGCCAATGATGCAGAGATCACGAAGGCTGGTCCCCACAGCATTGGCAACAGGTAATATGGTCAGATGAATAGTCATTCACCCTATTTCAGTCTACCGGACGCGTTTATGTCTGGAGAACACCCAGGGAAGCGTTTAATCCTGAATGCCTCTTGCCGACTGTGAGCATGGGGTGGCTCCATTTTGGCATGGAATACGATATTTTGGACCACTTGTTATTATGCATGGGAGAATCAAATCCAATCACTATCTAATCATTCTAGGGGATCATGTCCATCCTTTTATCCAGACTGTATTCCCTGAAGAGCGACCGCTTTTTCAAGACGACAACGCCCCTATCCACAGTGATAGGTGTGTTCAAGCATGGTTCGAAGAGCATGACGATGAAGTTAAACATCTTGCCTGGCCCCCTCAGTCTCCGGACTTGAATATTATTGAACATTTATGGGAATATTTGGAGTCCAAACTTCGTTCCCGATTTACACCTCCATCCATTCTTTCGGCATTAGAGTCCGTTCTGCAGGAGAAATGGCTTAATATTCCTTTAAATATTGTCCATGACCTTTATGCATCTCTTCCACGTCGCATTAAATTTGTACTTCAGTCAAAGGGTGGTCCAACCTCCTATTAATAAAGATTTCCCATTATTTCACAGGTGTTCGTATTATTTTATCCTCCATCTGTATGTGCATAATTGTAAGTACTCGATTTACAAATGTAAATATACAAATACTGATTATGGATTAGCCAAGTATAATTATAATGCATACATAATTGATTTGTTACATAAACATGTGCATAAGTAGAAATATACATCAAAGTAAAAATATGTTTTAATTGCTGCTCATTTTAAAAAGTGATGATTACTTGTCATAAAATAAACCCGATTTTCTTTGTTGAAGACGTCTAAAGCCTTTATGACTACAAATTTTCATATATATGTATATATATATATATATAAAAGAGAGAGAGTCCAGAAGAATCTTCTGATTAATTTAATCTATCACAAAAGTTCTCATACTTTCTCTAGAAAGAAATAGAGCCAGTTGTGAAAAGAGTAATGATTGAGTAGTAATAACTGAAGAATAATTGAGAATACTGAAAAATAATATACAGCATAAATTAAGCTTATTCTTCCGTGTCGAAGACACCTCAGTAATTTTAATATAAGAGGTGATGATGCAAAAAAAAATGTCAAAAGTAACATCCTTTACCGTCTGTTTAAATGTCAAATGAATCATATACGTAGATCATACACTATTTTTGACGCATTCACCTTCTTTCTTAATGCAGTTAATCAAGATATAAGATTTACTTTTTTTTCAAAAAAGTGTCATGTCGGCTTTTTGTCTCATTGTTTGACCGCACTGAAGACCTAATCGGCGGTCTGAAACCATATTAAACGCGTAAATCACTCTATAGAAAAGAAAACAAAATAAAAATTGGAAGTTGCAGAAGAGGATTGAAAAAGGGGTGATGTGATGATTGTGATGATGCCCCAACTGAATGAGTTCAAAAGTTTCTTTGTGACGTTGACTATGTGAGGACTTGCCATGTCATGCAACATGGCAACAAACACTCTCTTTATGTTCATATTCCCATTTTTTTTGTTTGCAATTTCTTGGAGATCCTCAATACTTCTCTCCATTAAATGTTCCCTCCGTGACAAAAATTCAAAGAATAAAATTTCTTTATGATCCCAAATGACAGAAACTATGATTTTCCAGGACGAAACTAAGATTTTGAATTTTTATGTAAGTGTTACACTCATGACGCCAATTGTTCACATTAATACGGTTCATGACATCATTTCCATCAATAGTTTTTATTACGCAAAAAAGTCTGAAATGGCATTTTTCCCTAGGCGGCAAGAAACCGGATATGTACCTTAACTCGCAGGATTCGGAAATGAGACATCCATTCCATCCAATATAGTACCATAACAAGAGGTTTGACTATATTGAGACAAATGATTGCGCTTTTTATTCTTAAAACTTTTATCTTGAAAACAGTGCAGTCAACTGTGTAAAAAAAAATTATCTGTTAGCTTCACAAGCTCAGTATTCTTACTTTATGGATATATCCATCGCAGTATTTCATGCATAAATAACTTAAGAGAATAAATCTTGACTGAACTAAATGCTTTTCTATAAGTTTATCCGAGTGAAAAAAAGTGCTTTTGCTCCTCTTCCCCCGCTTTTTAATTTTTGTTTCAAGTAAGAACTGTGTTGTCACGCAACACAATGAGTTTTTATCACACGTACTGAGTGATACAAACTGTTTGGAAGCACGATACATAATTGTTGTTCTTCCTTTTGGCAAGTTTTATCTTTCCTTTTCTTACATTAGTTCGACATATTTTTGGTAGGCCATTAAAAATGGTTCCTTTTTCGTATCTTATTCAATAGTTTGGATGATTAAAAATGAACTAAATTTAATCTTATAGTTCTGAAAAAAATAAGTGTCATTTAGTTTTTAAAAGTTTTGAAAAATAAGAAAAACAGCTACTTTTAACGAAAGGGAAATATAATTATATAAAAACACTGTTAAATTATAATAATTACAATTGCCATTTCATCCCATCCATACGAAATATTCTGTTTTCTAAAGATTAATAGTTCACTAAATATGATGGTTTCGGTATTTAATTCAGAAAGATATTTTATATTCTAAATAGAAATAACTGAAATTATAACCATGTTCAAACCAAATTGAACAAAAAGCAATATTTAAAAAAAAAACATTATTATGTCTGACTAACTTGCCGATATAATTTTTGTTATATTCGAAAACTATTATTGCGTACAATGGAACTAATAGATACACAACCGATAGTTATTGATTTAAGTAAGAGAGGACGTGAGAAAAAACTAAGTAAATAAGACACATCTGCGAAAATAAATTAAAATTAATTATACCGTGTAAATAAATTTTGAAAATGTAGTATTCTCAAAAAGTACAAGTTTTTGGTAACAGATGACAGTGCTTAGAGAAGTTGGTGATACCATTGAGTGTTACCATTAATAAAATGGTGCGAAAACAAATTTGATGCTAATTCATTGGTTTGTTTTGATTTTTAGCCATTTGCCGTCAAATCAAAATTTGATTCCACTCGCGTCGACCGTACGTGAGAACTAGCTATCGATGTACACCGGAAATTAAACCAATGGATTGCTTCCAATGAATCTACCGCAAATAAAACGAAGACGGTCAGAAAAGTTACTGCGATGTTTAGATGTTTCAAACCAACGGTAGAAATGTTAGTTAATAGGAAATCACTTAAAAGCTGCAAGAAATTAAGTTTTGTCGGCTATCACGTAAGAAAAATAAAATGCCAAAGATGGAAAATTTTATAGATTATTTCATTGTTTGTATTATTTATGAATACAAGCGAAATAAGTAGAATAAACATCACCTTTCATTATGTGATCTGTATTTGTTCATCTGAAAAAAAAAATTAAATATTTCACTAATTAGAGTCGAGAAATAAACGATTCCGTAAAGGAATGAAAACAAAATAGCTTTTTTATAAATAGTTACAGTAATGTCCGTACAATGAGGGAGGGAATGTAGTCCGAACTAGAGGAAATTGCTTTATATAGGGCATGAATTGTCGGAAGATTTTGAAAATTGGAGAAAATATGAGTTCTAGTGGTATAAGAATTAAAAAGAATTATTTGAAAAAGGTTTGAATTCTGAATTTCAAGGAAAAGTACGGAAAAGTTTTTAATGGTAGGATTATCAATGTCAGAGATATTGTAAAATATATAAATATATTTGTTGATAGTGTTGTTTATTTGTAGGAAGTTAAAGTCTTCGTAGGTTATAGTTATTAAATTATTAATTCGAAACAAAATTGCAATTCTATACACAGACGAAACGAATGCTTATAAATAACAAACTCCAAACGAAACCCAGTTCTTCTATAAATAACAAACACAAATGAATAAATATAATTATCTTCAAAACATTTCCTGAAGAACACAAATAGTCAGAAAGAAAGAGCAACATGGACGTCATGCGATGTATATACGCCAGAATCATGCGTATTGAATTTATATTTGCTTACCGGTCATTTTAATATTGAGTTTTTAAGAAAATATCTTCGAGAAGTACATCCTTTTCGCCCGTAAAATAGATTCAAAGAACCAAATTTGATACGTGTAAGGCATGCCATCTTTGCTCTGTGCCGACCACGCATACTCACAAAATTTTCCTTTCATTGCGAGAGGTGTTCAGAAATTATGAGTACTGAGCCTCCCAAAGACGTATTTGTTTTTCAACTAAGTTGAGTGCACTGTGTCAAATAAAATTCTCCATAGTAAAATGCGAGCTCGTTTGTCTCGGTCGGTTGACACCTCTCGTTGCAGTGCCGTGTTGAATTGAATGTTTCGATTCCGAATCTCGCCGGTTGCAAATTCAGGAGCAGATTCTATTCTCTTCTTGTAAAGAGAAAAGCTCGAAATAAAAACGAAACGAAATAAAATCTGTTGCATGAACCGTACTGATGTGATAAAGTGGTGTGAGATTAAAGCTTGCATAAAGGCTTTGGTTTGACCCCTTATTTACAAGTCTAAGCTTTTGGGATCGTAAAGAGATTATCCTCATTGCCTCAAGGGGAAGAAATGAATATCCGATTGGGGTGTAGAGGAATACTAAAAGAATTAATGAGAACCTGAGCACCTCAAACAAAGTGCTCAAAAGGCGCTGGGAGGGGATTTTGACAAAGGTATAAGAAAACTCATTTCCCCATTTGGGTTGAAACATAGTGTTTGATGTACGAACAATTTTTACAACACAATTTTTTAAATTTTCAAAATTATGTAACTTTCTCAATTTTTAAGAAACAGCCTATTTATTTTCTGGATAACCCTCGTAATATCACGTTTTTATTTTACCTTTTCCTTTTTTAATTTCTCAATGGAATTACCTCTATTAAAAATATTATATAATCTTAAATTTTATTCAAAAATAAGAACAAATCTCATTAATTTATATTCGATATATATAAATTAATATTTATAGTATATAAATTAATATTTTCAAATGGAACGCGTCTATCGGCAGTGAATTCCAGATCATGCAGCGCCATCTGCAAACAAAAAATACGAAATTCCTTTTATTTGTATAAACAAAAATTTTCAAAGTAGTAAGTATTGCCTTCCTAACTGCTCTGTCGTAAGCCAATTAGCTCATTTAGTATTGAACTATAAAATGTATCAGAGAATTTTAATCCTCCCTATATTTTTACATTTTATGCCTAGAAACCCAAAATTTCGTCAAAAATAATTACTCAACAATATTTGGTCAACAAAGTCTTCACTCTATTTTTTTTTTTTTTTTTTTTTTTTTTTTTATCTCAAATAGAAATTCTTTTAACCAACGACGAATTTTATTACTATTTTTATTCACGATAAACAGCATCGTAACATAAGTTATAAAAGAGGCACAGACTTTTCTCAAACCAAATTAAATATTCTACCAAAAATAAACCAATTTCTAGAAGTCGTACGAAATTAACTTCCTGCCGGATATTACCTTGCCAAATTAGAATACCGAAGTTGGAGAAACTTTGAATCAATTTCTCTGTTTTTATTGCTCATAAACGTTTAGAAAGAGGCATCTTATGATTACGTTGTGTATTCTGAGAGAAAAATTCAATACGTTTCCATATTTAGCATCGAGATATATGAAGCAGAGGCCGTTTCATAGATGCTATGTTATATTACAGAAGGTATATTGTTAAATTTGTAAATAGAAGTTCTGGAGGTGTTTATGACGTATATTTTATGACGTATAATTACCCGAAGGAATATTTTTAAGGTGTCGGAAACGTATTATGTAATAAGCGTTTCGAAAATATCTACCCAAAACATTTTATGTCGAAATATACAATTTAAAATGAAAGAATGCAATTTTAATGACTTTATAATAAAAATATACTCATACATTTTAAGTTACAGTCATTTTCATTTTTTAACTTCCTTTTTCGAGGCCACGGTTGCCAAGTGGTCATGTTTGCGAGCTGATGATCGATATTTCCCCTTTCGAGTCGCGGTTCGAATATGATTCCAATAAAGACCAATCATGTAGCTGGGCTGATCTGTCAGGCTCTAATTACTCACTCTGAGTAATGAAATAAAGTTGGTGTGGAGTTGGGTGGTGTCAGTTCAGATGCCGTCTTTGCCTCTTCATCGAAACATGAAACGACGCGGCCCGATGTAAAAATCTCTCCTATTGATTCTAAGAGCAACGTTAATAAAATATCAATTATTCAATCAATTATTTGGTGCACTTAAGTAATTGTTCAAAACTTTAACAGAGATGACGGTATTGATTGATTGACTGTGAACATTAATTTTTTTAAATTAGCAACACAAAGGCTAATTGTAATGGAGGTTAATATATTGAACATCATTCAAATGACAAAGGCGACACCCTTTTCAAAATTCCCACACCATGCCATTAGGAGGACTTGGAGTCTCAACTAACGTCCAACAGGAGAGAATATATGGGAGTTCTTCTGTCGAATCCATGACTCTCCGAAACAATATTGGTCGTGAGTTCGTGACCATGACAACTAGACTACCGTGGCCCCAGTGATGACGGCATAATCATCTTTGTTCCTTCACATCCCTCATAACTAATGGTCATTTAATTCTTTCCTCAAAACGGAACATCAACCAATCGTTAAAAAATAGTACATGCATTCGAGAACACGTAAATTTTCTTATGGTTTTATTTAATATCGAAAATAACAAGAATGGTCTTGTAAAGATAAATAAACTATGAAATTTTATATTTTTCTGAAGAATGAATTTACTTAAGTATATTTGGCGTTGATTTCAAATACAATTCAAATTATTGACAGGATTTCTTAAAATTTATCTTAAAAATTAACGTAGTCCTTTAAAAAATGTATTTTTTCGCTGAGGCACAACTTTTTCGTATAGGAAAATATCCTTTTTTAAGGGTGTTTTGTAATTTTTTTCAAGCTACAACAATGGGTTGTACTTTTTTTTTTTTTTGAAACCGATACATTTTAACGTCTGAAGTTATCCCTTTTTCTGGGGGAAAGGATAACTAAAAAAAGGAAAGTATGGTCACATTAACTACTTGATGGAAGATTCGGTGCTAAAATAGTAAACTAGAAATTTTGGAAGTACTTATAGTATATACTTTACTACGAAAGATTATATTTTTATGGCTCCATATATTTATGAATTTTTCGGAATATACTTTTATGGTTATGAAAATATCTGCTTAAAATATTTTTTTGTAAAAATATACTAACTATTACGAAAGAATGCAGTTCAACGCTTAGGTTTTAATGATTTTATATTGAAATAATTTTTCAAATTCAATTAAAGTGACACACTGAGATTTCCCCTCCACGCAATTAGAATGATTCGGAACTTCAACAGATTTAACATGCGTCAGCCCCGCGGAATGGCGAGTCTTTAGAGGATTCAGGGCAAGAACCCACCACTGTATGGAGAGGAAAGTGCCAGCTCAGGTGTCGTCCTCGTCACTTAACCGAGGCTCAAAATTACTAGGATTGTCATCAATAGCCCTCGTATTGATTCTAAGTGAGACATTAATGTGCAGTCAACCAATGAAAGCCTTGAGTTGAGTTCGAGTCCTACTGCCATGAAAGATGAATAGCGTAAAGAAGTTGATGCATGTTAAACCTGTTAATTTTTTATTTATCGAATTTCCAATAACAATTTTGGGTTAGAGGTATAATGAGGACTTTTATAAGAAGCATGTTCATTATAGTGCTAATCTTGCAATTAGAAGTGAGGAGGTTAGAGCGTCTGTCTCTCGCTGCTACGTCGTGAAGGCCTTAACAATTAAACTTCTTGAAGACTGGTAGAATGCTTGACCTGATTGCATAATACTTGTCTACAGGACAAAACATATATTAGTGAATTCTGATGTTAAAATCTATCCTTGTCCTCGACATATTATCCAATTTTTAACTAACCATGGCCCATTTCTGTCATATTTACATAAATTTAAATTAGAAAAAAAATTAGATTAAAAAAATCCCTGTCTGTGTGGACTTACCAGAAGTATTGTGTTCCACTGTTGCTTTTATATAAATTATCACCTTAAGGATCGCACCAATATTTCTTGTAAATTATGATTTGATTCCTTAATTAACAATTCGAATATTCGTGTTAATTCCTAGTTTTGAAATAGCAAAAAATATTTCTCCTATAATACAACAGGTCCTCTTTAATTTATCCTTTTTACAACCACTAGGTATGATTTCCTAGTTGGAATCAGTTTTATTTCAGTGGGTTTTGAATATTTCTTTTGTTTTTTTATTTGTACAATAGACAAGATTGTTTCGATAAGTAGCAATCGAGATTTAGTCTTAATGCATAGAATCTTCTAGATCTCTCTTATTTTTTTTAATTGAAAAATTCTTACACAAACTAATGTATTTTACACTTTCTTTGTTTGGCATATTTTATTTTAAAATACAGATTTTGTGGAAAATTTTCCATTACCCCTTTCCCGTAGCGTGTGAATCACATGAAACAAGAATGGACGAGTGTAATGCACATTTTTTAATTGACGTGCGATTCTCAGTACTGACAAGGTTCAGCCTCTAAGCAATATTTGCCGATTTTTCCCATACACGCGAGGAATGAGCGTGGGTAAAATGAGCACATTAGCTATGTACTAGAACTGTCAACAGGGTGCTTAACGGACACAACCTAATATTGTAAATAATGTCCGAAAATAAAAATAGTTTTCTTTTAAATTGAAACTTTAGAGTACTCAGTTTCTTATATAATTACAATTACGTTTAAATAACAAAGTCTTATATTTTTCAAAAATTTATATTAGTAAGAATACGACATCTAACAAAAAAAAGTATCACACCATTGTCATCATAGGCATATAATATTTTACCACTTATCAATAACGCAAAACTTTTTTGAACTCAATTTAATCCTATTCGTACATTTAAAAATCCCATCAGTATCATTTTAAATAAATTTCAATAAAATAACGAGCAATATAATCCCATAACTTATATTTTCTGTATGTATTATATTTCCCCACAGTAATTTTTTTTCAAATATAATTAATTAAAAATTTAGAATAATGCATAATATAACACACAATACAATATTTAATCTTTCAGATACATAAAGGCATTGAACTAAATTTTAAGAGAGAATTAATTTAAATTTAGAATATACAACATAATATAACACATTATTCAATCTCTTTCAAAATTTTAGAATTAAATTTTAAAATAGCAATCTATTCATTTTGAACAAATTACAGTTATTACATTCGTTAATGCAAAAAGGCTTCGGTAGTCATTTCATGTCATAAAAACTTTCAGTAAAATTTGCAATATAATATAATTCTATTAACCTATATGAATATATATATATATATATATATATATATATATATTAACTTTATAAAGCAACACTATTTATTACCATTTAGCTATATGTAAGTGTGTTTATTTTTGACCAACATTACTTAATAGCACTAATCAATTTTGAAAATCGAGAGTCTTATTACTTGTTACTTAATTCCTAGCTTGAAACTCTCCTTTTTTAAAAATTCAAATCACTGGAATGCAAGTGTTTTTTCAAGATTGTAGATAGGTAGGGCTTGCACTACGAGGAAATTTTCTATTTGATATTTGTTGAAATCAACAAGAATAGACGAGTCGCTTATAAATGAGGATGTTCATGCACTACTATTGTAATTCAGGTGATCAGAGCATTGTTGTATTACACGCGAAACTGGATCAGAAAATTGTAATCTTTCACTTTGATATAAACTGGAGTCAAGCAAGACAATTCATTAAAGGAATTCGTTACGGAAAAAAATGCTTCTACGCTTTTAATTCTTTAGTTCCAAGTTTGCATCTTGTGTGTTCTTTGTATCTTATTTCTGCTTTGCTGAAGTTATTAAAAGATCCTTTCTTTTTACTTGGAAGCTCAACAGATTTAAAAATGGACCCAGTCCTATGTTTTTGCTTCCAAAACGTCATTCACTAACCGATGTTCATTATTGAATAGAATAATATCACCTTTCAATTGGATCTAAAAGTAAGTGTATATAACTGGATGCTTTCCGAAATCAATATAAATATATTATAAATATTTTTAATATTTCCGATATTATAAATATTTTTAATTCTACGTAATAAGACACATACATACACATTTATAAACATGTTGAATATTATTGTACTGAATTTTATAGAGAATTAAATTAGTGATTTCAGCATTATGTGTCCTGGGTCCCCTTTACATCTTCGAAAAGCTCACATTAGATAATGTGAGCTTTTCGAAATTTAATGATAAATAAAATTTAATGATAAAATTAGAAATTTCTCTTAAAATTTAACTAAAAATATTTTATTGATTACAAAGCTAAGTTTACTGCTGTCCCTTTAGAGATCGTGGCCGCGATAGCCTAGTGTTTATGGTCACGGACCCACGGATGGTGGTTTTCCTCGAGTCGTGGGTTCACACCTTGATTCTGCTAGAGCAGACTGCCTTTTAGCTGGAGCAGACTCAAAAGTAGTCTCATTAGCGTGAAGGGAAAATTTAGGTGAGAGAGGTGCCAGCTCCTGTAGCATCATTTGATCGAGGCTCAAAATTACGTCTCGCAAACCCCTCGTGTTGCTTCTAGCGCTTTGTTAATAAAACTACATAACCCTTCATAGATCGTACCAGAAGAATTTCTTTTATAACTAAACGTGATAATCTTCATTTAAGCGTTTTATAGTTTCAGCCACTTCATCATTGAAAGCAGAAACAAAAACAAAGCCGTCTGAAAGCTTCTGAAAGTTTCCTATCAGTTGTGAAGTTTCGATAAAAAAATGAATTTAGACAGCTACCATTTTTTTTTTACTTGTCACTTTCTTAAACGATTAATTTACGCTTAAACCACCGAAGGCAACAGTTTTTGACATATCCCTCATCTCTTGGTATGTATGTAATTTTCTTTACGGAAAAAAAGTACTGTCTGGAAAAGTTTCTTTTTTTTTTATTGCTTCTCATGTGAAGAAATAAATAGCGGAGACAAGCTTTAAGTGTTTATCTTGCCAAATGCGAGCAAAAATTAGTCTGGAAAAGCAAGCTGCTGCTATTTATTTTTTCTCTTGACAGTTACGGTTTGTCAGAACATTTTTTCTTTCAAAACTTTTTAGGAAGCTTCTTTGGAAAAAAAAAAATAAAAGGTTTATTTTTGATAATTTATTTTATAATTTAAAACAATTTTAAATTTTCAAAACAGAATTATAAAAAAACACTTGGAGTTCTAACTTCATTTTGTGCAGAATTGGAAATGAACTTCATTCATTTAATTATGTAAAGTTGTGACATTGGGCTATTCGCGGTTTCTTTTCACTAACCTTGGGGACTTTTAATTGAGATGGATTGCTTTCGCTAAACAACCTTTGCCCAACCAAAAATGAAACGTGATTATGTAAAGCAGGTAGAAATGAAGTGAAGCGGTTGAGTTGAGAAATATATAAACTCCGTCGGAAGGAGTAGAGTATCTGAAAGAGGATCTGAGAGAGAGACTGTAGGAGAGGTGAAGCTGAAGCGATAGATAAGTGGAAGGAGGAGTTAAAGATTACAATAGAGGGTTCGAGTAGAGATTTCTGTTAGAAGGATATTGCCTAGCTTTTTCAACAGTTGCTCCGGAGTCTGAGTTGCAGTCGAGGAAGGATTAGTGGTAAGAGTCTGTTAGATTACTATTGGCGAGTTGAACTAAGGTATTAGAAAGCTTACCTGGGAGAGCATAGCCATTTCTGTCTTAGTAAATATATACTAATAAATTGTTGAAGAATTGTTTTGGTGATTCTGTATTTATTTGTGTCGTAGTGTTTAATAATTGAATCTAGTGATGGCACAAGAGGACGCCCGGGTCGGGCGGGCGTCACAAAGTTTCTTCGTTGAAAAAGTAGAATTTATTATTTTATTTGATGGTTAAAAGAATTTAGAGCTTTTAGAGTAGAATGAGGAAAAAATTGATGTTTAAGTACACTTTAAAATATATAGAAGCGCATTACCCTTAAAAATTAAATAATATTTTACACTACGAAAAATATAACGCATTTTTATACAAGCAAAAATATTTGTATATCTTCATACAAGCAATATTCAAAACCTAACTCTAGCTTTCAATTTATTATTAGACATTTGAAATGCGAATACAAGCACATA
>BMAW01123372.1:64583-107923 GCA_019974015.1 Nephila pilipes
TTATAGTGAAGATAATGGAATAGACTGTTAACACAAAGGTGGTTTGATAGTTTTAGAGTAATATTCATTATTCAGGTCAATTTATATAAAAGTATAATTAAGGATACTAATTATTATTAAATCAAAAGTAAACACTTTCATTGCAGTTGAGTATTAAATGTAATTAAATATTTTAAATATTAAATATTTTAAGAATATAAATACTGAATACCTAAAAGGAAGCAAATGAATAGTAGTCCTAATTTACTAATCAATAAAACGAGCATTATAACAGGGATCTTTTCATGAAAGTCCCATTCTAGCAAATCAATACTCACACTTCATTGCAGCACAATCATAATCAAAATACAGACGGAAAATTGTTTTAAAATAATCTATATTAATAAATTGAAGACTTTGCTATTTCTGTCAGCGGCTTAACAAATTATGAAAAAATCAAAGAAAAAAAATCTTTCTACTGATTAATATACATAAATTCTTGTTTAAAATTATATGGGAAAAGATTATTTGTTCAACTTGATCCCATTATGGGAAATTTGTGGAACCTCATATGAAGCTTCTAAGTTCAAAAGGTTGTAAGCATACCTATTCTGAAAAATGAAAGTAAACCAACAGATGATAAATTTAAGTAAATTTTTATATTTATTTTAACGTTCTAAAAGATAGTTTAGTAATTGTTACTTGATACAACTAAATTACAGATATATTAGAAAAATTATCTTGTGTGTAAGCACTCAGGACAGCGCTTTCTTGCATCGAGCACATATGTATCTAGTTAGTTTTCTTGGGACAATCGGATGAATGACAATTGGCAGTATTTCCCCCCTCAGTTTTAGCTGGATAATGCTCACCATAATTTCTTCTCAATTCAGCAGCATCTTTCGCTTTTAGTGTTTCTTTGTTGGTGGATATCTCAACGTAATTAATTGTTCTGCCTTTTTTTTTTGCTGTAATTTCCTTCTAAATAATTTCCATTAGATCCAACAATTAAGCATATGGTGAAAATTCTGAAGAACCACCGTTTATGTCGTAGCTTATGTCTATACAGACCTAATAATGAATCCATGAGATCTAATCCACCCATATTTTTATTATACATTTCTATGGAAGTAGGTTTTGGAATTTCAATAATATGTTTTTCTTCAATGCTCCAGCGTTTCACCGATCCTGCAGAACCTGCTCCAAGAAATGTTGAGACTACATGGATAGCTGAGTTGTCGAAATATCTTGTCATTATTATATTTTCCTTACTTGTGGTTCTGGAAAATGTTGCCTCTTGGATCACGTTTCATTTCATTGGTAGGTTTCAATTTATTTATAGCTACTTGTGCGTATTGTTTCTGTTGAAAACATTTTCCATTCAACAAGTTACATCAAAAGAGGAATTGTGAATAAATTGTTCAAAAATACTTTGCGATTTTTATGCATTGTATGTTTATGTGTTATACAAAGCCTCAATACAACACCGCCAACTGCTCTAAATTTTTTACAAAATTCCTGAAATTCAGCATTTTCACCTAGATAAATTTCAAAGACATAAACATAGAGAGAAATTCCAGCCAACTGCCAGGATTTTATTCCCCATGGATGAGGCTTGCCTCTCACGTATTGTTTGATGTTTGATCTTCCTTTGAACAGAATCATCACTTAATCCACTAACAAATACTCTTCCGGGTCGTAGATGTCAGCAAACACTCTTGAAAAGTTATCTAATACCGGTATGATTTTATACAGCTTATTTTTACTGTCTTAAGATGCATTACTTGGAACAAAAATAATTTTTAATTAAATTTTTTTTAACAAAGTTAACTTCCTTTTTATTAGTTTTATATTAAAAATGATAATACAAAACTATTTTTAAGAAATTTTATTAAAACTTGTTTAGTTTTATTTTTTAATGAAATTGCCCTTTACAACCGCTTGTTACTTTAAGCCTCATTGAGGCACTATATTTTACAATAGATATGAAGTTTATTTTTTAGAAGTAAGCAATTTTAATGGTATCAAAAAGGACATGTTTGTCTTAAAACCGGGGAAAAGATTTACTTACCTCCTTTGGATGTATACTGCAGTAACAAACAAATGATGTTATTTCTTCATTCACAAAATCAAAGATTTCAATTTTTCAAGACTGATATTGTGAGGTGTAATGATATACTAAAACAATTTGAGGCCCAATTTGAGGCCTAAATGGATAAGAGGAGGCACTGAATCGGAAAAATTTGGAAAAAAAAAATTTAAATCACTGTTTCTTTGAATTATTGTAGAAGCTTCATAGGAGTTCCAGGTGAACGAGAGGGTAAACGGAAAGATTAGAGATTCAGGCCTATGAAGTTTGGTATAAAGAATCTATGAATATTGATGGTTGTGCACCATGGAGCCGAAAAATTTGCATGAAATGTTTTAGAACTTTTTAAAGTGGTTTTGCTAAAAGTTAAACTTTATTTTGAATTTCATGTACGTCTTGTATGACTTCATAGTGTATCTCCTTCAGATAATTCATTTTTGATTTGGATTTTCAAAATTATTTCTTCTTTCTAAAAAAAATGTTATGACTCCTTCAGTTATTTTTAAAATAATTACGATTGCTTTTTGCATTAATCTTAATCTCAAAAGAATATTATTTGACGAAGTATGAAAATTTTTTTGGAAAAAGTTATTTTTTTTTGCGTGGCAGCAGTTGAATCAGCATTGAATTATTATCAAAACTTTCATAAATTATTATTGTACTTTATTTGTTTTTTATATTTTGGACTACCTTTATATATATATATATGTTTTTGGCCGCCTGTTGACTATTTTTATGAATTTTGTTACAATTTTTTCTGTTCAAATTTATTCCAAATGATAATTTTTGATCAGTTTAACTTTCTCTTGCTGTTCAATTTGACATTTTTAATGAATTGTATCATCTTTGATAATCATATTTTCACTTCCAATTCTAATTAAAAAAAATATGTGTTAAGTTTAGTGATTTGTAGTGCCTGAGATACCCATATATCTTTCATTCATAAATGGATTGATTCGTATTGCTTGAGTTTATTATATTTCAGTTCTAAGTTACCTGTTGAATGTTTCTATGAAAACCATTTAACCTAATATTCTGTCATTAATTTGTTCTTATATTTTGGTTCATTATGAATTTCGAAACTTTTCCTTACCAGCCTTATCTCCTGTATTTTTCTCTTCCATTCCTCATTTGGTCTCCGGTCACGTAACATGCAGTTTAGATTTTTGAAAGTCATTTATCAATTACATATACAAGTATTTTATGGAGATTTCAAGTTTTCGTTCATGATATAAATGCGAACAACTACCCAAGGTACGATAGCTATAACATTGCCCTGTTTAACCCCATGACCTATGGTTATGCTTCTGTGATACAAGCTGCCTCTTAACTCTTCATGATTTGTTTTCAATTGAAATAACTATTTGCGTTTTTGAGGAATAATTTAGAATCATAAAAAATTAAATTTCTGTGAAAAAAATTTAAGCGATGACCATTTTGATGATTTGGAAGACAGATAACTCACAAAATATGATTTATTTCTTAAATGTCAATTCGCTAAATAATGCCTTCGGTTTTTTTGCCATTGTAATGACATTATTATTTTCAATTACAGCTTCATTTTGAATATTTCATTTTTTTTTTTAACATTTATTTCTTTTTTAATTTTCAATTTCAATTCACTAAATAAGAATAATTTTATAATTCTTTTGACATCTTTCATTCATTAAAACTTAACGTATTAAAATTAAATAGCCTAATGATAAATTTTGTATTTAAATTCACTAATTGAAGCTTTTGGTCCATTGTCGATGTAATGATATTATTACTTTGAAATAGTGATAACTTAATTTTACTTTTTTTTTATGTTTTTATTCGAATTTTATTTTCGCTTTTTTTTTTATTCATTTAAACTTCACGTATTTAAAACTCAATTCTCTACTCATTAATTTTGAGTTTACTAAATAATGTTTTTGGTTTATTGTCAATGTAATGACATAGTTGCTTCTTCGGCGTAGGACATTTCATCCGTAACATCGGGGGAGAAAAAGTTGTCCTTAGAGGGCCGGCAGTGGCTGTTTCGAATGCTGTACCAGCGCATCCAAAGGAAAGTTGACCGTTGAGTTTGTTGTTTCTTCACGAATTAGACTAAAGATGACGTTTCATTCGAGCTAGTTAATAAGACGTTTTAACTACTGACGCTGTTGTTGAAGAGAGTCGCTGCATTTTCAAATAATTACGGCTTCATTTTGAATATTTTATTTTGTTTTGACATTTTTTTTATTTATTCGTTGTTTATTAACTTTATTTAAAACATTCATTTTTATTTAAGCGGTGAACATTTTGATTCATTTGAAATTACAGAAAAGTGTACGCATTACTTTAAATTGTTAAATTGAATAAATATCTTCAACTGTCGAATTGCATTCATAATAAATAGTGTTGAGTTCATAATAAGAACATTTCGAATATAAGTACTGTGTGTGTTAATTATAATTCATATTTTTGTGTTTTAGACTATCTGTTTATTAATTTGTTTCATTGTTTCTTAATATTCCTATTTTGAATAAAGTAAACCTATATTCTTCATTTCCTCCAGTTAATTGAGTGTTAAAATTTTGTTCTTTTTTTTTTTTTTTTTTTTACGTTATCTGTTGATTAATTTGTTTTATCTTTGACGTTCTTACTTTGTTAAGTCTAACTCTATTTTCCTTCAGTGATTGATTCTTGAACTTAGTGCTCTATTTTTTGTATTTTAAATTCCGTGTTGCTTAGATAATCTGACTTTATTTGCCTGGCTCTGGCCTGGGTCAATTATTTAAACTGCCTGTAACTACTGGAGAGGGGGCGGGAGTTTTTTCTTCTACTTTAATTTAAACTTCCTTTCCGTCTATGATTTTTAGGCTGACTGATTAACTAAAGAATGAAGTCTGTAGAAATCAGAATGGATCTCATACCTTTTACCTTCCATTGCTTATATTTAGTGCACACATACAATTTTGATGATCGGCTTGCTGGGATAAATTAGGTCAATAACTTCAATCGTTAGATTTTAAATTAAATTCAAGTGACATTTGTCGATATATTTAAGCTCTTTTTGTGGTTATAAATATTAATTTTCGTTTTTAGAACCTCTAACAATATTTTTTTCATTAATTAAGTCATGTTGATATTTATCAATGAACAATATGTAGTCCATTGGAAAATGAAAATAGTGCTGATAGAAGTTTTCTGATTGATGTTACTTAAAAAAGTCATAGAATGTTTTATACTGCATACTTATCATATTTTATACTTATAGTGTACATTATTAACAGGAAATTTCAATGAAAGGGCAAATAATTGTTTTAAGAAAGGGCATTATATCAAAAAGAACATTATTTTCCATCAAAATGGTAAACTTTCCATTACGGTATTTTAAACATATGCATGATTCTATTAATTTATTTCTGAGGTAGAAACTATTTGCTAATATCATTTAAATTCTTTAAAGCGAATTTGTTTATTAGTAACTCCCAAGGAAATTATGTCTAAATATGTTACTGTCAATGTATTTTAAATCCCATGCTTTGCCATCATAAATATATATGGACTTAAAAAAATGTACACAGGTTAGTATACTTTTCCCCGCCAGGAAAAATTTATATATTAATTATCAAATTGATTTTCTTAAAAATTTTTTTCAAGAAAAGCATGAATATTTATTGTTCACATGGGTAACATTAATTTGTTCTATATATTTTTGCCAATCACGGGTGAGTAGCAAAAATATAACGATTCAAATGGAACAATAAATTTTTCTTCATGAGGATCACTTTTAAACATAATTTTATCGCAGCAAACCACAAATTAGCCTCCAAGAAAAGATGATTTAGTAAATAAAATAACAAATTGAAAGATTTAAATTCAAACTCAATAGGGGAAATTAATATAATGCATTCATTAAACGAAATTTTTTTAAGTTTTCATAATTTTAAAAAAATTCATTTTTCAAAAAAATATTACTATTTATAAAACAATTATTGAATTTTAATGAAGTAGTAATTAATTATTAAGTGCTGCATTTTTTTGCTTAGGTGAATTTAAAAACTTCCCAACTACCAAATATAAAGATATATATATATATATATATATATATATATTAAATGAGAATAATACAGCAAAACTTTAAATAAAATATTGAAATGAATAAAAAAAATGTCAAAATAAAAATATATTCCATTTAAATCAATGTAACTCAAAATTAAAAAAAAAAAAAGTTTTCATTGATTTTATATTCAATTTTTTTTCATTCAATTCCATAATAGAAAGTTTTGGTTTGCATATATTTGATATGTGATGTGTTTTTAAAAAAAGTATTAACACTCATTAAAAATACTTTATGTTTGGTAAGTAGGTAAAATTAACTTTTTGAAATTAAATCTGTACAAAAGTAAATTAAATTTTAATTAATTTACTTAATAAAATTTTGTATTTTTGAATTTTGCTTTCTGATAGACCTTTTGTAATATTTAAATGACCTTATGTAATTAGCTACAGCTTTATCAAAAAATTTAATTCTTATTTTATAAATGAAATTTATCGAGAATTATGAAAGATTAAAAAAAACTTCTAATAAATTGCAAGGTATCTCCTTTCTCATTGGATTTGAAAAAATATCTTTCACTTTACTACTTATTTGTTAAATCATTCTTACCTTCGAGGCTAATTTGCTCTTCACCTAAAATTATATTTCAAAATTTGAATCCTTATCAAAATGTCTGGATTGTTCCATTTGTCAATTCACCAGTGCTCAAAATGGATCTATTGGTTAGTATTCAATGTGCAGGATACAATTTAAAGGTATTATTGAACAAGAACTGAAACAGGAGAATAAACACTTTCAGCGAGAGAGAAGTTGAATACTTTGAATATTAAAAATACTGACTAAATATGTAAAAGTAAACAATTAAACACACTGATTAAAGCATTTAAATGAGTTTTTCAAAAGTGATCTCTACATAATTCTCATGACGTCGAATAATGCTTGCTGTCCATTATATTACAATAGATCGATGGGAATATTTTTTGTCCCCTATCGATTGTGCATGGCATAATCCAAAAATATTATTGAGCATAGTAGACACACGAGAGTAATTATTTTCAGCAAAGCTGAAAACATTGTTTTCCCAAAATAAAAAATGAATATAACAAAACAAAAAGAATAGTTGCATTGCTTATTAAAGCATGAAAACTAAAATTATAACTCTATAACCGTCCCTTCTCCTTGTGTGTGTCAAGCTTTTTTATCATTGTCTCATTTTCCTCAAGTCTAGATCACAGTTAAACTTTGTTTGGCGCAGCATACCGATATCTGGCTCTTGCACCTTTAATCTTCATGCTCACTCACACACAAATCTAATACCAAAATACTTACAATCCGTTGGAACACAAACATTATCAATTTGTATAAATAATACGGTTTGGATAGATTTTATTATTGTCACACTGAGAAGCAAAATGAGGACTATTGGTGATGGATCTCGTAATTTTGAACCTCCGTCAAGTGACGATATAAATAATAAGGTGATTTCATCCTCTAGCAGTAAATGAAATGTTCTGTTTTTCAGAAAAGAAAGCGTGTGAACTTTAATTGCCAACAATCTTAAAAACTATAGAAGAAAAGATAAAAAAAGGTTCTAAGTAAAGTTTTGAGAAGAACAGATTCAGCTACCCGTTTGCACTTTTTTTTATAATTATTACTTAATCACTCGATTAAATATAAGAACTAAAGTAAACGATAAAATATGGAGAAATGAACGATAATAAACTTTTACAATATTAAAATTAAATGAAACGATAAATTATAAAATTGAACGTCTCTAAGCTAAATGTAATTAAAATTAAAACAAAAGATAAATTATTAAATTGAATATTATATTAACTACATGAAAGTAAAATTAAAGCAAACATTAAATTAATAAAATGAATATACTTGCGCTATATGTAATTAAAATCGAAGCAAACGATAAAAAATTAAAAAGTGGTCTGGTAAGTCAAAAGTTAGTTGGTACGCCAAAAGTGATCCAACTAAAACAATAGTCCATTGGATGGCTAACACAAAAGGAGATGTGTTGATTGATGTATTGATGAGAATGGTGAAGCGAATACTTTGGTGAGATGATTGTATTTATTTCTACTCAAGCGAAAACAAATACAACTTAGAGTTACATTAACTTCTGTATTTTTAGTAATACATCCTAAATTAAAGGAAATTATTTTTTTCTTAGGATACATACATGCAGAAACACACACTCCCATGTATATATTTATACATATACTTACATTTGACTTATTTGATCTACCATTTAGCCCTTAATTGAAAGTACAAAGATGTGGATCAAAGGATTTTGCCCAAATCCTTTAGAAAATGACTCTGCTCTCCAATGAACTGGAAGCCATCAGCTCTATAAATAGAGTATTTAAATAGCTTCAATTGGTGGAGTACAGTTGCATTTTGTATGTGTACTAATATTCGAGATTCGGTTCTAATGTGGTGAATCTCTTAGCGTAATTAATATCAAATGCTTTTCGGATGATAAAAGAAAATAATTGAGAGACTTGCGGGTACCAAATGGTGTAAGCCTTTATTACATAAAATGAATTGACTCCAGATGTCAATTCGTAAAATAGAATTAGAGTTACGTAATGTTAGTTAAGAGGAATATGGTATATCTAAAACCATTCCCTCGCAGAATGAACCTCAAGTCAAGTAATTTAATGTATGAAAATGAATCAAATATGAAGAAGCTTTTAATAACAGCGGTATATAATTTTGAAACATTTTATCATGCAATCATGACAATTTATTTAAAGTTTAAATAATAATCTAGCTAAATTTTAATATTCATATGTTTATTTATATATTCGCTAGACTCCTCAAAAAAGCAGTCAATTATAGAATATCGGTACAAAAGGTGTAACTTATGTAGTAAAGGCAAAAAGTCTGTTATTCTGCTAGAACAGTTCTAACTACTGTTTTTTTAGGGGGGAGGGGGTAGAATTAGGCTGAAAGGATTCACAGGACTTATGCTCGAACGCATTAAATTAGTACAGTATATTGTAACAATACGTCTTCGCTACTCATGACTTTCTCCACAAATTTTCTAAGTAATTCGGCCCTTAAAGAGCCAGTCTGAGTTTATTCGAATTTATGAATAATCCAAAATCATCGTTGGAATATTGAATATAGAACTTTCATACGTCCTCAACCATGGATTATTAAAAACTTATCTGATTAGCCTTAAGGGAGAGTTCGGGTCAGGAACGAATCCGAATTCAATATTCCTAATACTGTTACAGTATAATATTCAGATACTACGAATCGTCCAAATTGCTTTCCCCTTTTCCTCGTATAAGAGAATATCCAGCCTCTCTATTCAAATTTTCTAATCTCTCTAATGACTCCTCCAAACTCTATTTCCTGATGTGGATTTCTGCGAGCGCTTAGGCCGCTTGCGGCCTTCGAACCCGTATCTTGCAGGTGTGAATGAATGGCTGTGTGTGGAAGATTTATTATGCCGAATACTTCGACAGTGAAAAGTCTATTGGAATTTATTTAAAAGTGGTAGTAAAATTTGCCGTAGGTGGAATATATATTGAAAAGACGAGAATGGTGTCTCCTTTCAAATGGTACTCTATTTACTATTCGCTACAATTATTCATTTTAAATCAGTGATGATTTACATAAGTTACGGTTCTCAAATCAAATAACGTCAATAGTAACTCATAAGATTATATGGAAAGAATAAGCGTGAGAATAGTGTTACAATACAACAAATATGAACTTTTGGAGAAGTTTAAAGCCTTACATCGGTTCAAAAAAAAAAAAAAAAAAAAAAATTTTATTATTTTCATTCACCAAGGTAATGTAATTATACCCGCGGCTTGTGTAAAGCAAATCAAAAGTTTGTTTTGGGGCAATTAACTGATGGCAACACCCAACGGTAACACCAACTTGCCAACCATCTGCTATCCAAATAGGTATATTTTGAACAATCCTCCTTTATAATCTGTTAACATAAAATTAAGCCTAAAGCTCCTAAAAAGTAGATTTCGGGAGGAAAGGGAGCATCACTCAATTTAAAGGATTTTAATCCTTTTAAAAATGAAATAACCAAATTAAAATTGCTGTTAATATTTTTATACGATCAACAACAAAATGTCCGGAAGGAAAAAAACTTATTGAAAGACAAACAACGTATTCGGACTCAGAAATTTTAAATTGCAATAGCATATTTCTTTCAATTTGTGTCATCTCACTAGTGTCTTTCACTTTGACTAAAACATTTCCTGAAACAGTGTCTCTCACTTATAATAAAACATCTTTCTTTCTTCTCCAGGTAAAAAGAAAAAAAAGGCGTGATTCGAGGAGAGCGCGTTCTAATTCAACACACTCGAGAAAATACACACTAAAAAGAGAAGTTTCATTGATTCAAAAATACTTCTCATTCTTAGTAACATTGTGAAATATGACTCGTATAAATTAATTGCTTGGGGTAAAATTGACAAAAAAGGCACTTGAACTCGACATATTTTTACCCATTGAATCATCTGTAAGAGATTGTTAATAGACAGAAGCTATCTGTATATAACATGCTCGTGGTAATGAAAGGTGGGAGTGGCAAAAAAATTCGAAAAAAAAAAAAACAAAAACAAAAACAAAACATTCATTAGGAAAGGTGTGTCTAGGGATGTAAGATAGTACGAGTTAAATATAATTTAAGAAGATAATAAATTCTGAGTAATAACCGTCGGAAATTTTGAGAGTTACATTTTTTTTTAAATGATGAACAACGTATATGGTACGTACTTAATGTATTTATAAATAACTATATGCATCAAATGCGTCACAAGTTTTCTCTTTCTTCCAATATTGAAGCGAAATTTCATTTTAACATTTCTTCCCTGCAGAAAAAAGGTTACGCTTTGCTTGATGGGTTTATCAGACCTAGTTTGGTTTAAATTTATTAAATTTTTTAAATTTTTCTGCGTGATGCATAACATACATTCTGTATAATTTTATTTAATTTATTTTTGTGTTTATTTATAGAAACACAGTTCAGCTGTTATAACTTCCCGGACTTGCATCTCTAACACCCTCTTTTTTTTTATCCAATTCATCTCAATTTTAAAAGCTGTATTAAGATTTAAAAATTGGGGAAGTATTAGCAATTTTTTTTTAATTTCAAATTTGTAATGCATTTCGTCTATTATTATCGTTACACTTTTTACTAAAAATAAAATTTACAGAACACTTTTACGTGATGTTGGGGAGGGGGAAAGTTAATCATGCAGCACATGCCTCATATGCATTTTTCGATTTCTCTCTTTTTGGACTACATTTTTCACACCTTGATCTTTTATTTTTTGGGTATTTTCTGGTTAAGTTTCTTCTTCAACGTTTCTCGGGTACTTTGTTTACATCCTAATATTTCTTTGAAATTTAAACAGCCTTTTTCTTAGTTCCTCTAGAAAAAGTCGCTTTATGTAAACTTTGGTTGTAAGAGGAATTTACATGCATGCAAACAACGAATACATTTATCGCAACAACGTCACTTATAATGGAACGTAAACACATAGACCATCTCTTCATAATCATGCGTAAACGGAAGTTTACTTATCTATAATATCTACTACATCTTTAGTTTCATTAAAATATAAAAAATATGGTTTTAATTTCTTTTCACCATAATCTGAAATTGTGACTTCATGGTGTTTACTTGTAAGCGAAGAAAATAATTTTCCTACCACGAGATATCTATCGAGATTTATTTAAAATATAGATCACCCAAAAAAATTCTATAATTATATTTATATTTATATGAATAATAGTGATATGGGTCGATAACACCTAGTTCTTATAGTGCAGATGGCGCTAAATGACAAAATACCATATTTTCCATTTACAATCATTTCAATTAATTCAAATATTATAAGCGATACCTATACAATAAATTAACATGCCTGTTGCATTTACACTTTCTATGAAATTGTAACACATTTTAAAGTGCTAGTTGCATGCTAGAATAAATATTAACAATTGTTACAATGTCGGCAGGCACATCGTCCTAAAAAGACGTTTTGAAATTATCCTCTACTCTGGAATTTTTGTGTGGCATGAAATTGGTTGTACCGCTTCTAAAACTGTTCTTAAGTGGGTAGTTGAAATTATTATTTCAGCCATTGGTCTTTGTCAGACAAACCGCTAGGAAAGGAAATAGCACCTGTGTACCGTCCGGTGCGGGAATGCATTGGTTCCCAGGAGATCGGACTTCCATAAAGTCAAATCTTGATCTCAAAGTTCAAGTCTTGATTCTAAGGAAGCAGACATATCGCTTAATCTGTCACACGAGTCACAGCTGAATTGTCCGGATGTCAGGAGAATTACTAAAAAAATTATTTATGTGACTCAATCAAGTAAAGCATAATTTCATGATTTATTTTTGCTAAAAAAAATTCAAATCTAGAAAAATTATAAAATAAAGAAAATAATCTAATTGGTCAATATTTTAAAAAGTGGGATCTGAATAATATCCCTTTGGGAGTTATCATGAAGTAAAATATAGAAGTGGATATCGATAAGACCCTTTCAAGATATATATGTTAGATATCATTATACATCTTTCATATAGGTTTTCCTAGCTAGTGCAAAATAGGGAAAGTTATTAAATAAAATATTGATAACTAAAATTCTCACAAAATCTCGATTTTATTTCCTACAGAAAGCAAATTCAGAAAATATCATCTTTATATTGATTGTTTTCGCCGGCAGCTTATTAAGTTGATTATACCAGCGAATGTTAGCTTTTTTCCCAGTAAATTTTCTTTACTATAAATATCATAATGAGATATACCGTATAAAATGTATGGCTGTTAAATAACGAGAATGACGCTGTAAAACATTTTATTTTGATGTCATATCTACTTACTTGTAATCACCTTCAATATATACCCGTCCTCTATCCCTACAATCGAATCTTCCTTTCTTCGAAAGAGAAACTGATGAGTTCTGTCCACTCCTGCAGAACTCGGCCCGCTTTCACCATAGGAAACGAATGTCGCATAGATAAAAATTCAGCGAATAGGGCGAATAGTCTAACACTGGGATGCTGTACTTGGCTAGAAACCTCTACAGACAATGCAGAATGAGCTGGCGCATTGTCTTAGTGGAGAGTCCAAAACTTGTCCAGACACTATTCGAGCCGTTCTTTTTTCCTTATTCTTTCATGAAATTCAGCAAGTAATGTTGATTAATAGTTTAAGAACCTAGTGAACAATTCCATGAATACAGAAAAAAAGGCTATCATCATTGCTTTGAATTCTAATTTGTTCATTGACACGCTATTATGCTTTCTAATAAAATAGTATTGAAAGTGTCAGTGTAAACATCTTTGCGAGTTTCCTGTTCAAACGGGAGAATTTTAGGCATAATTTTGGCACACACTCTTTGACTATTAAAATTGTTATGTAAACTTTGCCATACGGATTCTATGCTGATTCCTACAATATCTTTAATTACACGAACCGACGGTCATATCGAACGAGGTTATCGATTTTCTTCCGATATTGTTATTCGTTTTTGACATGGGAGAGCGACTCGGGCGTGAATCATCTTCAACGTCTTCTATGCTTTCTTAAAAACGCTTAACCACAAGAAAACACATGCATGCGATAAATACTCACTGTCATATACTTCTTTCAATAAATTATAAGTTTTTGTAGTAGGCTTTCCAAGTTTCAAGTGAAATTTCACAACAATTAGTTGCTCACTTAAATTTTTTTTTCTGGTGAAACAAAAAATAACTCTAATATGAATGAAGGTTACTCGTGTATATATTTGCTTACAGAAGCAAGAAACACTGCATTCGAAAGTGAAGGCTTCTCAGCTGTCGGTCGCTGGCGTTTGGTGCATGCTTACTTCTTCTATAGCAGCTTCAGTCTCGTCATTTACTAGCCATACCTCGAAAATAAGCCGAGAGGTTTTAGTACTCTTAAAGCTGATTTAGGAGAGTTGGCTAATTTACGGATCAAAAACATCACAAGAAAAGTAGATACTTTTCGTCTAGCCACGCACTAACGATAATTTGCCGACTATCGTAAGTTTTTGTCTTTCTAGTTTATATATTTAAGGGTTATAAAATTAATTTTAAATGAAATTATCATTATTTTTATGAAAATGAATTGTTTTATTTTCGAAAGTGTTTATATTACGCGAATGTTGAGTCGTCATCAATTTGAGAGGATGAAAATTTTATTTTGGGCTAAACTTGAACTAGCTAATAAAATAGAGCCAAAATAACCACTGGAAATAATAGTAGAATGCATCAGATAATACGAGTATTAAAAAAATGGAAGAAGGATATTATTTTTTTATTCTTTTAGATAAGATCTTTTACGAATTCTTAAAAAAAAATGACATAGTAAAAGCATATAAAAAACAAGACAACACCTGAATAGTAGAAAATAGTAGAATCGGAAATAATCAATGGTAATTTCATTTAAAGTTTTTAAAATAAAAATGA
Source organism: Nephila pilipes (assembly GCA_019974015.1). Classification (NCBI taxonomy): domain Eukaryota; kingdom Metazoa; phylum Arthropoda; class Arachnida; order Araneae; family Nephilidae; genus Nephila; species Nephila pilipes. The sequence continues at coordinate 79,155 of BMAW01123372.1, forward strand.
TAAATAGAATCTTGCTAAAATGGAACCAGTGAATTTTTTCAAGGTCTTTTTTTTATACACCATTGCACTACAAAATATACAAGGAAGAATCTTTTTAACACATACGTTTTAACTCTACGTTCTTGTGCTAAATAATATTTAATTAGGAGTTTAAAGTTATGCAATGAATTATACTATCAAAGAGAGTTATTCAAAGAAAAATAAATTTCATGGAGTGATATTTATTTTTTCTGTTTTAAAACAAGCATTAAGCGTCTTTGTTTTACGCCTCTGTCGTAGCTTCCCATAAATTCATCCGCATTGACCACCCTTCCATGCAACACATGCTTTAACTGCTGCTCGAATCACTATTGGCTGAGATACGTCTTGAAACGGTTTAGCAGCCACAATAACTGTGCCACTCAGTAAATTTCTTAACAATTAATGAAATTAATGAAAAGATAATAAGGCGAGAAAACAATAAATTATAAGTAATATATTTTGTTTATAACTATTAGATTTACGCGGCTGAAATGGAAAACAACTAAAATAATGTTCCTAAAAGATAAGGTTTGCCTCCTTAATCGCCACTTTTACTTATGTAACATCCCCTCAATCATGAAAACTGGCGCAGTTCTTAAAATTTTACTTCATTTCTTAGAAAGATATCATCATTGTTCGAAAGAACGAAACCCTCATTGTTTTCCCAGCAAAAAAATCTTTTACTCACGGAGACTTAGCTTTATGTTTTGTAAAACTCAGGACTTTCATCGATTTCTAAAATGTGGATAAGCCTTCCGACTTTTTTCTTTGGCCTTGGTAAAAAGGCCGTTTTGATTAATTGTTCCAGTCTATCACTGATTTGTTAATAAAATCTGATTGCTCCTTTTCCCATTTAACAGTATATAATTCTTCATATAATGTAAATGTAAATTAATATAAGTGTGGTCAGAAAGGGAACATTAAAACCCTCAAATCATGTTTCTTTCCGATTGGATAATTTCTTGCCGTTGTCTTTAATGTTCTAACTTAATTGCTTGTTTATTTTTCTAGTCTAATGACAAGTCGTGTCCATTGACACACTTTTTTCATACCAGTGCCCCATTCCTCTTGTTTTGTAGTAGTCAGGTTCCAAAACTTTTTCACATTTTTGCAAAATGCGAGTTAAAAAAACAATTAAATAACGTGGTGAGACTATGATTACTTATTAAAGTCGTACTAAGAAGCAACACGAGGGCTATCGGCCTCGTTATTTTGACATCTATCAAGTGACGAGAACGACGACCAATTGGCTACCACAGCTACACAGAGAAATAGCAGTTAAAGATAATAGTTGATAAACATTTTGCTTAAATAAGGGTTATACAAGGTCACATAAAACCATGTGGCAAATATCAAATCAAGCCACGTAACGCCGCAAACAGCCAAATAGGAAAAAGTTTGTTTGCACTTTCCATTATTGGCGGGTGACCACGGAAGCCTAGTGGGCATGGTCATGGACAGTGGGTTCGAGTTCTGGTGCTTCTAAAGACCCACTGTATAGGGAGGGTGATGCACGTTAAATATGTTCCAAGTCCCAAGTCCTCAAGAGGTGTGGTGTCGAAGCTCGGAGAGGGAAATGATAGCTCAGTTGTCGTCATCGTCACTTGATTTAGGCTGAAAATTACGAGATCTGTCCCCAATAGCCCTAGTGTTGCTTTTCTATGATGATCACTCCGTTATTGGCAAACTATCATATCATTTGGTAATAATTTCCATTTTTGGAGGAATATCATAACATTTGTTGATATTTTTTTCTGGTTTAGTGTAACCTTTTACGCAAGTATCATTATTTGATAGAAGGAAGAATTCGTAAGGTAAAACTGAAAACTATTTTGAGTGATAATAAATTAACTAATCAAACTCAAGGGTAATATTATTAAAATTAATTTTTGGGGATAAGATCTCGTTTATTCGATTAAGTTATTTTTTTCTATCACATATCTCCTTAATGCAAATTTATAAAATTTTATTAACCTTGAAGGTGTATTGAAAAAAACATTTGAAAAGAAAGATACCATCCTGTAAAGTCGAAGTACCTAAAACAATCGATCTTGTTAAGAACAAAAAGATATCCGAGTAAATCGTTGAGACTGCAGAGAAATTATAACAAAGTTCCCCCTTACAAAGTAAATAATCCAATTAATAACTGAACAATATTATATAGTTGATATTTCATATACACAATATCTAGAATTTCCAAACCGGAGCAACACTTATACTTCTGAATGCGAGTCACCAATTTGAAGGGGTAAGTAGATGCACAAGTGTATATACCACACTTGAATTAACCGAGATCAGTTGGCTGGAAATAATCCAAGAAATTTAATGTATAAGGTATCGATATTTATTTATCATTTAAAATAATATTCTGCGTGAGTCTCTATCTCTCGTTCAAGTAGCACAATAATGAAGTAGTTGAAATATTTACAAAATTAATAGCTAGTATTTAACTGAAACATACAGCTTGTATCATCAAGCTACAATGGGATACAAGAATAAATGATCAGTAACGTCATAGACATGAATACAAGTTAGAACTTATTACACAGAAAACAGCAACTCTACTGTTGTGAAATGTCTTCTAATAAGTCCGGACCGTCAATGGAGAGCAAGCAGTAGAAGGATCACGAGGACAGCTTTCGGATCGCCCAGGTAAGAACTCCTTTTCCTCGTTTGGTGTTTTCTTCTTATAGCTGCACAGGCATTTCCATATACCACAGGTGCGCACGCAGAATACTTGTAATTTGCATGTAGAAATTAGTTGTTCCTTCATGCCGCCTCAAGGCATAGTGAGATGATGGCAAGCACTCTAAAGAAGGGCTCCACAACCTTATTTCCCTTAAACCTTTAATTTATTAAGCTATCATTAAATAAAATAAAATATGTTTGGAATAAAAATTAAGATTCCTCGAATATTGTGTGACCGTGGTAGCCATGAGGTCATGGTCGCGTACTCTCGACTGGTGGTTGTCGTCGAGTCGTAGGTTCGAGCCTTCATGCTACTAAATACCTGCCGTGTGGCCAGGACTGATGTACTTTAAATTTGTTGAGGCCCCGTTGGCATGATGTGGAAGTTAGGAGGGGGGGTGCCAGCTGAGGTGTAGTACTCATCACTTGACTGAAATTAAAAATTGATCGTCTCCAATGGCTCTCGTTTTTCCTTCTTGAGCAACGTTAATAAAACTAATCAACCAATCGTTTTCCAATATTGTGGCTGGATCCTTAACATAAGCAATATTCATGCGTATGGGTTTTACCAACACACATATTTTTTAGTTAGAATTATTAAAATTTGGGAAATACACTTTTGATTTCATTACTTGCTACTCGTTAGATGTATGTTTCAGATGAATGGTTGCCAAATGCAAACAAACCCCACATGAAGCAGAGCCACATTTGCGTTCGCGCTTCTTAGCAGCCATAACATTAGTCTTCATAAACAGGCGCGTTATGAACCACCCACTTTTGTATATCAGAATAACAACAAAAGCAAGGAACAAATTTCAAGGATTTAACTACTAAGTTAATCTTTAAGCTACTATCCCTTTCTTCTCATATTTGACCAGAACACAAATTATCCAAGCTGTCCTATCGGAGCTAATTTCATAATTTAACTTGATTCTTAATCTGAATTAATTTTAGTTTTACATTTAACCAACCGTGAAACAATGAGAAATCTGGCTCTTTAATTAATATCGCAGGAAGGAACGTGCCTAAGCTGTTAAGTTAATTTAAAACACTCCACTGATGAGTTAATTTAAAACCATTAATGTCTTACAAATTGTCTGAATAAAAAAAATTCTTTTGAATTTTAGCATTTTTTGAAATCTTTTGAGCTCCGAAGAGCTCGGATGTCACTTGACCGATGTTCAGAATTACGAGCTCTGTCACCAATAGCCCTCACGTTGCCATTAATTGCAATTAATAAAAAAATCAGTCAATCCATCAACTCATTCATAGGTTAAATGAATATCAATCTACATGAATACGATGCTTACTGACAACAAACATTTTTGAGCCACTGTTAAATGTAGAAGACAACATCTGGGAACTGCACCTCACTCTAGTAATTTTCACTCTATGCCAACGTTTGGACTAGGAGGTAAATTATACAACGTCCATTAGTACATAATTAACAAATAGCATCTATAAATATTAATTTTGAATTCATGTTGCCTTTCATAAAGTGACTCGGATGACATTTAAGTCGGATCGTTATTCTGCCGGCCATGAGAGAACTTAGAATGTAAATTGCATTTAATGTGCAGGATTCCACTCATTGAATATACTCAACTGAACCGATTCCTCATTGTATCTTACTGCCGGTCTTTTGTAGAGTTAGCATTTGAACCCTACAGTTCTGCTTGAACATCAGTGGCAAACAAAGCTCGTGAATTTGACCACCCGGTTACAGTGGTACGTTTTAACTTCCTGGTAATATTAAAATTTGTGCTTAGTACAGCCACTAACATTCTGCTCTATTATTCATCCGAGACTATCACAGATAGAATCGGGATTCGAACGTGTGGGATCCGCCTCTGTAGTTAAGTTATTGGTATTTTAATTCAAGTGTAAATGTTTTTTTTTTTTTCAATGAGAACTTCTATCAATAAAGAGTCAATTATTGATAAGAAATTATTTTAATTTCAAGATTTACCTACCCGTACGTGTACATAAACATATTTTAATGTGTCGTTTAACTAAGATTTAAAAAAAATCTACAATTTTTCCTTCAAGACAGTTTTAAATATTTTTTTCGATATTAAAAATATTAAATTTAAAGAAGCGATATTTCACTCATAATGAACCCGAGAATGATTTTTGACCTCTAGCTTGTAACTTTCTGAGTATGTATCTTGAGAAATTACTTGTCTAAGGAGCTTAACTCCTTGTTATATGCTCTTGGAAGAACTAGACTGACATGAAAGGGGTAAAGTTTTACTTTGAAAATAGCGCACGAAAAACTGTTTCGAAGCGAATTGTTTGTTTCTTTGATAAGAATAGTCTTTTAAATATTTTCTGTCGGAAAACTTCTTGTAATTGGATGTAAGAAAACAAAAATTATTCTTTCATTTTTGTTCTTGTCTTTAATAATTGAGAAGATTTAGGAAAGATTAATTTTAGTAATTAACATATTTTTAGAAATGATGTATAAGCTTATTTTCGCGTAACTACAAAACTAAATGGTATATTTTATTCTAACAATATGTTAAATGTCGAAAATAACATTCAAATATAAATATTAAAACAAGAATAGATGTAATGAAATGTACAAAATAAATTAAAAAATAAGATATGCTGGGAATACATATAAAAGGCAATATTGAGGTTATATTTATTATGTATACAAATTTGAATGTCTTCCTATTTGTCCTTCATTTCCGTATCATTCAAAAACTTTTAAAATATTTTTTTAATGTTGGAAGAAGTCGAGAGCATATATTCCCATCATAATTTTTTTTTCAAACTTTTTTCGGTGGTATTTTTCTGACCTAATTTATACTTTTTTTTTTTTTGCATTAGATGTAACAATTTTTTCAAACTATTTTTGATCAAATAATGCATTTTAAAGATCTTTTTATGCATTTGGATTTCTTGAGATTGGTTTAAATAGAGCCACATCAGTTTCTGTTTCAGACGAAATCTAATTTAAAACTGAATGTTTAATGAATGTTTTGCTGCTCCTTTATACAAATCCACAGCGTTCATAAGACCATCTAAAATGTTGAAGAAGCACTAACGGTTAAGAAAAACAACTCGGGTGGAAAAATATCAATAAGTGAACTTTATCGGCTGCGTATTACTTACACATGACGACTCGGTCTATATTTTTGCTTCGAACAGTTTATTCATTTTGGTTTCATTTTAAAACTTCCCCTATGTGAAGAAAGAGTTCTCCAGCTAGTTTTCTATTAAAGTCAAAACAAGAACAAAGGTTTTGAGAAAGGATAACTGATTATTCAATTAGTATTCAAAAGAGGTAGAAATATGCACAATTTGTTATATTAACATACATAAAAAGAAGGAAGATTTTCTTATATATACTGAACAGCTCCTTATAATTAATATTACAAGTGATACAAAGTATGAAACGAAAAAAATTAGACAATCATTTTACCTGCAAGACATGCTAAGCTTCACGTCCCAACAAAGAGTTTATAACCTTTGAAGCACTTGTAAGGAACGAAGAATTCGAAGACAATAAATAAATAAAATGTAAATGAATTTTAAAAATAAAATGTCCCAGTCAATTAATTTGACATTCGCACTAGGAGATTTTAAAAGCTTTTGAGCGGGATATTAAATAAAATAAAATTTAGTTTTTCTGTTGATTTAATCAATCAATATAAATATGAAACGATAATGATTGCTAGTTTAACATATTTCGAGACAAATACTTTCTGGTGATTAGGAATTTTGGCGAATAATAATAATATTAATAAAATTAGATCTCTAAGTAACCAATAGACAAGGAGTTCTCAATCATCTCTTTCGTTTATTTATTATATTTGATCCTCACACTTCGATACAGTTTCACCCTGTTTATTCTTTAAACATTCAGGGCCATGAATCGTTTTTTCCCCCCGCCTCTGGGAGATTCTTCAAAATAAGTGAACGCAGGGAAATACGAAGGAGGGTAGGAATATGATTATACCATCTTTACCGGACAGCTAAACTCTAATTACTTTACTTAAGTAATGAGCATATTGATTTTTTTCGCATTAGATTTTATCCATAAAGAACACTATTGCTTAAGAAACTAGCTGCTTAATGGAGATGCATTTAATATGTATTCTACTTCTTAATAAGAAGATGAAACTAATTGGTAAACATAATTAACTCTTAGCAGTAATTCTGGAACTTTCTCCGAAATCGAAATGTATTAATAATTTTGAACTTAAACCGCGTTAATACAAAACTTATGGAACATTATTTTCCCGCATAAAGGTATTTTGTCATCTGATAATGGAATCATGTAGAACATAATTCTAATTAAAAAAAAAAAAAAGAAACATAAATTTAACCTTGAATTTCGAAAATATGCTTATTTAATTGTAAAAAACACTATTGGACTCTGATTGAGTTTTGAAAGATGTGATTTATTTGTTGTAGTGAACAGTTGTCTACTCGAAATGTTTCTTTTTTCATTTTCGTCCGTTGCTATTGTGACAGTACATCCAAATTTGAACTGGATCTTCCTGTTTTTAAGTAATTTGTCTCGATGTCCTCAAGCACAGCTTGGAAAGTTTGAAATGTCCGTTTTCAGAAAGAGAGTAACCCACATTAACATTTTTTTTTTTGAAAAAAGGCACTAATGCACACATAGATAGGGTTTTTTTTTCTCTTAAAAATAAGTTACGGACGAGAGGAAGAACACATTTACATGTCGCACTTCTTAAAGTTATGTTAATCACTAGAGTAAATATTAAAAAATACTGTCAAGTTGTTATTCTTATTTGAATTCAATGCCAAATACACTTAATCAAATCTGATCTACAGAAAAATGTAAGCCTACATAAATTAGCTATTTTTTCATGTTTTTATTCCTATTCTTCTCAAAAATAAATAAAGAGTCAGAAGAAATGAGCGCCATTCCATTACACCATATTCTTACCTAAAAATTAATAGATGTCTTTTTTGAGGTATTCGATTTATTTGTTGTTCATGAACGTCACATTGAGATGCAAAATGAGTGCTATTGGCGATGGATCTCGTGATTTGGAGCCTCTGTCAAGTGACGAAGACAATCAACTGAGCTGACACCTCCCTCTTCAAACTTGGACACCACATAAACGGGAGGACTAGAAATATCGTCAGATATAACATCCATCAGCTCCGCTAAATGGCGAGTCTTGAGTGGCAGAAAGATTCGAAGACACGACCTCGACTAGTCCGTGACCATGACCATAAAACTACCGTGGATTTTGTTTCAGTTAGGAAATCGCAATCAAGGATGATAATACCAAATCTCCAATCAAAACAAAATACCAGAAATTTATTTTACTAGGATTTATCAAAAAAATGCATCTCATATATTTTCTTTTTTTTAGCTTCTTCAGCAAAATTAATGTTAGTATGTTGCTAACATCAATTTTGCTAATATCATTCATTAGTGTCAAGTTAAATTATCGTTTGCATGAAACAACGATAAGTGTTCAGTGAGTGGCGATAACTTGGAATTATAATGAAGGGGAGAGACAATAACTTTCTGGCAAAGTCGTAATGGACTTATCATGAGCCTTATTACGACATGGACTGCGAGTACAAATCCTGATTTCATCAAACGCAAAGTTCTTTTAATGGGATTTGCAGCTCATTCTAAAGATGCAGCACACAAAATAGTAAAATCTCTCATTTTTGTTTGATAATTCGTGCCGCTCCACGTAGCCATGGTTGCTTAGTGGTCATTGTTACTCTCTCGCAGCCGGAGGATCTCGTTCAGTTGTGGGATCGAGCTTTGATGCCATAAAAGACCCGCGGTATTGCTGAGGTTGATGCACGTTAAATTTGTGGAGGTTCAAAGTTCTCCCATTTGCGGGATGTAGAAGTTAGGAAAGGGAGGTGCCAGCTCAGGTGTCGTCTTCGTCACCGGACTGAGGCCCAAAATTATGAGGCTCACCGGCAAAAGCACTCATGTTGCTTCTAGTACGACGTTAATGAAAATAATGATAAAAACTGTTCTTTCTGTTTTAAAATACTATTTCTCTTTTGTGAATAATTCTCGCTTATATTTTAAATATAAATTAGCAAATTTGATAAATGAATTTTGATTTATGTCTTTAATAAAGAAAGAATAAAAAGGAAAACGCCTTGAAAGCATTGTTGATTTTGAATTTATTTTTAAAAAATTGTAAAAAACCTTTACTAATCTATTTCATTATATATTCAAAATATAATTTTAAAATACTCTGATATTTTTCTAGTCAGAAAAGAGCATTCTGAAAAGACTCAATAGGAGTCTTTTATTTTATCTTAGAATTAAGATCTTATAAGTTTGAGCTTCGGTTAAATGATGAGGACGACGCTGTGCTGGCATCCCATACTCCTAACTTCCACACCATCCTAACTCGAGGACACGACAAAAAGCTTGTATCAATATTGTTACACGGCGTATGTTTAGTGATATCTGGACTCTAATTCACGTCTCGACGGAAACAACGCTCGTGACACTGACCGCTCACGATGACTAAGAACTTCTGTTCCAAGTGATAGATAACTGTTCGTATCATTTTTAAACAAAATGTTTTCATGAATTTTGAATATATTTTACCCCACATTTCTTTTGCTAAACTTCAATCAATGTGAATGTTTTACGAATAAAATATTGAGGAAGAGTAGTGTTCTCTAATTTTTACCTTAACCAAATTGATAAGTCCATTCCTGACTGCATAGATACATTATAATATTAATTAAAAGTAAGTATATAACTTATCATATCAAAAAGTAATGCAATAAATATCAAATAGAGCAACAATATTTTATATTTATCAAAAACGGACACCTAATTGCAATTTCTAATAAAGGCTTATAAAAATATCTTTAGGTCATCTGTTTTGCTTAACTGATATCTTAAAACGTTTTTCATTTTGCAATTTTCGATTGTGCAGTTAAAAACAGAAGGAACTTCGCTGATTTAATTTATATATTATTTATAAGAATTTGATACAAGGGTAATTGGGAAATTGAATTTTTAAAATTGTAAGCAAACATGTGTGCCCTGACACAGAGAAAATATATGATATCTGTATTTGTGTTTTTCTCCAAATATATATATATATATTTTAAATTTCTTGTACACTTTCCTCAAATTCTACGTGATCTACAACACGGATACATTTCACATTACAAAATGAAGTTATTTCTTAATAGGAAATGTAATGTTTCTGGAATACGCCCTCATACAGCTTATGCATTGCACAAAATTTGTATAAAAATTAAGAAAAATTTATATTATAAATTTTGTTGATTGTATTGATTATCTATGCATATAAATAATTATGCAGATTTTCTTTGCAGAATCCAATAGATATGAATACATATATCTCAATGAATTAAAATACCATTTCCATGGCATTTAATTTTTTTTAAAAAATAAATGAGTATTATTTAAACTTGATATAAAGTAACCTCATTTTTTTCTTGTTGGAGAAATCTCGATTTTCTTGATACAGTAATATTAAATTGTTCGAAACAATCTACTTGATTAACTTATGTAGTGAGTTGTGTTAAAGTATTTAACGTATATTTACCTTACAAACTCGCTCAGAGATTCTGTTCAGAGGTATAAAAAATGTTATAAGCGTTATTAAACCAAGAGTTATATATATATTAAATCAAGCTAATTCACTTCAAATCATTCACTGAAAAAGAATTACCTAAAGTTCATTTAAAACAAATTTAAAACATTACTTAGAACGCATCATAGAGTGAGAAGAGCAGCTTAAATACACTTATTTAAATATACTATAAAAATAAAGTGAGGGTGGCAATTAGGATTTTAAACTCTTGTTTAAAAAGTGTTTTGATAAATGATCACTGGTATTCAACGCCACACTTTGATAAAGTTTTCTTACAAAGCAGAATGTGGAGTAATAAACTACAAACCATGTTCTCTAATGATGTAAAATTAGTTTCCACGCTAAGTTTTATTTATACCGCAGAAATTTTGTTTCTTTTATATTTAAAGGAGCTTATTTCACGTAGCCTTTTCTCTACCTCATAATCAAGTTTAAAGAATTTTTTTAAAAAATAACTGATCGAACAGTGACCAATTTTTGTGTACATTTATTGCAATGTCATCATTATTTTAATGAGAGCATTTTTTAAGGTTTTCATTTGTTTTCTTAAAACAAATTCGTATATTAAGCAACATATGAAAAGTTTCACAAAGATGAGGATAATTTAATATTTTAACTCAATTTTTTTTAAATAACTACGTCAGTGAATGACCAGTGAATTTTTAAACAGGTTGCTTCAACTCGGTTCTTTTTAACATTGGAAAATTGCTACGTGGAGAACCCTCTTCACTCTTTAACAAGATTTAATATGTATGCACACTTTACCCTTCTTAATGCAAAGTTATTTTGAACGACTTGAATAGACAGATTCAAAATGGAAATTTTGGTAGTATATTAAAATAATTCCATTACTATGGATGCTAAGTTGTTTTTGTTCAATATATATATTTTGTTTCTTTCCCTTTAACACAATCTTTTATTTGAAATATCAAAAGTAATGCAAAATGCAAAACGTCTATGCGACCAAATGTCACATGAACAACAAAATTCTCAGTTTAAGGTTTACATTTGTCCACGAATGATGTAACCTAGTTCCGTTTTTAGGTAACTTGCCCAGCTATGCAGATTCGGGACTGCAGAATGTCTCGTTTTCAGAAAGATAACAACCAACTGAAACAACATAAAAAATAGGCGTGAAAAATCAAAAACTCCGTCTATAAAAGAAGAAACTCTATCGTTGAAATATGAACTGATTGAAAGAGAATGTATCAATTGTAATCAAACTGCAGACATATTTGATGAAAGTATTTATTAATCTCTAACAACATTACACCACAAAATGCGGTAGAATCGTACAATGGGAATATTTCTCTCATCCGTTAGTTAACATTTGGAATTGTTCATATAATTTCACACTTATCATATGAAACATACGAACTTACATATAATTACTGAATATATTTCATGTTTTCTTGGCTCTAATGAACTGGTTAAGAAAGTCTTTTCCTTTATGAATTGAGTTAAGAACGAGCAAAAACTTTTTAATGCGTTTAGAGTTCAAATTAAACTTGTATTATCTTAGGTCCATCTGAAAATTCTACTGCTGCAATATTTTCTTGTTGAGGTTGGTATTTGAAGAAAATCTTTTTTTTTTTTTTTTTTGTGGCATCAAAATTTTGGTAAGAGGGAATGAATTAAATTACAGTTTTGAAAGTTTTGTAGAAGTTTAAATGAGAATAAAGCGAAAAGTGGTTGGAGGTAGGGAGAAATTGAAAGGAAGAATTTTTTTTTTATTGAATAACAATAGGAGGTAGGCGGGAGGGGGAATAAGTTTTTTGTTCTGTTAAAGCTGGTAGAATTTATTCAAAAGGAAATTTAAGGTGAATCATAAAAATCGTATAGGAGTTTTTTGGGTATTTTAATGAAAGAGGTGAAAGGATAATTTTAGTTTTCTAGAGTTTGAATATTGATGTTTTCTATATTAAGCAGGTTATCTGAAAAAGCAAATAGAAAAAGTTTAGGTATGTTTCCTAAAAGTGGAGAGATTTAAAAGAACACAGAAAATTGTTTTTTGTTTTAATATTTTAATGGTTTCCTTTTACTCACATTGTAACTATGTCTTGATCAAAACTTCAAAAGCTTTTATCTCACATTTTAAACCTTTCAATTGAGCTGAAATTTTCTTACACGATTATTTGGATGACAATGCGATAATTTAATAATAATTAATAAAAATTATTTGTTTAAAATTTAATGAATTAAATTTTGCGTCAATTTTCTAGCCAAGTTGCTAAATGGCCGCCAAATTCGTCGCCAAGGTGAAGAGGTCATTGCTTAAACTCTCTTTTGTTAACTATGCTGACATGTCTATAAATCCATCTTTTCCTTTTAAGCGAAGCGTTGCAGGAAAGCATCAACTCATTTTCATAATATTGTTCCCCCTCTTCAAAACAGGCAAATGTTACAGAAAATGAACGTTACTTAAAGCTTGAGGAATAAAAAATTATGTTATAAAAAGTGCGATGTTTGAAATTGAAACCATGTTTAAACACTAGTTTTTTACCGGTATTATTTATTATCTTATGAATGCAGGAAGAATTCGCTTGCCGTGTGTGATGTTGATAAAGACAGCTTTGTAGTATGCATTGCACCATGATTAAATTCAAACTTTATTAAAAATATATTTCGAGATTATTATTCTAATTTTAATTAAATAATCATGTCCACTATACTATATAAGTAAATATATACAAATCTTAAGAATATCACCAATAGGAAAAAATTAATTAAATATACCCTTTCATAAATCTTAAGGGCGATTGGAAATTTCATACTATTTCTTTGACACGAATTTTTAAAGAAATGAGGAGGAAATATAAAAATTAGATAAACTATTTATTGATAATCATGCATGAGATTGCCTCTTTCGATTTGCCTGCTATATCATAAGCAGAACAAGTAGACACTGACAAAGTTAATTTGAAAATTTTATAAGTTCTTCACTATATTTTATTTCCTTATATTCATTATTACTATTTTTATGAGCAATACACGTAAATTTTATACAACACATTTTTAATTTAATGATTTGAATAGTTTGCATAGAACAACAAAACAATTTTTTTTCGATTAACAGAGATGTAAGCTTTACAGCACATAAAATAATCTGAATTTAATGTTCTAAATTCTTTGCAGAACATTTTCTAAAAATCAATTTTTTTTACCTCAGATCTTTTTGTAAACATTATACTTTTTTATTTCCTAATAACTTCAAGTGAATAAAATTACCAATCACTGTTGTAAGAAATTAAGTGAATAAAAAATGTAATGAGAAAAATTCTACCAGAAATAGTTCCTATTACTACGATAAATCTTTTACAGAACACAGCATATTTAATTACATACTATGTTTCGGAACAAGATTAAAAATATGAAACATCTTTTGAAAACAAATGTACATTAAAATATTTGCATTCTTTATCGAAGTTATGTTAGTCGCAGTAATATATTTAAAAATTCTTCTCATAAGTCTTCCAAATAAAAATAAAAGTTATCGTTAACTTTTGTGGAAGAAAAAAAAAGAACAAGAGAAAAAAACACAAAACAGATGGCTTTTATTTAGGTTTGATTGGGTAAGATATTGCCGAATGGAGTGTTTGTTTTTTGCCGCTGTTTTAAATTGCTCTTGTTTGAGGCATTTGTTTGTGATCAATAATGGAGATTTGAAACATTGCTTGGGAACCGATGCATTCATCTGTTCGTTCTCCGATTATGTACATTTCTTGAAAGAATTTATATGTATCGCAATAAAATTATTTCTTCAATTTGGGAATTTTTGTTTTATCGTTTTTTATTCTCTGCTCACGTAGATCAAATAAGAATTTATTGGTTTGAATTTATTCTTGTATCCATGAATTGCTTTTACTTCTTCCTTTTTATTGATTTTTCTTTTCGAATTTTCTTTATTCCATTTTGTTAACGAAAGAAATTAATTTTCATACTTCGCCGGCTTCAAAATCGTTTGAAGGAATAATTATTTGAGCCTACCTTGAAAGTTTATTCCCCCCTCCTCAAAATGGGACATCTATTTAGTTTTAAGCAAAATTATAAGTTTTCGAGAAAGCGCCTTTTTATTCAGTTCTATATTAAGTTTTGAAAAGAACAAGAATGGACATGTGAAAATAAATAGTTTATGTGATCTTATATTTTTCTTGGTAATAAATTTACTGAAGTATAATTGGTGTTTATTTAAAAGAAGAACAAAAAAATTCTTAGTAAAACTTTGTTACATTTCAGTTTGGTAATCAACACATCTCTAAAATATGCGACTTTGAACTGAGTGTTTTCGATATCATCCGTACTTATTTATCTCATCTTAAATTATTAGTTCCTGGCAAATAAAATGTGTTCAATAATTTTATCAAAGTTTGTTTGATTCAAATTATTAGTGTTAAAGTATTTGAATTATTCCTCCCAATGACTTCCAGTTGAATTACTCTCTGTGCTCATTCTACAACTTTTTCAGTTGTAATTTAGTTAGAAATAAGTGAATACTCTCATCACATACATACAGTGGTGCCAAAAATTGAATATACATCTTTAACTCTCTTTCTGAAAAGCCAAATGCAATATTATTAAATACTTCTTTAAGTTTAATATTTATAGGCTTGATAAAGTGCATACAGCAAAACATATTTGACGAAGGAACAAAAATGAAGAACTGATACTATGTTAATTAATAAGAGTTTTATGTCAAATCTTCATATTTCTGGGTCACAAAATTGAATTAACATTTTATAAAAATTCCGATTTTGCTTCATATATTTTTTTGGTAATTAATCAGTAAAATACAATTTTGTTTCATAAGATACCGATCCATGATGTGTAGGGGGGAAATACTGTTATATGTGTGAAATGAGCTTCAGATAAAAAACAGAATTAATACTCAAAATTTTAAAATTGTTATTGTAATGCCTAAAGTAAGACAATTTCTGTGTAATATTGCAACGGAAGTTCCACGCATTCAAGCAAGAAACAAAATATCCAGAAGTAAAAAAAAATTCTGTAAATTTAAAATATAATTGGAAGAGGAAGAAAAAAGTCCGAAGACTAAGAAAAACTTTATTTTATTAGTAAACAAACAAATCCTTAGGTAAACGTTGTAAAAAAATGTTTTTCTATTTCTGCAGCAATAAGAAGATTTGGTTTCTGAAGAAACAATTGGATGAGAGCTCCAAGAAGCAATGAACATGTACTCAAAATAAAACCCTTAAGTTCCATAGCAAACGGAGAAAAACAAATCATATGTTTCAAATATAAAGCTTGCTAAAAGTCATCTATCTCAAAGCCTAAATATTTCTAGAATAACCTAGTATTCGATGATGAAAGACAATCGAGTGTTCTTGGAGGCGATGGTCGATGGTATGCTTGGCAGAATCCTAACTCTGAATCATTTCATCCCAACACCATTTTGACTGTCACGCATGGAGTGGTTTGGTTTTGTGTGGGGTTAACATCGATCAATAACTCCCGAGATTACCCCAGATATGGCGCTCGTAGTAAACCAGTAACCAGGTCTTTCTAGAGTACTAACCTTTGCTTGAAACGTGTCAAAATTTTAAGTCGATCGGACCAGGAAAAAGGTTTTTTGAAGTGAAGTGAAAAAGGTTTTTTCCAAGTGGGTGCCGCGATTGCTTTCGATGGAACAAAAACAGCAACGAGTGGATGGTACAGAAAGCTGTTTATCGCTATTTACTCGCAACAAAAAAAGATTTCTTGCGAAAAAAAAAAAAAAAAATTGGGGAAAAAAAAAAAGATTTGGAAAAGCGTTAGAACGATTGTATCACCCTAAAAGGTGATTAAGAAAAGGTGTTATGTTGATGAATAAAAAAAAATGTTGTTTTCAATTTTAGACTCGGGAGTTATTGATCGATGTGTTACATGCCAGAAAAAGGAGTTGAGAAAATTAATCTTTATTGAAGGAGAGTCATGCAATTGCAACCCCATTTTGATAAATATTTGTCACATTTGCTTTCAATAAATCTTCTATTTCGTATTAATGAAATTTGTGTGCTTTGCTTATGTAGATTAATTATTTCAAATCGAATTTTACTAATACATTTAATTACGTTAAATAACACAATAAAGAAACAATTACTATTAGAGAAAAATAAATCAAACTATAATAAAAGTACTTTATAAGTCATAAATTACAACTCCAATAAAATAATATAAGATATTTTCATAATGAAACAACCAATACCTTATTCTGCAACAGTGTTCCAAAGAATGCAACTCCCAACTATGAAAACATATTTCTTCATAAAGCATGAGTATTCTATAGGCTCGTTTAAGTAATAGTCATCAGATCACAACGAGCTGTTAATGGCATGACTTTATCCGTTCACTGATTGGTTGATGGATTCCCGGGCGTATTATGCAGTGAAACAGATTGGCTTAATCGCGCGCCCGGTGAGTTGGTATATGACCATGGCATTAAGCCAGTTTCATTTCGCCAAATATGAGACGACTCTTAAATGATTGATGAGGTTTAGATAAAGAGAGTTGCAACAACTGGTAGAGCAGATTAAGCATCAGGTTTGTTGAGAATTTTGTACCAGACACGTCAAATGAGATATTCGCTTTGCAATTGTTCTGGCAGCCTTTACGGAGGAACAATGTTATATAAATGAATGCGAAATACGTGAGCGAGTTAACCAAACGTAAGATGACTATTTATGAAGACCAGTTTACTGGTCAGTGATTTTGATTTTATTGAATGGGAACTAAACATAGCCGTTAAGAAGAAATATACTACAGCTAACAATATATTCAGCATATTATTCAATTCATGCAAACAATAAATATATAAAATTAGTAAAAAAAAATTAACGTATATGTAAAGTATTACAACTCATTTAAGTTGTACAAGATGTTTCAAAAGTTGCTTTATTATTTAAGAAGTGAATAACTTTTGTGAAATTCTGTTGCTCTTATTATCGTTATTTTTGGTTTATAATGGTAAGAAAAAAAGCAAAGCTATATATCTAAATTGTAGAAAACGCACAACTGAGAAACGTGTAAAATGTATCCAAAATTATTAAACAAATAAAGATTGTCTTGTTCTCACACGATATACATTGTAATGGTTTAGTTTAGTTTTTTTTTTTTATTAACGTAGCACTAGAAGCAACACGAGGGCTATTGGGAACGGACCTCGTAATTTTGAACCTCGGTCAAGCGACGAAGACGACACCTGAGCTGCCTCCTCTCCTAACTTCCACACCACGCCAGTGGGAGGACTTTTGCCCCTGACAGATTTAACATTCATCAGCCCCGGCTACACGGCAAGTTTTTAGCGGCTTGAACTCGCAACTGAACGAAAACAGCCGGCCACGAATTCGAAACCATGACCACTAGGCTACAGCGGCCGTGCATTGTAATGAGTTTGTATCTTGGAAACATTATGAAGAATATTAGATTTTCCATAGTAAAAAACTTAAGTGTACAGCATTTTTTTCATCCAATATATATATAAATATATTTCCTTTTGAATTTGCATCACAACAAATCTAATACTTAAAATTAATGATTCACTGTACACAGAAAAAATAAAACCGTAACATATTTTTGAAAAATTTATTCTGAATATCATACAAATAGATATCAGAAAAACAAAACATTCAAAATTTTCAATCAAGAATATTAAAAAAAAGAGTAAAATGTTTTAACTTCTACAGATGAAGGCATGTCGTTTCAAAAACCACTTATAAACACTACTATCTAATCTATACTATAGTCCATCCATTCGAAAGAATAAGTTACGTTTTAATGCAGCGTACAATGAGGTATTCATTTAAAATTATCAGGAAGTTCTAATATGTAAAGGTAAAAACATTTTTTATTTCTTTCAAATCAACAACATTTTGTCAGGTTACTAATTAGAGTAAAAATGCTTTTCAAACAACGTTGTTTTCAAATAAATATGCTATTTATGCATCGTTATCATGTAGACAGTTCTTTAATTTTTTCGAGAGGCAAGTCATCTACACAACCAATTAATACAGCATATTTTGGTATACTTAACCATTATATTATAAACTATTACATGTAAGAATTTCTGCTTATCCGGTGAAACCATCCATTCTACATATGTTCTTGCTGCTTTGAACATGAACTTTGACACACTCAGATCCCAAACATTTGTTATAAGATTAAAGTTTTTTTACTAATAACATGTGTCATTTTAATTGGTGTTAGTGGATTAAATTTACTTGACAAAGATTATCTCTCATGATTATAAAAAATATCAATTTAACGAGATTTTTTTAGAAATATACAAAGTGTTTTCACTTAAAGCAAAGCAGTATGGTCATATGACAGCATAGCTTTTCTGCATTACGTATTATACAAAATAAATCTAATTTAAAACAATGGATCAGTTCATAATTAAGACATAATATACATTATGCATTAGTTTGTAAGTACATTAAATTTTTATACATAATGTCGCATATTGTAAAGAAATTTTGCAATATAGAATAATACAAATTATTGAAACTGATTAAGCTGTTTCATTTTGTCAATTGATTTTGTTCACTTTGTAATTTCTGATCTAAAAAAAGTATTATAAATTTTAAACGAAATTACTCTCTTAGAAAGGTTACTTGCGTACAAAAGCATTTTGTAAACTTGCCTATTTCAAGACATTTGAGAATTTTTTTCCTTGTTTTTACCTGCAATTCGGAAAATTATGTACAGAACTATCAAAATTTTTTTTCTTTCGCCATATATAATAACACTATCCGTGAAAAAGAAGCTTAACTTGCAGGGATGAAAACAAAAACAGGAGTACAACATAATAATCCATCTTTGGTACACAAACACGTACCAATTAATAAAGTCATTAAAAGAAGTAGGGGGTGTTTTTGACTGGAAAGTATAATGTAAAAATATATTCAAATAGTTCTTTAATAATTTTTCGGATTCTACTCCAAAGAGTAAATAATCTGAATAAAGCCTTTATGAAACCGTATTATATTGTATATAGTCCTTGCGTACTTATATTTAAAGTATTTTGACAAATATATATGTATTTAATTATATATATATTTAATAATAGTTTATATTGTGAATACTTATTCATGTGTATGTATTACTTATTATTTGTTATAAAATTGTGTGTTTGATTTTATTTGTATTATATATATTCTGGATACAATTTATTTTATATAATTTTATCACAGTACACAAATATTAAATAAAATGTCATTATTAGGAATTTTTATACGCAAGATTTATAGAATTCCTGATTGTTTACCGATATGCCGGTCTTTTTTAAAAGTCTTACACGAAGAAAAA
Organism: Nephila pilipes; assembly: GCA_019974015.1. NCBI lineage: Eukaryota > Metazoa > Arthropoda > Arachnida > Araneae > Nephilidae > Nephila > Nephila pilipes. Next base: position 98,774 of record BMAW01123372.1, read on the forward strand.
AGAAATACTCAAAAACGAATACCCAGACGTACTCATTTTGAAAATGAGTGTCGGGATCAGATTTGAGTATAACTTTATCGACTGTGAAACATTACAAGTATTCAAAACCAAAAAAATGGGAAATCTGCATTCTCAAAATATTACAAGATATAAGAACTATAAAAGTTCTTTATATACTAAAAGACGAATTCTTACAAATTGGGGTTCAAAAACAAATATGGCTTTTCTTTAACATTTCGAACTATATTTCGTATTTACACACTACACGCGGTAGAATACATTTTTAAAATGAGTATGTACATATATCCCAATATAGTGTCTGTGTTTGTTTCATATTTCTTTCCCACAGTCACTCACTCACACTCTGTTCTTTATTTAAGAATAAAAATGCAATTGAATTGAAATTGATCATGATTTTCTGATTTATGATTTGAAAATGATTTTCTGTGAGTATGTTATCTAATGCAAAAGATATTGTTTTATTTATTTTGTGTGCATGATTGCTGAATTTCATGCAGAGAATAAAATATGAATATACATTAAATGCACAAATATATTTACCTTTAGCTCATTTTTGGACCGCATTATAAAGAAAAAAACAAGATATGAAATGTCTGTGTTTAAACCTTAATTATATAAAAATCAGATTTTGAATAACAACACAATCAAGTAGTGTTTCTTAACCCCAAGTCATATGAGTTTAAAACAGATAACTCAATAAACGTGAGACAATAGTGATGGAACACAAGACAATAACTTTAACTGATGAACATTATTTGAGACATAACAGGAAGAATGCCTGATTTGACTGTGACAGGAACAGTTTCTTTATTTTGACATTATAGGAAGAATGCCTGATTTGACTGTGAAAATTTTGTTCCAAAATACATATTAAATTTGTATTTAAATTAAAACCATCTTCTTTAAAGAAATATATTCCGAAATATTTTACTCCTCTCATAAAGTATCTGAAATTTACTTCGATTAATTAAAGAATAATCAGGAATAAAACCTATTTTTGTCAACATTTTATTCTGTGTGTACAATTTCTAACTATATGATTGTCACACAGTATTATTGGAAAGAAACACTCATCCACAACAACTCTACGAAAAAGGTAAAACCTTAACACTACTATTTATAATAAATATATCTAGACAATATAAAAGTAATTTCTCTGTCAATTAAAAAAGACAGTTAAAGTTACATTATACACTTAAAAGTTACATTATACACTTTTAAGAGAAAAAAGGGAATTCTTGTCGATCATCATCACCGTGATAGTCATCGATAAAAAAAAAGTGTAGCAAAGTGGCTCAAAACTGTTAAAATTTCGCAACACTGCTTTTTAAGTATTATAATGTTATTCTATAAAATATAAGCGTCATAGACAGGACATACATGCACAAATACTTTAATGTATGAAAATAATTTTCAACACTTATCTATGCAAATTAAAGTCTAGAAGTCACTAAAGATATGATTAGAATGTAATATTATGGGATAATTCGGTAACAATACAAAAGTACATCACAAAAAATCATTTTAACTGATCAATAACAATTCTAATATGTGTAATAGAATCTTTCGAACATATTAATAATAATAAAAAAGTGTAAAAAATAAATTTAAATTTTTAAGCTTCAAATTTACCCATCCAACAATCTCTTAAGAACACTAAATTGCACCACAATTGAATTATTTTATATTCATGTGTCTTTCAAGTGTGGAGCATGGTAAATAGAAATATAGTTTGAAATATTTAATTTAAACCATTTTCTTGAGCCCTCAATTTTTTAAAAAAAATGTAGACAAATCTCAGCATGTAGGAAGAACGCATGTATGCTCTTTACATTCTACCATCGAAGATAGATAGATAGAGTAAATTTTTAATTAGTCTCTTATCATTTTAAATGTCTATTACAAATTTATGTACGGTATTTTCTAAAGCAACTAGTGGTAAAATCTTTAGTATCTAATTCAATTGCACAAATTCTATGAAATTTATTAATTTAATTATCTTTTAGACATTCTTCCTAATATAAATAAGAGTATATAACATTCCGGGTAAAGTATGAAAACAAAGTAAACAAGTATTCCAGAAATAGCAGATTAATCATTATGGAATCAGTTAAAAATCTCTCCTATGTCTTTAAAGTTAATAGTAGTCCTTATTTGGAATTAATTTCAATCTTGTTAGCAAAATATATCCAGTTTCATATTTATTATTCCTATCTTTTGACATTAGATTTAAAATCATGTTGGATAAAATATAAGTTTTTATTCTCCATCTTTAGTGTGCCTTATTGTAATTTTAAAAAGCAGCAAGCAATAAAACCAAATCATATATAACTAGAATCTTTGCCATCTATCATGATTATGTTCATAAAAGAGCTAAGAATTATCTCAGGAACTATTACTAGCTTCTGTTCCAACTTTGAGGAATATCCTCAAGTTAAACCTGAATCTATAAGTAATATTTTCATACCACAATAATAAAAAACATTTAAACTTTATCTAACCTATAAATTCTCATAATCATAACTAACCTCTTGAGATAATAAATGATTCCTAACTGGATTATCTATGTCTCGAATTAAACATGTTACTCTAAATCATAACCTGAATATGTAAAAAATCTTTTATCTGTTGTTTTCTTAGCAATATCCCAACTTTTTAAGATAATAGTCTCCATTAAAAATTATTATGCCAGCATCTTCTAATATTTTTCAACTCCGACATTATTTTACTTGTAGTATAGTGATGTATCCACGTTAATGTTCGATATTTAATCAGAACTATGACATTTTGGGTAATATAGCTTCAGAAAATTCACCTTTATTAATTTATAAATCCTATTTTTTTATATAGAGTCGTCAATTATATAGAATTACCTTTCATGTCATATAAAATTATTTTTCATCATTAATTTTTCTTATTAATGATTAAATTAAAATAATATTTACACATATAAGCCTAATTATTTGGGCTTTATCAACACGATTAGAAGAAACATGATGTTTGTTGTTATCAACATGATTACAACAAAGTGTTTTTTATAAATCTAAAATGTATTTTTTAATATCGAATATTCTGATCTCCTTATTATAGCAATAAAATTATATCTTACACTACTACAGGCATCCTTCCTGTTATATCTCACTGTTCATCATATTATAAGTGATTGTCTTGTGTTTCGTCACTATTGTCTCACATTTTTTAAGTAATCGAATTTAAACTCCTAGTGAATTGGGGTTAGAAACTACTTGTTTGTTAATTCAAAATTTGATTTTTACATAATTAAGGTTTATACACGAATTTATATCTTGTTTTTATTTAACGTGGCCAAAATTATTACAAAATTTGGAATAAATATTTGCAGTATATTCAGATTTTATTATTCATTAACTCCAACCTTCATGCACACCCGAAAAATAAAACAATTTCTTTGTATTCGATACATGACATAAATTACTCAGTATTATAATTCATTATAAATGTAAAAAACATCTTATAAATGTTCACCATAGTACGGGACCCAATTATATTATCTAGCCCTTTTATATGTTAATACTTTGTATTTTATTTACACAATTTAACCACTTTTATTCATGCACCTTTTAAGTTAATGTTCTTAAAAATATGTTTGTGCAGAGAGGAATTACAAAGTCAATTCATCTTTGGTGTTGGTTATTGGAAGAAATATGAATTGACATTGACAGACAAAAGGAACGTTACAGGTTCTTAAACAGTACCTCAAGATTTACAGCATGTAAAATTTTCTATTTTCAAATTGTCTGTTTTTATCCCCAACTGTATCATTCAATTCAAATATATTTTTTAAAATCAAATTACTTCAAATTAATATAAGTTAATTACCGTATCTTGTTAGTTTATAATAGTAAAAAAATTCGCAGTTGTCATCATTATACTGAACATTTAAGTAAAAATTTATTTTTATTAATAATATTACTTTTAGGAAAAGAATTTAATGCTAGCTAAATATATTATTAAATTTGAAATTGTTTATGGAATTTACATAGTCACGCATGTTTTTCTTAACAACTGTAGTTGAAACCTTTTGAAACATTATAATCAACTTATGATTAAAACTATCTTTTGTCAAACACATTAAAATTTTCTAAGTACAAACTTTAAATTATAAATTATTATATAACTGCGTACAGCTTAATTATGTATCCCGATAATAGAAAATAGTTTAGTCTAATACTGCTTTATTTTTTTAAGCAATCAGCCTGATAAATATAAAGTGTTTTATATAAAAAAATATAATTCAGAAGAGCGTAATTACACTTTAAGTATCTCACATGTATTTTCATGTGAAGGTTTAAAATAATTACATACTAGAATAAATATTGAGGCCTTTATTTTTAACATGTCAGAATCAACCGTGACATTTAATGATGCAAACAATATTAAAACATGAAATAATTTGAAATACAAAATAAAGCTTAATCAAAACAAAGGTTGAAATAGCCGTTAATACTCAAAAATACATCTGTTTATACAGAAAATATTTAAAGCTTGTATCGAAGTACAAACAAACGCCGTAGCAGTTTAAATGAGGCTTACTGAGCAACTTGATTTTAACTACACAATTAAACGAGAATAAATCTATAGATGTATAAAAATACTCAGATTATTTCCTATTGCATGTAATAATTGATAAATGTGAGAATTGTATTAAATATATGAATTTGAAATAAAAATTGATGTAATGATGTAAATCATTCGTCTTTCATAGAGAAACTGATGCTGTACATCCACATAGATTTTGTTTTAGTGTACATATGTTGGTAAAATTATTAATTTTATCGCTATGTATGATTAAGACAAATTCAATTATATATGCTAAGTAATATTAACCTTGTTTTGGCCATAATTTAAAAAAAAATATGTAGTTGAAAGTTTTACGATTTACTTAGATACCAAGTCATACCATTTTGATCTCATCCAGGTCAAAAATGAACTCAACTTTAAGCAACACTAAAACATTATGGCAGTGGCTGTTGCAGTAGAACTATAATATATCAAAACAAATTGAAAAGTATATCATATGCACAAATCTAAGTGCTAAAATCACATAATTTAAAATTCCGCTTTTAAAGGTTGTTAACCAATAAAAGGGCTTGCAATCAATTCTTCTTTTTTCCTAAGGAGATAACTTATAGTTAATCTTTCCAAACACATTTCTGATGTTCAAAACAAAGATTATTCTAAACACAAACAAATGTGTTAGATTATTCTAAACACATTTCTGATGTTCAAAACAAATATTTATCAAGAAATTAAAGGGATATAGCAAGTGCTATTGTAAGTTTTTATGAAAAATGAGATGTGGAAATAAACTTTCTTAGCAAAATGGGAGAAGAAGGAAAAAATGATGAATGTCAAAAAATCTTTGTTCCCGACCAAATTAAAAAAAAATTCCTGTCAATGTATGGTATCGTAAATATCAGGGGGGGGAGGGTAAATAGAAGCTCGCGGGCCACACGTGGACTTACTAAGAGTATTTTTGTGGCCCGCCAGGATGGCCAGAAAATTCCACCTTGTACTGAGATTTAATTCCCAAGTGTAAAAAGTCATTCAAAGCAAAACTAGGTATATTTACGAGGTAAGCAAGTGAAGGTAATTTTCATCATTACCCTTTATTAGAACAGAAAATATCTATTTAGGATTAGGGATCTTCTTTAGAGTTTGGATCTTCTTAGAGTTTAGAGGATGAGGTAACAAGACTCTGGTTCTTACGGAAAAACTAAGTTCTAACCCACCTTTTTTATCATCACTGCTCGATATCAACACACATGTAAGAAAGAATCTGCAGCTTGAGCTTGTTGAGAAACTATCATATCACATTGAGAAATAAAGGTTTAATGTTGTGACATTATGTTGATTTTTACAAACCTAGTTCATTTTTATTTGTACTATACGGATGGTACAAGATAAATGTATATAATTGGAGTGATATTTTTAAAATAATTTTTTTCGAATGCTTTTATGTAAATAAATAGTTTTCAGCACTTCATCTGGATGCAATAAACACTAGAATTTAGAAAATTGCTTGAAAATTTTGGAAGTGACTTGAAAAATAAACTTTTCTGTAAAATTCTGCGTTGGATATTCTTACAAATATGGCTGTGAAAGTAAATATAGATGTCTTTTGAGTTCTTTAAAATAAAACTTGAGATTCCACATGTTCATTTGTTGCCTACATTTCCTATAACTCTACATTTTTCAGTTCAAGAGACTTAGCTACATACAATTTTTAAGATTTCATTTTACACCTTAATTTTATATTTACCCTAGAATAAAATCAAAAATTTATTTTTAAATATTATGTAATAATATCCTTTTAGAATAGCTGTAAATGGAATATTTCTGATCACATAATAATAAGTTATATATATCTTTAATAAGAATGATAATAAACTATTGAAAAAAATATTATGTAAAATTAACAGAACTAGAATACAAATAGCATTAATAAGATTAAAATCAAATTTAAAATTTCATAATAGGAACATCATGATTGTAAAAAAATGATCAAATTAATAAAAACTTTCTTAAATACTTGAACGAAAATGAGAAAAAAGGTACAAAGATGGACCTAAATGGAGTGGAAAAAGTAAATGCAAGTTAATAAAAACGGCACTAAAAATGGGAGTAAATTAATAAAACTGATGTCACAGGTTTAGAAATATGATGCGTAATTATATATGAAATGATAAGAATCAAACCATGCCACTCAACAATTAATTTGTAATTAAAAATTTCACGTTAACAAAAATCAACGTAAAACTTTATCAGAAAAATAAATTTTAATAATTCCATAAAATAACAGAAAATAAGTAATAAATATAATGGCTAAAAATTTAATAAAATGAATTCAAAATCAGAAGAAATATAATTAACATTATGTAGAAAAAAATCATATTGCTAAGAACTTGTAGCACGCAGAGAAATCACTATTTATAAAAGCTGACTATTGCTGACTAAAAAAGCTGAGAAATCACTATTTATATAATGCTACTTTTGCAGCTCATTATTTAGAAAATTAATAGTCTGTAACACCATCTACAATTAAAAGTTAAAAATAAAAATTTATTCAAAAATAATGGAATTTTATAAAAAACTCATAGATAATTTAATATTTTAAGAAGCAAGTTAATATTTAATGTTTTAAAAACAATTTAGCAAAATTCATTTATTCTACTTCTAATTTTTTATATTTTATTATGAACATTAGAAAATTCGTAGGAAATCTTCGGTTGAAGATAGATTTGGTTAAATTTAATGAAATTCTCATGAATAACAAACTTGTTTGTAACTAATTTTTATTACAAAGATGCAATTACATAAAATATTTCTATATATTGATATTACTTATCCCAAAGAGTATCTTATTTGCTAATAGTAATAAATATCCCATTTATCATAAATTTTATTTATGATTTAAAATTTACAATATTTAATTTAATATTTAAGTACTCAGTTTCGAAAATATTATTACTAGTTTCAATTAAACATAAATATAAAGGATAAAAAGATAAATTAAGTAAATATCTAAGTTATAACTATTTTGAAAAATTATAAGACTATCAAAAGATCTCAACAAAAGAAAATTATTATAATCTATATAATAATGTATTCAAAGAAGTATATATATATATAAATATATATTAGCTAAATTATTACTAGATGGATCACCTTGCAATATGCCTTTAATTTATTTATGTTTTATCTCTAAAATTCTATAAATTTCTTTACTAAGTTAACTAATTAGTTTTTTCATATGAAATAAGTATATTAATTTTTTTAAAAAAAATAACAAGAATTTTTATTAGATCCTCCATATTTATTTAATTTAAGACATCTTCAAATCACACCTTAAAAGGGAGTAAATTTGTTTATTTTCCATTCTTAATTATATTTTTAAAAAAACAGTCTATTAAAATTATTAATAATCTTTCGTGATATTTTTTTCGCTAGCTATTTCTAAAGAAATATTGTAACTTATATATATATATATATATATATATGTGTGTGTGTAGTGTGTGTGTATGTGTGTGGGTGTGTGTATGTGTGAGCGTATTAGTCTCTAAATTAATAGTATCAATATTTAATTTATGTAGTTATTGATATTAATTTGACTACCTTATATTTCAAATTAAAATTAATTTAAATAACAGAAATTCCATATACATTGAATATTACTAATAGATAATATACTGGTATACAAATTCTGATCTTTCCTGATTTTTACAAGAAATTGAAAACGGATTTAGACATAATTTCTTTCTTGTCACTCGAAAGACTTCAGTATATTAAACGAAATGTTATAATAATTGAAAGAAAAGAAATTCTGGTACTAATGGTTTTGCGGTGAACACAACGTTTAATTAAATATTTTGCTTCATTCCTTCTAATATTTTTTTTATATTTTATTTCAAAATATTTAATTACATTCTATGAAATTTATTTCATTCTATCAAGGAACATTTACGTAAAGATTTGTATATTGTGTTTTGGTATGCTTTTATAATTATTTTACTTGTATAAGTTCTTTATTTTAAAATAGCAATGGATTACAAATCTTATAAATAAAAAAAATAACACTTTCCATACACAATGAAAAGAAAAAAAAGAAGATAATGACAAATAGAATAGATTTCTGTATTTAAATTTTATTAGGCAAAATACTGCTTGATGAATAGGTTCATCCTCGTTTTTAAATCGATTCAGCTCTGGACATTTGTTTGAGATAATAATGAAAACTTCCAAGCATCCTTTTCAACAGACATAATCATTTATTTGTTCTATTATTATGTACGTTTCCTTGTAAGAATCCATTACTTTTGATAAAAAAAATATTTAAATTTAGCAATTGCGACTCACGGTGTATATTTATTCTCAGGAATATTTGATGAGTTTTTTTTTTTAATTCTGAAAATAAAGCAATTACTTTCGATTTGATGTTCAACTCTGCATTTGAAAAAGAAACCGCTTAAACAAAAGAAATTTTCACTGTCTTCGTAACAATATAAAGAAATAGAAGAAATTTTTCTGCAAAGGGATTTCCACACAGAACACATTTAATATAGCAATACGTAACTGAACGAAGTACAACAG
>BMAW01123373.1:5096-35043 GCA_019974015.1 Nephila pilipes
CATTATTGCAATGCCTTACCAAACATTACAATTATATCAAAAATTAAACTAGAATCATTTTTAATTATATATCATTATAGAATATACTTTTTTTCAATATTTCATGTGCATCAAAAACCCACACATTTTTCATGCAGAACGATTTCTGAAAAATGTATAAAACAACACATAAAGCAATGCTTTTTCAGCATCCCTATAATAATTGAAGTAAACTTTAAAATAAGCATAAGTTAACTTTTTATATATGTTATGTATCTAACGTATATATCATTAATCATGATATAAACATTAGTATCTCTTTTTATATATAATCCATCATAAACCCCTTATATCAATCTTTACACACGGTCTAAAGTTTTCAAATGTTGCCAGAATGCACAACCTAAAGTCCAAAATAATTTTTAAATGTTGCCAGAATGCAAAATATAAATTCTAAAATCACCCACAAAACAATAATTTGCGAATACAACAATTAAGAAAATTGATAAAAATTATAACCACGAACTTACAAAATCAAACATTTAAAAACGGAAAATCATCTAAGACGTACAAAAATGATAAAGACAATTTAAAAATCCAAAAAAAAAAAGAATATAGGAAAGTCATATATCAATACATTTAAAACCTAAAACTAAAAAAAAATTAGGAATGCAGATATTCAGGAATCCATTAAGTAAAAAATAAAAAGAATTGAAAATAAAGAAATAAAATGAAAATAAAACATGATAAATAAAGAAAATTTAATATAGAAAATATTAGAGAGGGGAAAAAAGGGGAAAGACAATTTTAAGAAAATCCTTAAAAAAATTATCAAACAATTCATAAATTATAACAATTAAAATTAATTATTAAATTTTATAATTTTTATATTTTGGGATTCTCTTTATAAATTTAATAGAATTGTCAGATTTATTATATGTGTAAATAATGTTATTTAAATTATTTTGAATATTGGAAAATATATTTAATAATCTGTAATTTATAAGTAAAAAATTATTTAACAAACATCTCCATAAATATTAAACCAAAATTATTCTTAAAGAAAGGAATTTTTGTGATTTGTGGAAATTATAATTATCTTTACTATCTTAAATATTATTTTTGACCTATTATTCTGAGGTTTAAATTAGCTTCCAAAAATATGTCTCAAATAAGTTTATGTTAGATTTAATCAAATGTATGCAAAAAGGATAAAAATATAAATCTAATGTAATTCCTGAATATATATATATATATATATATATATATATATATATATATATATATATATGGGCTAAATTAAATGTGTTTATTTTTGAGACAGACACATAGAGTGTAGCACTATCTATAAAAGATTTCTGTGAGAAGTGACAACTCATAAACAAACCTATTTTAGGACTGTTAGAAAATTTCTTACCTTTAAGCAATTTAACATGTCTGTTCTCGTTTACATTTTTTATACGAAGTAAAAGTGTATGAATAAAAACAATATAGAGCTTTTATAGTTAAGCATTATTCACTCTGAGATACGAGGGAGAATTTTATGTAGCTGTATTTTATTACAACTTTTATAATGGAGCTCTTAAAGAAAGTGATAAAAAATTTAATACATAATTTATTCTCCATTACATAACTTATACTCTTTCTACTTAATCTTGACTTAAGAATACTTATTAGAGCTCATTAATTTTACCTTCTACCACTTCAAGGGTGATAAATGACATTAAGGACTTCTTTACAATTTTGACTGATGACTTTAATCTCATTTACTGATAGTTTATTCAGTGAAGACACGAGATAACTCGTCCAAATAGAAATTCTTTAAAACTCAAATTGTGTCAGAATCGATAGGTTTTTTAAAACACACTTATCCTGAATATGGATGGAAAATAGAAAGCTTTCTCAAGGATGTATTAAAAAATATTATTTCATCGTGAAATAATATGACATAGAAGCTTAGTTAGATCTAAACATTGACCAAGAAGGAATAACGATGCGTTTCATCTAACGTTTCAATACATATTATTGTTTGTTTTTTCCGTGGGATCAGCATTGGGTAAATAAAATTATCCAGAGAAATTGAACTGTGATTCAGGAAGTGTTTTATACTGATAAATGACTCTAACATTTTTTGAAAAGAACAAGAATGTGAGCATTGTAGGTAGACTGAAATGGCGAATGAGATGGTAGGTTATTACTAATATTTGCACAGAAATTAATGCATTATAAGATATAAAAGGAAAATGGTTGAAAACATAAATTTTCTTTCTTCGATGTTTGATGAAAGTTTTCCAACTCCAAATCTTTTAAGTAGCAAGATATATATATATATTTAAAAATTACATTTAATATACATCTTTAATACTATAAAAATGCGTTGTAAATTGTAATTAATTGGTTTGTTTAGCTAATGAAGTGGCATGCTTTGCCTTTTCTTAGAAGAACGGTAATCTGTATGAATTCTAATCGGATGATATTCTCCATTATTTAGCTACTCATACTCGACTAAAACTCATACTCGATTTTAAATGTTAAATTTTGTTTTGATTCTCATTTTACAAACTTATGAGATACACTATGAAAATGAATAGTTTTCAGTCAATCTCTCTCTCACTTTATAAAATAGCTATGTTATTTAGTCTTTTCTCATACATTGAATTTCTTACATATTTTTTTACTCTATTTTGAAAAAAAAATGAACAATTATCTCATGCGTATGAAATTGTGTGGTAAAAAATGATTCATAACTATTCCCATATTTATAACAGTTGCTTTAATATGAAATACTGTTTCGCATTTAGTATTAATTGATCTTTTGTCATCTTTATATAAATGATTAAAATAGTCTTAATTCATCTTCAAAATTACTTGAATTATTGTAAACTTTATACCTTATTAATTCATATATGTAGTTTGTTTTGTTCACACAACGATCACAAGAAAAATAAAATCCAAATTTACTTGTAATATTTTTTTCAGATTTTTGCGAATATGTTAATTCTTCTATTAAACAATCGCATATAACTTGGAATGCATTACTATGTCAGAAAATTTCTTTTCGATTTTCTGTACATGTTAACTTACGATCATCTTTAAATGTAGCATCTCTTCAGGTTTTTAACTTTTAACACCAGGAATATTTGTAGAGATAATAGGTTATAAGAAAAATTACGTGTTGCATTGATTATTTGTAAAAGTTATTCTATAGGAGTGGTGCTACTTTAGATTCATAATCATGCATTTCTGTAAGTATTAGTTTTGTTTTAGTTAAGAATTATTTTTCTTTTCTGAAATTGTATTCATAATTTACTACCTCTTCTATTTGTTATAGTAACGTAATAACTTAAATTGATCAATGCTTGGAAGAAACCTTGAGTGTTGAAATGTTTTCATAAATTAAAGATACAGTGCCTCGTTATTTACATTCAATAGAAACTTTTAATAGATAAAAGTGACATTACTTACTGGTGCATACTCTTTTTTTCAACGTAATTGCCGCATTTTCCCACTATTATTTAAAGTCTTGGTACAAACTTTTGATTCTTGTATTCATAAAAATGTACCACTTCTGTTAGAAATCCTGTTAAGACTTCATTTGTAGTCACCCCATATTCAAGGACGTTTTGTCCTGAAAGATATTGATTTAAGTAAAGTAATAAACGAAATTTGATGGATAAGATGTCCTAGTTGTAAAACGAATGGCCTAACACTTCTTACTCGAAACTTCTGATGCTTAATTGCTATGCGAATCGGAGTGTAGTCATGAAACAAAAAAAAATCACTTGTTAGCACAGCTTCATTAAGAATTGTCATAGAAACACTCCTGTTCATCGTTTCTTCAAATATTAAACATCTATTTATTCGAACTACTTCTTTCATAAATAACAGCTTGGTAACCTGGTATTTGTTTGTCATGATCTGTGATCTTACTTCCAGATAAATCACGACATTATTTCGTTACAATTTAAACAATCGAAATGTCCTTATAGATAGACCATTAGATCATAAAACAGTGAATATTCACAAAGAAGGAATTTACAACAGGAAAGCATTTCTATGTGATTAACAACTGGTTGCTTAGATTTTACATTTCAAAGACATATGAGAATGCTCACTTTATATTTCAAGGAATTGTTAAACCGTTTTCCTATTACCAAATTTAACAAAGTAATTACAAACGAGCCCAAATGAAAGCAATAGGATTAAAGCTTACTGTTAACATCGCACTCACCAAAACATTTACTTTATTCTTCTAAGAAAAATAGTTTGGTTTTCGAAAGTATCTTGCATATAAGAATCTTCATATACATTAATCCGTAATATATTCTAACAGGATATTAATGCTCAGAAAAAATATTTACGAAATAAAATTATTTGTAATCATTGCAAAAGCTCTGAAACATTACCAACTAAATTAAGTTAATTATCAGATCATATAATAAATATTGCTGGAGAATCATTTTCTAATTCATGATTGTAGAATATTGACAGATTTATTATACTGTCACACAATAGTACAATATATTTTTTTTTTGTTTCTATTGGCAAACCTTATAGAGTAAATAAAAATATCTTTTCTAAATATACTACATCATATAAATCTAAATTAAATGTTTTAACTTATCATTTTCTCATAACTAACTAATGTAAAAAATTATGTGATCCATATGCGCAACATCTGATATAAAATCGAGTAAAATATCATAGTATAATACACATTTTATTTCCTATAATATATGTGCAAAGAGGGAAACTGCTTCTATTCGCAAAAAAATTGTCACATGATTTATTCGTAAAGTAATTAAATGTGAAGGTAACTCACATTTATGACTTTCCCTTATATGAAAGTAACTCACACTTTTATGAAAATCAATTTAATACTATTTTGTTTGTGCACCTGTAAAATATCGTCATATTTTCTCTAATACTCTGTGCAAATGAAATAGTTGTATTTGCACGAATTGGATTCATTGTCATTAAGGTCATTAACAGCAAACATCATACTTGCGGTATTTTATTAAAGATACATACACAATTCCTCGTAGAACCTCTCACTAATATTTTTCTTTTGGAGTCCTAATAGCAGATGCTAAACATACGAGTATGTGTGAGGTAACTTAGATGAGCTTTTGTATGAGATACATACTGAAATGATGCGCTTATTTGAAATTTTATGTTTGAATAAAATTATCCAATATGATTCCCATTTTTGAACCTAATCCAAACTGACTTTGGTCCCGGGAATATTTTGAAAAGACAGTAATTAATTGATATAAATGTTTGAGGAAAAATTATCTACGTTCTTTTTTTCTATTTTATCATTCCAAATTTCTCTATATAAAATGGCCTTTACGTTATGGTCAGTGGTAAACGCAATCACTGCGTTTCTAAAGCCAATTTATGAGGGAAATACAGCTCATTTTTTTCCCTTTCTAATTTACATACGATATGCAATCATGTTATTACATATAATTTAAGATTATTGAGCAACATATTTATTTATAACGAGAAAATCATATTTCACATTACATTTTTTAAAGAATTCTTATCTATATTTTTCTATTGGTTTCTTACTTGATTGATTATGGATTGATTCTTATTCTTCATCATTGCCTTTTTTCTCTACTATGAGGTTTGTAACTTTTAATCATTCTTTTTGTTGACTGAACGAAGCTTCTAGTTCCTTATTTTCATTCTTTTTTGAGTTAAGATAGCTAGAATGGGCAGGGGTAATTCAAATCTATACAGATTTCTTTTCTGTTCGATCGCAACCTAGTTGCTCTTCTCATAAATTTGTCTTCTTTCAGCCCCTGACAGAAGTTTCATTTTTCTAGCAACAAATAAAAAAGAACATTTTCAAATTTAGCAGTCTAAATAATTAGATTACTTGAGAAAAGATTTATAGAAAATTTTTAAATATTCGTTAAAATTCAGCTCAAAACAATGAAACTAAATGCTCAGACTGATATTTATAGAGCAAAAGTAATTATAAAGAATAATAATAGGGGATTATTGTTATAGCAATTATTGTATAAAATGGCAATTAATATATCCCCATAGACTACTAGTGTTATCTAAATTCGTCATCGAAATGATTTTATCAATATTTATATTATATATATATACATATATTCGTCGTAAAACTGTATATCAATGACTGTATATAGTAAATGTACGGTATATCAAGCAAATATTCAGATTTATTTTATTTTTTTATAGATGTGTTAAATAATAAACTATTAAAGTTAGTGTTATTATTCCAGATAAATTATTAATGTA
The DNA here is from genome assembly GCA_019974015.1 of Nephila pilipes. Lineage (NCBI taxonomy): Eukaryota > Metazoa > Arthropoda > Arachnida > Araneae > Nephilidae > Nephila > Nephila pilipes. The sequence continues at coordinate 11,355 of BMAW01123373.1, forward strand.
TATATATATGAAACATATATATATATATAAAAACATCTACCATTAAAATTGCAACAACATGAAAGAAAGAAAATGCAAAAAAAAAAAGATATTTACTGTACATAAACAGTATATCATGAAGACAATATTAAATTTTCAAGCAGTCTGGATTTTTCAGGGTTAAGAAATTAGTATTAATAGTTGACGCTCCTGGCAGCTGAAACGGCAGTTACTTGTTTGGGCATGGAGATGAAATGGGCTTAGATAACATAGTTATGCAATTCATTCCATTCTGCTTGAAATCTGAGCCACATTTCATCATCCGTAATAGCTAGAAAGGGGTGGAAGGCCAGCCTCTCAGCAACCCATGACTTGATGTATTCAATAGATGACAGATCTGAAGATCGCGAAGACCATGGCAACAATCAAATACCCTCTGTTTCGAGGAAGCTCAGAACAAGACGTGCAACATGTGGTTTTGCGTTATCTTGTTAAAAGATGATGTTTCACAAGGATCGAAGATAAAGCCCAACTACGAGTCAGAAGATGGCAGAAATGGACCGATCTACGTTCAAATTACAGTCATTTCTAACTGGAGATTTGCGTGTGTACCCAATGGCTGCACAAACCATCACACCACATATATAAGGAAGGCCTTAATCGATATTGAATCTAAACAGCCGTCGAATGGTCTCCTTGAAATATCCAGTCACGTATATAGCCTTCAATATACCTCTCGCAGAAACGGGACTCGTCTGGGAAGAGGATATTGTGCCACTCTTGAATCTAGCATTATCGTTCGGAACACCAGAGTGGCCATTTTTCTCTTTGCTGCTTTGTCAAGGGAAGCCGGTTTTATTAACGTCGCAGTAAAAGCAGCACAACAGCTATTGGCGACAGACCAAAATCGATCAAGTGACGACCTTGATAAAGTGGCAGAGCGACACCTAAGCAGGCAACCACCTTTCCTACATTCCCATACCCCGCAAATGTATGTACTCCGTTCCTAGATGAATTAAACGTCCATCAACCATGGTTGCAAGGTGGGTCTTTAGGTCGAAGAAATATAAAATACTTTGTAGTTGCTAAACAATATTTGAATGAAGTATATCAAAATATACATTAGGAAAATAAGTAGATTTTAGTTGTACTGCTAGTATAAAATGAAATACATAAAGAGCGCTTTAACTAAAATCGGTTTCCGAAAATTTAATAAGATTTTCATAATACATTCTCGGGTATGATTTTAAATATTTGTTTTGTGTTAACCAATGCGATTTTTCTACAATATGTAACAAAATAAGTAATTTTACATTCCGTACACAATACTTCAATTAAAGTTCTACTTTGTGTTTGCAATGAAATTGGAGCATGTATGTGATTTAATATATTTGCCTTTACTTGACGTTCAGTTGGCAATTCTGAACACAAATGAGATCATCATTTAATTAATTATTTTCAGTTCTTAACTAAAGTGGTCCTCTATTAGCATTTACGAGTGTGGGTATCGTTAGGTTTTAATCATTACTAAGAATCAAAAGATATATTTTAAAGTTATCTTAAAAGCTTTTATACTTCAATCTAACTGATCGTTGTATAAATAAATTTATAAATTGCAGCTATTAATGTTGATTTGTTTGGTTTCAGGAAGCCATAGATTGAAGAAATATAGTAAGGTTCTAGTTATGATCTCGAAGTTCCAACAAGTTTTACTTTTTAATTAAGTAATAATTCAGATGGGAAAACTTAATTTGTATTTATTATCCTCAAGACTCATCTATATGGACACCATCCAGAGTTACATATTTCTTCCGACATTTCTTGACCTTTCGAAGGTTATCGTTGTACAACTCTGCAAATTGTGCTCTGTCTTCTCTATTCTGTGGGTTACTTCAATGAATAGCTTTTTGAATCCAAACAAATCTATATTAGTAGCTAAAATGTAACAAAATTATGTACATAAAGATCAATTAATATGCAGAGTAAATTTTAGCCAGATTCTCAGTTGTTTCATAGTAACAATTAAAAAATTATTTATTTTTGCTAATGAATTTTAATAATCATATGTCATCTGTTAGTTTCGTATTACTTTGAATTAATTAATCTAATCCATATATTAAAAATAATAAGGAAATTACTCCAAATTTGATTAATTTTATGTGCATTTACTTTACCACCCTTAAAGAATTGTTTTTATATATTTTTAAAACATAAGTGGAAAGAGAAGCATTTATATTTCTTATAACGAAGGTTCTGTGAAAAATATTTATGTTACATACAAATAACAAGTTAACAAGTTATGTAATAAGTTTGGAAACCTCCTTTTACGAAGTGCTGAATACTAATATCTGATACATCAGAGTTACTGACGTATCGAGGAATTTCAGGATTTTGAATTACTTTTCAAGTATTTTCAGTATTTTGCGCACTATACATTTGTTGCAAGTTTCACAAGATTGAGATAAAATTTAACTTCCCCCATCCTAATTTGTTAATTATGTCATTTATTATGGCCCAGCAGTTCTTAATGAACCTATGAGTACATTTAATAGTTTTTCAGCTTTATATATTTTTTTTGTTTTGCGTTTTCCTTCCTGATAACTAGTAAAATATTGAACATTTCTGAACACAAGAAATAATTACGTTTTTTTTTTGGGCTATGAAATATACATTTTCTCAATATATTCATAGAAACTAATGGTGCATTAGCAATACTTTATATAAATATTTGGAACTAATTAAAAAAAAAAAAAACAGAAATATTTTTTATTGAATGAATATATAATATTCATAAGAAAAAGTGTTACATTTTGCACGAACTTCTAATAAGTTATTCATAAGGAATTTACTTGATGTGAATAGAGTAATACAAATACGAAGGAAATGGTATGTAATTTTCAAAGGAATGTTAAAATTTCGCAATTTGGAATTACTGTAAGAAACCACATTTAACAAATTTGTTAAGGAAAACTAACATGTTAAATTATTTATATAAAAAATTTACTGGAATACTTTTATTTAAAAATTATTGTAATTTAAATAAAAATCATATTTTTAAAAATTATGTTTAATTCATTTTACAAAAAAATTAACTAAGATACATCTTTAGACTCATCCGTGATATATTTTGAAATAAAATAAAATCATTCACAAATATTTGTATTTACATGAAACCTAATGTGTATTGAAAGACAAAAAAATATTTAATTTTTGAAACATTTTAAAATGTTTTTCAAATATCAAAAACAAGGATTTCTTTATAAAAGAAACTTAATATTTATTTCCCTTCTTAACGAATATTAAATAAATTAACGTTCACGAAACACTTGTTCATTTAAACTCATACGCAAAACTTAACCTGGAATTCTGTTTTAATAGAATTTTTGAATCTATATGCTAATCGGAAATCTTCATTTCCAACGCATATCACAGACGCCCTTCTCTTTCAAAATTAGCTTTATATGTTCATGTCACAATTTTGTTTCAAATGCAGATAGTGTGCACTCATGAACATGTCTTTAAAGAAGAGGACATATTTGGTCGTTACTTTCATGTCGTCTTAATGTTTCTGTAAAATTTATTGAAACCAAGGGAGGAAACTGCTGGGATGTGTACTGTTTAAGTGAGAATGTTGACATGTATTTGAAGAGACAACGTTAATTTTCAACATATGTAGAGTTTCAAATAATTTTCGTTTGAACACATTTGACGTAATATGGGATCAAGTGTATTTTATGTATTTTAAACATAAAGTCAAAAGGTTAAAATGAAATGGAACTAATATTTCTAATTTAAATCAGTATTCTAATGACGTCTAAAGCAAAGCGTGTTTAGATAATTACATTCAATAAAAGTATAGAAATTAAAGTTTGTCATTTTTTGAATTCTTGTCGATTTCTGAAAGATTTAATTAATTTTTAACCATTAACTAATTATGAAGTTCTACATGGTCTTTAAAATTATATAATGTAACTCCCTTTAAAGAAATTCTGTGATATATATTAGTCTTACTTGTAGGAATGTGGCAATAAATTCCTCAAATAATTTCTTATTTACATACGTTAATAAATTATAAAATTATACGCAATTTGCTGACATATTTAGAAAAACTTTTTCTCATGGTTAACGCAATTTTCAAGGAAAATAAATATTAATAAATAAATATAACTTACCAAGTAGAAATTTTAAGGAAACTGATTTTAAAAATAATTTGATTCAACAAACAATGAATAGATTATGAATTGTTTCAATCAATAATATTGTTTCATTTATAGTATTTTAATTTTGAGCTACATTTCAAAAGTATTATTCATGGATTATGAATTCGACAATTCATCTCCTTCAAATATTAGTGTTTCCAAAGGTAAGGTGTTTTCTTTGATATTAAGAAAAAATAAGTTTGAACTCAACGAAATATTAAACCTTGTTTAAAATTTTAATCTTTTCACTAAGAAATACAGCAATGATTAGAAAGTTTGGCAATCATTAAGTAAATATTAAAAACATGGAAAATCACACTATTTGAATTACCTTACCTTAGTTATTTTTCTCAAGCTGCAAGCTATTCAATGGTTGATTAAATAAAAATATGAATGATTTCTTAGTCTTTTAATTTGTAAACATCGTTTTATCGTTGGCTCTTTTTCAGGAAGCACTGATGGAACATTCAGAAGGGTTGAATATCATCGAAATCGACTCATAGTAAAACATTAAAATTCTGAGGAAATTTCACATGGAGTTGATTAAACATTCATTTTTCCTAAATTTTCTTTAATTGCTTCATAGGATATGCCATCACAATATAGCAAGTAACGTCATTCTCCAATTAAGCTGAGCCCCTCGTGGGGGGTGTTTTGATTTCAAAAGTTTCATAGCGAAATTGATTATATTATCGCTGGTATTTTCTAATATCGAAATAGTTCACATATTAAGATAATTTGGATGATTAGCGTAGCACATAGGCCAAATGTCTTTTAATGTTCAATCTGGAAATCTGTAAAAATGAGTTGCATCGGTCTGTTCCTTGTCCAAGAATTAATTTTCGAATTAAAGAAATAATATAAAAACATTGACACTTAAAAAGTAAATTAATTTTCATCTAACACTAATAAAAATGTTTAAGATAAATTTAAAATCTTTATGACTGAGATAGAACTTGTAGTAAAGCTATTGGTTGAGAACAGTTTTGCTCCCGAAATGACTTTTAGGTGACTAGCCAATCCAGGAGTGCTTATCACAATGGGGAAAAAACAGAGAAAAAAAAATTCCCACCCCTGTGAAGGCATAGTTCACCCGAGAGCGAGCTATCCTATTGGTTGATATAGTTGTTCCGATAAGAAGTAAATTTGTACTGTATGAATCTTGAGAATTTGAGCGTTTAGGATTTGGTATAGAAAAAATGATAGATTTAGGTTGGGAATATTAAATTGCTACAATTAGATATTACGGGATCTGTTAATATAATTATCAATGACATATTCTTCAGTTCTTTCAACAACTCTGATCTCGATAGTGTCAATATTGGCAAAGAATGTTCTTGCGAATTGTACAATAAACTTTTAAGGGTAGGAATGTTAATAGAATACCAAATATCTTCATTCTCACAAACCATCGAGCAGCTAAATCTTGTCTCAATATTCTGTTCTGTGTTTTCCCCCCAAAGAACTGATATGAGTTTGCCCCCAGACTAGACTAGCGTAAGTAATGATTGGCCTTAGAATCAATGTACAGATAAGCATCTTGTTTTTGGTAGTCAATCTTGAATTTCGAGAGATGAAAGGGTAAAATTATTCGAATTATTTCGAACACGTATTAAGATTTGCAATATTTGGATTATGAACACAATTTGGAAAACAATTTGTGTTTAAATTTTCTTTGGTTACTTTCCTACATTAAAATTAATTTATGCTTCTGAGAATTATTGCTCACATTTCTAGAAACCATTAATCTATTTAAGCACTTCATAGATAATACACTGGCCCTCCTTGCTTGATGTATTTGAATTTAACATAAAAACACCAATCCTTTTCTAAAATATAGAAAAATACCTTTTCTAAATTATAGAAAAGCATAAAATTACCTATATAATCAAAGTACACAATATTAGTGATGCTTTTTTTAAACTTCAATGAAAACATGGCTTTGAATTTTAAATAATTCGAATTATTATACAAGATATTAAAAATATGGGACTGAATTCTCATTTTCTATTAAATTAAAGCACATGAGAATAAAATGGCTACTCTTAAATATTTATATAAATATTTAATAGTATTTATTCACAACAAATCAAATTGTTAGAAAATACATTGCACATAGAAAATGAATGAAAAATTCCATATTGTAAGTATAAATGTGGAAAATATATTCAAATCTCCTTCGCTTAAACTATAAACATCCATTAAAGAGCAGGATGCTTCAAAATGAATCATAATTACATCGAAAATTATTTGAAGAGGTGATACTTTGTATTTAAATAATATTTATATATTAAAAAAAGCATCTGTATGTTAAACTGTTAGTCACAATATTTCGTATTCATCTTCCTCCACTTCTGTAACACATAAGAGGGAATGGCACAAATGATTTAAATGAATTTTTATTTTAAACCAAATTTATAAATCCATTGTGACACACCAATGGTTCAATTAAAATACATATATTAAATTAACTTACAAATTAAATCCTTTCCATGAATTAGCAAGTAAATACTGAAATTAATTACAATTACTTAAACTAATGTTTGTCGTGTTGACATTAGATTCAGTGTTTCGTAGATAACCAAACTTTATATTTTCAAAAATCGCAGTTAGTTCTTGAACATTTGATATAGGAATTAAAAGCCTTGGTAGTAATTATCATTAGATTTAATTAAAATTTATTGTGGATTACAATACAACTCTATCTCTTTGTATTACCTTTTATAATTTGATTTCACTCATGTAATTATTTACAATATTAGTAAAGTCATTTCAACGTTTATCAATTCGCATTCTTTTATTTGTTAGAAATGTATGAACTGGTATTGTCAAAGATTGGCTGACATCATTTTAATACTTAAATTTAATGACATACCTGTTTAGAAGATTAGCATTTTTTTTTTCTTGAACTTCTTATCGTTCTTCGTTTTATCGAAATGAATCTTTTCATTGCATGATCATATCATTTGTCATCGAAGCTTTTAAAGTATACTTTAGAAAAATAACATGATTTGAATGAAATTCAAAACGTTTATATCTCTTTCATGTTAGTTCTTAACTACTTAATCTGAAAATAAATCTCAGAAGATATTTCTGAAATCAATTTGATTTCTTAATGAATGAGATAGCCTTAATAATTTAAGGATGCGTGATAAAAATAGCATTTTCAAATTTTGAAAGTTAAAATCTTTATTTACTTGTATGTATTATGCATAAGGACCTAGTAAAATATATAACCAAAGAAACAAAAAAAAATAGTGTTACATTTTAAAGTTCTTATCTCATTACCTTTTTTTAAGTACGACATTTAACTTTTGAAAAGATACTTATTGTGGATTTTTTTTCTTTATTCTTTTTTTTTAAATTTAAATCTAAGACATTTATAGAAACATGACACGATTAATTAAGACTCGTGATTAAATTCAAATTTCTTGGAAACCGAAATTTCATTTGTATGCTATATTCAACTGGAATAAATTAGAATACAAATTGGATTATTTACTTCCTACATTCACTTTTAAATTGGAATCGAGTACGTGTTTGTGCAAAGTACCTTCAACCAAATAAGCGATTTTTTTCTTTAAGCTTCTTCATCATTGAAACACACTTAGAGAGTAAGCACTTAAATAATGTGACTCCCAAGAGTTCAAAGAAACAATATTTTGAAATGTTTTATTCAGTAAATAAGAATTTCTAACACTCCATAAAATAGCTGATATAAATACCAAAAATATAAAAAATAGGGTTTTAAAGATTTGTTGCTTCTATTCTTTCCTATTAATTGCAATTAGTGCTCTTAATCCAACGATATTTCTTGTAGTTACTAATCTCTCTGAGCTGTTCATCACTTTTATTTTTGTTTTCTAGAACCAGTTATCTACTATTATCTGAATCCATAATATTAAACAATTTAAAGTTATTAAGTAAACCACAAATTTAAAAAGACTTATCCTAAATGTCAACTAATAATCACATACACTAAATGTCTTATTTAGTTAGAAATGTATTTATATATTCAAATTTTGAAAATTAAATAACAAGACTGATTCTGTATAACATTTTATTTCGATGTCATACATACAAAATTATTATCAATTTCAAAATGCACCCTCCTCCATACACACTTCCTTCATCTTCCATTATTCGAAACAGTGCTGGAAGTTTTCTGACCGCTCCTTTAGAAGAACTGCGGCTTTCCCTTTCACATCATTAACATCGTTAATCGATTTAAATATTGTTCTTTTTAATATAGATTTTATCTTAGGAAACAAATAAAAGCCGCATGTCTCCAGATCTGGCGAATAAGGTGGATAGTCTAACACTAAGACGCTGTACATGGATAGAAACCTCTGGACAAACAATGTCGAATGAAACGGCGCATTATCTTGGTGGAAAAATAAGCCTTTCAGATTCTTTGTCAATTCTTACAGTCTCAGAAATCGCGAGAATACTTAATCGTCTGTTAGATCGAACCAGATTAAAGATTGATTTTTTTTTTTTGTTATTGTCATCCTTTTTTAACGTGAAAGGGTGGCTTGGGCATGAATATTCTTCTACATCTTCCCAGTCGACTTGAAAATGCTTAGACCACTAAGAAATTCAAGCAAGTAGTAAGCATTTATTACCATCCATTTTTTTTTCATCAGTTATAAATTTCATTCGCAGTTTTTCCAAAATTCATGTGAAGCTTAAAAAAATTTCGCTCGTATCATTTTTCCGGCAAAACAAAAAATAACTCTAATGTATAAGGGTGTATGGATTTGTTCGCAAAAACAAGAGGCACAACAATTGAAAGGGAAGGTTTCACAGTAAACAGTTGCCGGTCGGTGACAGTTAGCGCATGATTATTTTCGTGTAACAGCTTCTGTCTCGTTATTTCATAGCCACACCTGAGTAATGCAATAGAATATTTGCCCATCAGAATGAGAATCGCTTCTTAAATACACTGGCTGAGTGCGCAGTTTCGAATCACTTTTGCTCCCACTGTTTGTTCGTTGGACACGAAATTTTAATCATGTGCATGTTCGGTTCAAATGTTTTTACGTATGGAATTTCATTACAATTGGGCAACTACTTCTTGGTGCATATATTTTTTTTTATTATAAAGTGTCTATATGTACACTAAGATACGTACCAAAAATGTAAAAATGGAAATGGAAAAAGAAGCATCAGAACACTAATCAAATAGGTTTAAGAAAATATGTAAAAAAATTACATAGTAATATATAATACATAGCAATAACATCACTCAAATCTATATTTTATGAAGTAATATTTCCCGTCTCTTGCTGAAACAATGAATATTACGCTATTAGAGAATAAAACACGTTATTAGAGAATAAAAGTACTAATGCTGAAGAATTTTATTGACTCTTAAAAAAATAAATGTAAAACAAGTAAAAAAAATAAGTGAACATTTTTATTAGATGCTGCTTTTATTTCATACCACAAGAAGCAAAGATATATTTAATTTTTTGAAAAAATTAATTTTACCATTTTCTTAAGTCTTAATAATTATCTCCAAGTGTTTTACATTTCTTCTCACAGTAATTGCCAACAGTATTAATTATATCGAATTTTCTCATTAAATATATTACTAGATATTATTCATTTTTATTTAGGTTATCATTATATTTTGTATTTACTAAAAGTATTGTATAATTTATTCATGTTCGATATCATTTTACTTCGGTTTAATTTGCGGAAAGATACTGCAGTTTTATATTAATGACTAGTTTTAAGACACCAGAAACAGATATTTGTATAGTTTCCTAAGGCCTTTTTAAATGATTCTATAGTTTCATTATGACAATTTAATAGTTTCACTCCACTACATACCATTTCACATCAAGAAATACAAGTTCTCTTTTAAGCATTAACAATTTAAACGAACGAAAACCTTAGCAATCATTTACAAATTAAAATTTTTCTCTCATACTTCTTTTGGCAAAGTTATTACCATGCAAATAAAAGTAAATCACAACTGTCAGAGCGTTCAAATATGATAATTATATATAAATGTTTTCCTTTCTTTCTGTGAGAAATTGTTTATTTAGTGTTGAAAACTTCACTTTCCCGTTGTGACAAATTGGTTATTTAGTGATCAAGACTAATCATTTGCCCACTAAAATTGAAAAATTGAATTGGAAATTGACAGACATTTTGTATTTCAAACGATCAATACGACAGCTCATTTCAACAATATTTCAGTATCTTTTGTTTTCTGATAATGTAATAAAAATAATTAAAACTGATTATTCAATCTCTTCAAAAAAATTAAGCAATATGAAGGCAATATACGTAAATTAACTATGTTGAGTGAAATGGAAAAAAAAATTAACATTTATTATACTCTTTCACTGAATTTTTTGAGTATTTCTGAGCTATATTTGTATCATAACATAGTTATATAATAAATAAGACTAGTGAGACATGGGAGCAGATAAGGACATTTAAAGTAAACAAAGATTATTAAATTTACAAGAGTGGACTGTGAAATGATTCTGGCCTGATCTCAAGATAATATCAGCAATCTAGTATCTCTCTGAAAATTAACATTTGATCGTATATATAATTTCTGAGCGATCCCTCAGTTAGAATACGTTTGACAGTATTTTCATCGAGGCGTAATGAGGCATTTTTATGAAAACAGACAAATTGAAATTCTATAATAAGTAAAAACTATAATAAATAAATAAAAAAAAAACTTCAATTTCAAAGATTTGAAGCTAGACCAATCACGAAATGGACTCAACACTTAAAGAATTTCCTTAACATATTTAACCATAAAACAGCGTATTTCCGAGTTTAAAACGTGTTGTATGAGCACTAAAGATGAACCTCCCTCTAGAAGCCCCGTTGAGGTGAATACTTAGGAAATTGTAGTAAAGATCTTCATAATAGTGATGAAAGATTATATTTTAAAGTTGATTAAATAGTTAAATAGATGCAAATGAACCGACTTCGAAGAAGGCATAAATAACATCGTAAGTTTACAAAGTTATAACAATCTGTTTTCTATATTCAACAATTACCTTGAAAATGGTTAACCCATTAGTTTTTTTAAACAATGTATAAACTTACTGCATCATTTAAAAATGATATTAAGATAAAAGAGGCACATTAAACCAAAAAAAAAATTATTTCACCTTGTAAATTCTCCAGCACATTCATCATTCGAAACAATAACTAAGGTAACGAAGTAAAGTTCTAGCTTCTTGTTCATTCACCGTATTCGTAAGATGTAGAACCTAGCGACACCATGCATTTCTTAACCTTAAAAATCTGCTTGGTAAAGGAAGATGTGAGAGCGAAAAAGTGTATATTTATGTTGTAAATTATTATTTTGAGGAGTTCAATGAATCTACTTGCATTAAGGGGTTTATTAAATTAGAGAACCATTTATTAATTGTCAATCAATCTTTGGGGAATTATGCTGAAAAATAAATGCAATTTTTTTTTTATGTCTTTTGTTTTCCATATCAGTCCAAAAACTTATCTTACACCCTTGAAAATGTATGATATCAAATAAAAAAATGTGAAGATTCAAGATAAATGTCACTATACAAAAATATTCTTAATAGTTTCAAGAATAAGAAATATAATCTCACCTTAATCTTTAATCAGTTTATTTAAATCATTGAATAATAACTCAAATAAATTAAATATATGGAGTGGTTTTCTTAACTCTACTATAATTGATTGTAATAATAATTATACTTATAAATATATCTTGTAGTTTAGAAAAGGTACACTTTTAATTACATATCGGTATCAAGAAGACACATTCTGATTACCTTCTTACTGTTCCTTCTTACTAATTAACTTAATAGTTCCTTAATAGTTCCTTCTTACTAATTAACTTCTTACTAATTAAATATTAGAAATGTTAAAGGCATTTCATTACAAAACACTTGAATATTCTCACTATAACATGGTCTTGGGACCACTATTTGTTTCATCAACTCAAAATCAAATACTTTTATTGAAAAACGAAGTGGAGTGCATAAATTGTATTCATTGCCTAAAAAGGAGATGCATACTTTGTATTTAATATTAATATTAAGAGAAAACAAATGTCAATGAATCGGTTTATGTGTGAAAATGTTTTAAAATCGACCTCATTTAAGTTCTAAATCTAAATGGCAGATGAAATTAGAGTCGAAAAATTTTCTACGTTTACGGTCTTTTCTGACTTATGTCTTTACTGTTATTATACTAAAGTGTCTTAGAGGCCGCAGTAGCCTAGTGGTCAAGGTTTCGGATTCGTGGCCGGGGTTTTTCGTTCAGTCGCGGGTTCGAACCTTGGCCGCCAAAGACCCGCAGTAGCCGGGGCTGATGCACGTTAAATCTGTTGGGGCCCAAAGTCCTCCCTTTGCGTGGTGTGGAAGTTAGGAGAAGGAGTGCCAGCTGAGGAGTCGTCCTTGTCACCTGACAGAAATTCAGAATTATGAGGTCCGTCACCAATAGCCCTCGTGTTGCTTCTAGTGCGACGTTAATAAAAATTAAACTAAATTAAACTAATTAAAGTGTCTTATTATTCCTGACAACAAATAAAAATTTCCTTAAATTCTCTTGGAAGCTTATTGAAAGTAATTCATAACAGGCATCTAAAAACTGACTTATTGTAGTACAGGGTGATTATAATTAAAGTTGCATATTCAAAGGGTATATAAAACGAACCACTGGTCAGAAAGATATGATATTTCATCTGATTATACGTGGAACAATGCAAACTTGTTATGTGACAGAAAATAAATATTTCAAAAGTAGAGCAATATATGGCGCTGTATTAGACAAAAGAAGCTGAAAAACAGTTGCTGTAAGAGATATGCTAATTTTAAGATGCTAATTAATAGATGTGACATGCGCACCGCACAATACACTTGTGATAAAAAGGCAGAGAACGTATGGTAGATGTTATTCTGCGTCTGAGAAGGTAGTCACGACATTATGATTGACGGATCGGGCTCTGTTCGTAAAGTATTTTTTCCCTTAAATAATGATGATTGCACGTCGAATTGCATTGAAAAAATCTTAGACATTAAAATGTTTAAAAAACAGCTTGAATGCGATGACTGCATTCGGTTTGAAGAAAATTATTAAAAAATTCGTAGAGACTGATTAATTTGTCGTGAAATTTAGCAGATGTAGGAAATCAATTACTTCACTCTCAGTTAAGGATGTAGCCACAGCAATGGAGGATGTTTCAAGCAATGCTTACGGAACGTGCAGTGCAAAGAGAATTGCCGAATTTTAAATATGCTTGTCATTATGTTTCGTGAGATTTTGAGAATGCTATTTCTTCAAAATTACGCATATTTAGGAGTTGGTTCCAGCTGATCTGTCGAAACGAGCAGCTTTCACACTGCGATTTATTACTTGAATAGAAGAGAACAGTAGAAGGTATGGAACATTTTGTGAACAGAAAAAGCCCATTTATATCTCCTAGGTTCTGACTACTGAAAATTGCAGAATATGGGCAAGAAATAATCCATTCCAAATGCCACCCTTTCCTCTTTAATCTCAAACGGTCTGTGTGTGGTCCATCGGATCCTACACCTGCACCGTCAATGGGACAAATTTTGCATTGCCAGTTCATTCTAGCGCTACCATAGCATGAAAGTGTGAGTAGCACAATTTTTGCACAAGATGGTGCTCCTCCACACATTTTAAATCCACTGAAATAACTGCTTAAAATGCATTTTATAAGTGGTAGAATTATCAATCGACATTTCCTGACAAACTGGCCTCCATGATCATCCAACCTATATCCTTCTGAAATCTGATTTTAGGGTTGCTAAAACATGTTGTGTTCGGAATACAGTTTGGAACTTTACTGAATTTAAAACACTCAATTATCAACAAATTCACATCACATTTAATACACTACCATCTGTTTTGAAACATTCCGTTTTGTGCATTCAAATTGTGGCAGAAAGCGGAGGACAGCATTTTGAACATTTCTTAAGCAAATCGTAGCAGCTTATTCATGACTACCTTTTCTTGATTATTTCATCACCTTTTGCTTTTTCTAGGATTTTGCGGATTGGGAAAAACTAAAAACTGATTTTTTTTCCTAATAGCTATTGCACCCCCTTTTAGTTTTGGACGACCTTTGAGCAAAGAGTGTCAAAATAATATATCCTGTCTTTTAATTAACTTCTAATGATTAGTACATTGTCCCGTACCAATCCACTTTTGATTTATTTTTAATTTTTGCAAAAAAAAAGAAATCCAATTTTTCCAGTATACTCGGATGAAATATTAAGTCATTCTGACCAGTGGTTCTTTTATTACAGCATTTCGAAAGTACACTTTTTTAATTAAAATCACCCCTGCATATTAATAAAGTTAATTTTGCAATTCTTAAATTTAAAAAAATAATACTTCATTCTGCTCGTTAGAGGAATTGTGTCATATTCCAGATGTATTAGCAAATTTAATAATTTGATGTTTTTAAGCATTGCATATTAGGGTAGATTACATATTTTAATAATTACGAGGAACACTCATTAGACACTATGAAACGAATGTGAAGACTTATTTATTATTTTTTACAGTAAAATATTTCCCCCTTTTTATCGCTTTTGATTGTTTTTTTTTTCATTCATTTCCTTTTTCCAAAATGTATGCTCAGACAAATTCTCATAGTAATGATTGCAATTATTTTTTGTAGAATTGTTGTAAATTGGGATACTTTATTTCGATTAATGATTTAACTACCCATTACTTAGATAAAGTGTCTTAAATTAATTTTATCTATGTTATTTGATAGCTAGAAAAGCTGTTTCAATATACTGTCCATCGTTAAAAGTTTTATGTATGATGTAATTAAATATAATTCTTGCAATAAAAATGTTTTTCAGTGCTGACTATAAATCAATTTAAAGCATAACTTAATCCTTATTAATTCAATACTTACTTTTTCTACTTGATGTAGAATTAAAAATATTTATTTATTAGGTTTTTTTTATTTTATCGAGTAATATTTCACATTAAGGAATAACTTACTATTTTGATTGATGTTTTTAATCTCTTTAAATGATATTTTTTTCGTTTAAAACTCTGAAACTAAATGAAACAAAATTCTCTTAAATCTAACTCGGAACCACAATCAATGAAACTCAACTCTTTTTTAAAAATATTTTGTGCTATAAATGAATGAATAGAAAAGCTATATTCAAAGACACAGTGGAAAACAATATCGCAGAGAAATAATATATGAAATGGAAGCTTAGTTTGATATTGACTTTGATCAGAAAGGAATAACAATTCATCGTAGCCTCTCCCTCTTCCTCCTAACGATGCAACATATATTTATATTTCCTTCCAAAGGATCAACAGAGGGTATATAAAAGAGCCAAATAGAATTGAACTGCGATCCAAGGTTTTTTGTTGATGGATGATTCGAATAAAAAACACCGAAGTCAACGGAAACGTGAACTTTATAGATAAATCGAACTGGCATTTGAGAAGGAAGGATAAAAATAATAATACTTGCAGTCCAAGTAATGCATAATGAAGAAGAATGGGAAACTGGTGTTACAAAAACTAGTAAAAAAAGAGATCAAAGTGCAAATTTTTTTATGTAGAGCAGAAATTTAACAAATTAAGAATTACTATGATTCGTGAACATACTTTTCGTAAAAGATAAAAAGTCATTATATTCCAAATTCGGATTTTACACTTATATAATGTAAAGTAGTATAATTATCATGTAGTATAACAAATTAATACTTATTACTTAATAATTGAATAGCTTATAGAGATAAATTTGAATAATTACTAATCGATAAAAAGTATTATAATTAATGTGTAATCCTATAAATTGCATTAAACAAGATTTAGTTTTACACCAAATTTTTTTTCCCTGTATTATCTTTATATTTAGTCCCTCTATCCTTGTACATCCTGTATTTTCTTCCAGATTTCCATTTTTTTTTAAAAAAATATTTTTCATTTATGGTATTTTATTCATTTTCACGTATTATTTATTGTAACTTTAACTTTCATGTTTTATTTATTATTCTTATACTTAATTTTCGAACATTACCAATTTTATTTTAATTTTTTTTTATTTTGTATGTTATTTATTCCCTTTTTGGTAATTTTTATATTTTATTCCGACATTAAATTTAAAAATATCATACTAAACGTAGTTCTCAGTTATATAAAATTTTAAATAAATATTCATTATTCTTCTTATTTGTAGAGTTAGAATATGAGCCATACATTAAATAAGTATGTTTCGCAAAACACACTGATTTTAATCATGTTATTCTTTGAAAATTTATAGTTATTTTGGTTTTAATTATTTAGTTGACAATTTAATTATTCAGCTCAAATGAAGCAGAAAGAAAAACATCATAGCAATGTAGAAGTAATACATAGTTTATTAATATAATGTAGTACTTAAAACCATATTAAAACTTGTGATCTTTGCTGAGATTTAATTGTTTTGTAGCAACAGTACAATATAAAAGCCCTTTCAATATTACTTGCAAAATTTCAGTTAGTGATGTTGAAGGTTTATTTGCAACTTTCAAATAGCAGAAGTGTACAGTTTTAAAATTTAGTTGTAGCCTTCAATATTGAAACAATATTTTATATGTATAATTAATTGACTTAGTTTATTAAAGAATTATCCTTAAGCTTTCTGTTTGCATCTAATTATGTATAACAAACAGCACATTCTTACTTTTTCACTGAAAAAATTGATAAAAATCATCTTAAAAATCTTAGCTTATGATATTGCAAATATTATAATTCCATGTTCATTTATAAAATGATCTCAAATGTCTAAGCGGTATTTTCAAAAAAAATTATGCAGGTTGAACATGCTTAATGATAATTAATTTGAATGTAATTACATAATATTTGACAATGAAGCATTTTATTTTTGAAGACGACGACAGAGAAAGCTGTGTGTCATTGTACGAATTAATAAACATTTCAAAATTATTAATGATTCAACATTATTAACTAATCTTTTATAGGTTACTTTATATTGAAGTTACTCATTTGGTAAAGAACTTCTTAAAGTGTAGATAAAAGAAAAAACTAAGTAAATAAGTTTGAAATGCATTTCATTAAAAAAGGTCTTTCTGAAACACATAGTTGCATTCTTCAAATCCATAAAAACACAATTTGAACAATATCATTAACTTAATCTAAATACCTAGATTATAATATTATACAAAATAAATAAATTTTCTAATTGTAACTAAAGTTACATTTTCTAGGGGAATAATTGTTTGGTTTGTTGATTGATATTTTTACCGTCATACTAGATGCAACACGAGGGTTATTGGCGGTGAACTTCTAAATTTTGAACCTCAGTGAAGTGATGAGAGAATCGGCACCCCCCTATCATAACATAAACACCACGACAAACAAAAAAGAAATGAACCATCTTTGAAATAAATAAAACGCCTTTTTTTTTCTTGCTATAACTCAATAAAATTTCAATAATTGTTTTGTAATTAGTTTTTTTAAATTTTTAATCCGTATCGGAAAACTACACTGATGTTTTTATGTAAGATATAGTTGTTATTAAAAGTGTGTGTAAATATTGGAGTTGAACAATGTCTGTTCTTGAGATATGATGTCTGAAAAAGAATTGAGAATATTGAATGGTTCATCCGCCAAGAATTTTGTACTTAAAGCTTGTTTACCCGGATGTGATAATGCAAATTAGTAGCTGAATTTAAAAAGAAAAAAACTTTTGATGTTGCTGAAGTTATAATTAGGATGTTTGATATGATTGGAATAGTATTGATCTTCTGCTGAATTTAGAATAGAAAAGGTTTCATGTTGTCAGACGAAATTTTCCAAAGGAAAGTGCTTATTGCTAATTTGTTTTTCTGAGATGCAATTCTGATTATTAGTTAACGTCTAAGAAACATCATGATGGCTATTGGCTGTCAATCACATTATTTTATTCCTTTTTCAAGTGACGATGAACACACATGAAGTGCATCTCCCTCATCGAGCTTCCACAATATGCAAACAGAAGGATTCAGTACCTTGACCAGATTTTATGGACATTAGTCTCTATTTGTCAGGTCTTATAGAAGTCCGCGGCCATAACCACTAGACTATAAGTACATTCAACTGCATATTGTTTTCTGGAGAAATTAGCTTTTGGAAATAGGTATATTCGAATAAAAGCGCCATTTATTTTTGTTCGTTAGTTTCACAGCTATTGTTCTTCAAACGTCATATTCAAAGAATAATTTACACATTTCATATTTAATATTGTTTTGTGGTTGAGTAAGAGATTATCTGTCAGAAGTATTGCAAAGTATATTTAATATTTGTGATAAAGTAATATTTAAAAGTTATTACGTGTTATCTCAGCATATATTAAAAAGACTACATATTTTTTGCCAACAATGCGTCGTATAAGTATACTCGGTTATTTAACCAAAATATCTAATTCAATATAATAATTATCGTTAACTGAGTGGAAGGAATTTGAGCTTTGACATATCGAAGTAGATTTTGTAAGTGTTTATTTTCATAATTTATTTGAGTTGATAATATTTGGATGTTAATATTATATGTATTTATTGAAATGAATATAACAGTTTTCTATAAAACTAAGATTAGTATCAATTGAGAGACAAGATGGAGAATGTTTGGAAATCAACATAAATTTGTAGCTTTCCATGTTGATATTAAGTGACGTACATTTAAGATATTTTGAAATATTCAAAACCTTTTTTTCTATTGCATTTGAGTTTTATTCAAAAATTCCATGAGAAAATGGAAATAACTAAATTTAGAGTTAGATTATTTAAATAAAAATTATTTTTGTTCGGTTTAGGTTCATAAATGTTTCACTAGAAGCAGCACGAGGGCTGTTGGCGACAAACCTCGTAATTTGAACCTCGATCAAGAGACGAGGATGCCACCTGAGCTGGCACACCTCCTAGCTCGCACACTACGTCAACGGGAGAACTGTGGGCTACAACAGATTTAGCATGCATCAGCCCCAGCTACTCAGTTGCTCTTTTGTGGCATCAAGTTTTAAATCCACGAATAGACGAAAATTGCCACTGCGAGTCCGTGATCTTGACCACTACCATAGCCACTAAGCAAATACAAAGTATATGTTAGAAAAATGGACAAATAAGTATTTTAAAACTTTTTCCCATGATATAACCATGATTTGATAGATAGCTGAAATTTTAGATTTATATTAAAGATCTATACCTAACACGGCATTATTAGTTAAATGTTACAAATTGGATTTATAAGTATTGGTTGAAAAATCGGGTTAAATTTTATTGCCCATATTAAAAATTACTCAATTGTATACTTAAATTGATGAAACTGCAGATTATGATGGAATATTTAATCTCGAATCGCTTGGTTGCTAGAGAATGTAAAAAAGAGTAGCAATAAGAACAAAAACAACTTCAGTTTTGGAGCTAAGAGAGTTTGAATTTTAAACAAGAGCACAGGTATATCGCACGGGTACTTAAATCAATTATCATATCAACTTTTGATACTCAGAATTCACGAAGTCGTGCCCCGTTTTAATCCTAAAGAAGTTAAAATCAGTTTTTTTTTTTTTTTTTTTGAATAATTAGATCGTTACATTATAATAATGAATATACCGGTTGAGAGAGAAATCAATTTGACTCAGCTTACTTCTTGGATAACCTCCAGATATAGTTTACCGTATTGCTAGAAAAACAAAAGAGGATGCGAAGATGTTTGAGTGTGTAAAAGCATTATTATTTTTTAAATTTAAGTTGTCGGAGAGAAACTTCAAAAAACTATTTCATTAGCATCAAAAATCTCTGAATAGTAATTGGTATGACTTTTTTACAACGTTTTTCTGAATTTCACTTGGTGTGTGTGTGTCATCAAATTTTCGATCATTAATTTAACCAAATTCCCATTGCGCTAGAGCTTTGAAATTTTGGAAATCGTTCGTACTCGCCTAACAATGCAATATTTAGACATTTGCTACAAGTTTTAATTAATATTTCAATATTTTTTTTTTAGAAACGTAATTTATGTAGTAAACTGGCGCCATCTATGGGAGATATATTGAATTTCGAAGAGAGTATTCTTAAAGAGGAGATGGATATGATGTTTTTTTACAAAGTTTTAACTAATATTTAAATAATTTTTTTAATAAACTTTGCCACCATATAAAACGTTGTTTTTAAAAACGTTGGTTTTTATCTTGAATTATTTACGTATTAAAAAATACTTAAAGGGACTGTTAAATAGATTCATTATCAAAAATTGTAAGTAGCTGAAGTAGATCATAATAGTAGATAAAAAAGACTTCTGTAGGTTTTAAGGAGCATTTTATGGATTAATGGATCACATTCCTTTCAGCTATCAGCATGGTTAAGGAAATCTATTTTGGTGAAATGAGAAAGATGATAAAACGAAACCATTCCATTTCTCAAAGTGAGAAGAATAAGAAAGGATTATTTAAAACATACTATGATAATGTTTCTAAGAAATAAAGCATCCACCTGATTATAAACATCCAGCTAAATGAGACTATCGACAACATAAAAGAACCACCATCAAAGAAATCTACATATTTTAAAGTAAGAATAAATACATAATTACTATGATAAAGCCATTGATCACGTTGCTTCGAATGTGGATTATTAGATCATCCTTTACCAAAATGCCCTCTCTAATCAAAGGAGAAAGTAAGAAGTAGTTATTGCATAAGAAATAAGTTACCCAGAGAACAAAACTGTTGAGAGAGGAAGATACAATGGAGGACATTTTAATAAACCCTATTTGTTTTGCATGTTGTCAATTCTTGAGTTCGTATGCTTAAAATACATTTCTCTACACTTATTGCAGATTACATCTTAAATAAATAAACATTTCTCAATCGTATATACATTTACAAAATGAACTATAAATAAATAATTATTTCATATAAATTTCGAAACTAATCTACATTTTTAGGAAATTAATTATTATGCCTATCATATTTACTTAAATAAAACATTTTAACTTATTTCATATAATGATAAATAAATAATATTATTTCACAAGTTTCAAAACTAATTTACAATTTGAGAATGCGATCTAATAAGTATGTTTCATTTACTGGGATCTTAAATACGTTCTATTTTTATGGTATTGGAGGTCAAACTGTTGGTTTGTTGCTAATACGTGTTTAATCGTATATCTAAGCGAAAATGCAAATAAAAACACGAATTCTCAAATTTATATAATATAGTTTCATTCTAATTTCATATATATCTACCAAATACTGCTTATTATTGACTTTCAAAAGATTGTTATAATTTAAAAACTCTTTCTTTTTCCTATCATTATTAATTTATTTGGCAATTCTAGGTTAAACTTCGGAATAGATTTATATACATCTAAACGTATTTTTCTGTTTTAAATAATTCAGTATCATTTACGTATATTCGAATTCTTCATATCTTTAATATTCAACCATATAGTAGTAATAATAACTGTGATAGGGAAAAATGAACTTATTTAAACTTATGTTTTCAACATGTATAGAAGTCAATCTATAATTTCTTAAATACATAAAACTACAAGTTCATTTAGAAAAAAAGATCATATCTGAGGTATAATACCAAATTTAGTGACACTAATTTAATAAAATTTAGCTTTTCAAAATTCAAACTACATTTAATTTGATTTTAAGTGATTAGAGTATTTACGGTTATTATGAAAGTTTTATTGAATATAGCGTAAAAAGAAGTAATTTGAAAGATACACCAAAAAACATTATACATGCTTAAGTTTTCATTGCACCAATTAATACATTTTAGATAACTCGTAGCACTTAACACGGGTATATTAAATCTTTTCATGCAGGAAAATGAGCATTTCTGATTTTAAAGATATTATAGTTATAATGAGTAGCATGAACATATGGATGTTGGAATGAGATAAGGAATGGTCGTTAAGCTAGAGACACACAGGTTCCTAAAGAGCGTAATGTAACGTGAAGTGCCATGTATAATTTGTGGAAAATGTTTCAGCACACTAGATTCATATCGAAAAGATATAAACAGGATACCTATCCAGATCTACAATGATGAATAAAGAACGTTAGTTGGCAACACAGGACTGCTACAGCCTCAAAAATTCCCATGTGTATTATATACGATTTTTTCAATGTACAATTTTCTAAAAGCTAAATTAGAGAGAGTAATATATCAGGAGATTCGATAATTATCTACCGCTCTTTACAATACATAATAGAGTGCACTTAGCCATGTGCAGACAACATGCACGTGGACTAGACATGAGTAAAGAACCGCGTTTCTTACAAAACAGTCGAGAATAAACTGAATACCGATTATTTGCTTAATTTGTATCTGTAGATAACCTGAAACATAATAATATCACTGCCTCATCGGAGAAATTTATCATTACGTTTGTGGAGTTGTAATGGTTTGGGCAGCCACGTTGGACATCTCTGAATTCGTTTAGCGAAGACGTTATATTACCATGATTTATAGCAGGTGTATTTAAACTTTAACATTTGGGGAACAGTTTGAGCTTAACGTTTTAATGAAGAAAATCTTTGATCAAAGAGCAGAAAAATAGGATGTTAAAGCTTTCTCCTACTCAAATTTATAAAATTATTTATTGTATCTTTATTTATCACTATACAAACATCGTAATAAGATAATGAATGAAAAGGTAGTTATTGACAAGTTTTGATTTTCTAAAATATATTCTATGAATAATAAACATATTCTATGAATAGCAACAATATCTTAAGTTATGACAAATTAATAAGAATAATTTCTTTTAATAATTTGGCTAATTGTTTTATTGCAAATTATTTTTACGTCTGGAATAATTGTTGAAATATGTAATGAAATATGTAATAATTGCTTTTAGCATCCGATCTATTTCTGTATTTTTTTCTGTCTCATCACACAGAGAGAAAGACTTTTGAGCGCTTAATTTCAAACAAATGAGTTAAGGGGTTTCACAGCTCTTTTGGCAATTTCAGGATATTCTTTCCTAGTATAAATCTAAGAATACATAGTAAAAACTTCACTAAATATTAGTTTCAATTGAGTGTTGGTTGATACATTTATTTAAGATACATTGGCTATACCAATCCCACTTTACTGATATGTGATCTAATGTGCCTAGATTAGTGTATTTGAAGCACGTCACTTTTACGAAATTTAAGATTTTATTTTATCCATAAATTATTTATTTGTTTATATTTATTTTTGCAAACAAGCTGCCTTACTAGAATACTTACTGGAATCTTTTATAAAAATTAGAATTTAACTAAAATTTTAGCGGTTTGATTAAGCAAACAGTGATCGTTTGAGGAGCTATCAAAGTTTTAGAGATCCCTAGGATTCCGCGGGGTTTAAGTATATATTTAAGTGCGGGGTTCTAAAAATATATTTTTTTAATTAATTAAAATCTCATAATATTCCTATGGATTAATAAGATATTAAATAATAATAATAACTAAATGTGCGTTACATTTTATTTAT
>BMAW01123376.1:0-27247 GCA_019974015.1 Nephila pilipes
GATTTAAATAATTCATTAAAAGTGTGAATTATATTCTGGAAATTGTAAGAGATTTGAGAATATTTATATTTGAAGTTCAATGTAATATATAACTTATTGAACTCATAAAAATTCTTTTCACAAAATCTAAGTAATCCTGTTAAACATAAAGCAATAGTTTGAATTTATTGCGGATTATTAGAAGTGATGACATTTCTTTACCTTTGTTTAAATAAAATTTCTTTGTCGAAGAACATATTTTTGGTTAATAATACTTTCATACTTTTAAATTGATGCTAAAATATTCTCAAAAGTATAAACACATTCAATTTATCTCAAATTTCTCGTCGTTGTTAATGTCATGTTAAACCTTCGATATGTTATGTGTCATAATTATATGAAGCATTGAAAATAAACTATGCAGAAGTTTTCTTTTAAATGTGAGGCTAGCAGACAGTCAAGACAAAACAATATTTAATGAGTTTGACTAGATTCTGATTTGATTTGATCTACGTAATTTGCATTAAGCTTTTGAATTGGACGATATTACACAAAACTGTTTATTCAACATGAGTTTGAGAAAAATTGTTTGTAAGCAGCATTTAAGAGTCTGGATTAAGGTCAGTAATTTACTAGTATTTATATACTTACTGTTGTATAAATAACATATTAATGAATGGCGAAGAGTAATTTTCCCTACATTCCCTTCGGTTTTGCATTAAAATCAACAAAGCAATTAAACTAAAATAGATAAACACATACATGAATTTTTAAAAAAAACAAACACTAATATTAGTATGGATCATTTCTAACATAAAAAATAGTATTCAAGGAGCTTAGGTACAATTGTTAAGGTTTCAAGTTATGTTTTTCTTCTCATAATGAAATCATATTATTTTTTGAAATATTTAATAATTACCTCACTTTCCTAGAAAGATTAAACAATAAAATAAGAAAGTCAATATTTCTTATCTTTCATTTCACTTTTTCAAACATTTTCAAAAAATAAGTTTATTATTGATTTAAGGAATGGTCTGAACAATCAAATAAGCTTGTTACGTGTATGGATTTGAATTATTTTCAACGAATTCTGACAAATACCACATTAAATTATTTATCAAGGAAAATTAAACACATTCATTTAAGGAAGTCAATTAAAATGCTTGGTCGTAATTATCATTAAGTTCTTTCATTTTCCTATCTTAAGAACAACGGAAAAAATTGATAAAAAGCATTCTCTTTTTACGAAAGTATTACTTTTTAAATAAATTGTCGAACTGAAAAATTTTAGGAATTTATTATTAAAGTTAGTCATTAATTAAAGTAATTGCTAATAATTATTTATAGTAATTGCTATTTATTTATTACATAGTAGTACATAAGGGAATCCTTTCTTTTATAAATTTAAGTTCTTAAATTACAATTATATAAATATTTAATATTTATGATTAAAATTATGAGTAAACCTTATTTATGAACGTAATGTGGACTGAACACATATTCCATAGCAAGTTATTTGTTCATTTATTAAAATAAATTCAACCATTTTTTTTATCTTACACAGATTGTTAACTATTTTGTTTTCGTTATTATTTTACTTCTCTAATGAATTTATTAAAACATGGAATTAGTTTCTGAACTAAACGGATGAATATAATTTGGTAACTGTACCAAGAAAATGTATATTTATCAAAATGGCTTAGAGCTATTGTATTAGCATTTAAAAAACAAAAGTGTAATTTCATTCTCAAACTTAACATCAACAGAAATTGTTTAATACACTAAATGCTAATATTTTAATATAACCATTCATGTACTATGCATGAAGGGGCAATCGCTTCATTAGGTTCCCTTCTTACCTTCATACGCCCATCAATTTGGAATAGTCTGAATCTTGATTCGTCAGACTACACAAATGACAATTTTTCTCCATTGCACATCAATACAGTCTTAATACTTTTTAGCATTAGTGTCATATTTTTTTTTTTTTTGGTCAATCACCGAAATAAGTGATTTTCTTATGACTCCACAACTGTTAAATTCTATTCTATTGAATTCTTGTCGCATTGTGCGTGTTGAAATGATTCTATGTTCATTATTAAACATTGCTGTGAATTCAACAGTTGGTGTTCTGTAACTTTTCTTCACCAGTCGTTATCGTTAAATTTTCGATCCCAATAATTTAAATTGTTTTTCTGCCAAATTTATTTTCAAAATGTTGATGGCGTGCCAATATCCTACCAGGTTTTAATCCTACAATAAATACTTCTCAACTATTATCTAGTAATTAAGCGATTTCTTTACTCGTTTCCTTTGATTAATGCAGGCCAATAGCTTTTCCCTTTTTAAATGCGAAAACATCTGTTCCGTGATTACTCGGAACAACTTCATATATACTTGTTACAGATATGATCGATTGTACCTGCTTCAGGACTACTTATAAATCAGCAGCTGCAACACGTAAATCGCTATGCTACAAAACAAAACAGAGTTGCTTTGCTTTTGTATATTTTTTTTCATGCGGTGTACTTTTAGCAAGGTTAAAAAATTTTTGTCCTACCAAGAAGGGAAGATGTTAAGATCAACAACAGAAGAAGTATACTTACGTCATTGTACTTTTTTTTTCGATAAAGAAATGAAGGCAAATGAAGCGTAAAAAAAATTACTGATAATTAAAAGGATGTTCTGAAACTAAACAAATGTGATAGATAGCGATGGTAGATATTCTTGTCAAACAATTAAGAAATTATCGTTGAAGATTAACTGCCCATGGTCTATAGTTCAGATCATCATCGTTGCATAGGAAAAGTGTACAGGGAAGGAATTTGGTTTCCTCATTAATTGCTGGAGACGGCGCTCGATCAATGGCGCACTATCTGCGCGTCTTTTTTGTCTCCATATGAAGCCGTTTGCGACGAATTGTAACTAGAGATGAGAAGTAGGTTCTCCACGTTCTTGTATGAAAAAACAATGGATTTCTCCCAGAAAGCGCCTGTTCTGATACCTCAACCATCACTAACAATAAAAAAGGTCCTTATTGGTGTGTGGTGGTTTTTCTGGAATCATACACTACGAAATGCTTGAACCTGGTAAGACTATTACAGCGACAGTGTATTGTAAACAATTCAAACAAATGAAACAAGAGCTCAAAAAATATATCTGTTTTGTCAGAAATAATATATATATATATATATATATATATATATATATATATATCTTCAAGACGATAACGCCAGGCTTCACGCTGCAAAAATAACACAGAAAAAAATAAGGAAACTAAGGTTGGAACGTTTACCTTATGAATCCTATTCACCAGATCTAGTGCCATCGGATAACCACCTTTGCAGATATTTAATGCATACATTAAGGGGTAAAAATCTTAACAATATTGGAGAAGTGAAAACGCAATTGAAAAAGTTTTTCAATGAAAAATCGGAGGACTTTTTAAAACGGGAATAGAGCAATTACCTTTACGCTAGCAAAAGGTGTTAGAAAAGGATGGAAATTATTTTTTTTTTATTGGTATTTAAGATTTCTTCAATAAATAAATGTTTTTCGCCAGTAAAAAGAATTATTACTTTTCGGTACACTTAATAGTTATATACACTGATGAGCAAAAATTAAGGATGAGATGAGACTTTTTTCCTTATAACGTTGTGCAAATGCTATCTAAATCAACAAAAATAATACCATGAGATCCCCAAGATATAAAAACATCTTGGAGATCAGCCGCCCTTCATCTTTCACTTGAATCATTTTCATCATTCTTCCTGCCACCTATTAGTCGGTAATGTAAGCGAAACTTACCAAAAAAGGAAATACAGAAGATAAAAAGGAAATTTACTGAAAAAGTAGCACGAAGCCCATTGCAACTGAAAGCCGAAAATTCCAAGTGAAAGATGTTCAGCCTGAAACATCCAACCTTTAGTAGGGGATATAATCTCCCCTGACTGCTATGCAGGTTTCACATCTTCTGGTCTTGCTGAATATGAAGTTTTCAATGGGTTTTTGAAGCAATGCAGGCCATTCTTCTTGTACCACCAATCGGAGCTCTGTAATCATTACTGGCGGTAAGTTACGTACTGTCCAGCATCTCTTTAGAAGGTCCCATACATGCTCGATGGGATTTAGACCGGAGATCTTACGGAACAATTCATGTGTTCAATATTCTCAATATCCAACATCTCTTCGACAGCAACTGTGCAATGTCGTTCATAAAAAGGAACTGCCGACGCACAGCGTCTCTAAAATGATGAACATTCGTGTTAGATATTGGGTTCTTTTATAGGATTGATGATCAGTGGGGTGTTCAAAAGGAAAAATAATGATTAAAACATTCAGTCCCGGTTTATTTATTTTCAGTATACTCGGAGGCACATCACAAACAAAAACAAATGGATTCCAACCGATTCCGTTAGATTCCAAAAAATACATCCTCCGTCGTTGCCAGGTCCTCCTCTATATACTTGACGATCTGCCAGATTCCCATATCTGTTTCCAGATGCAGGTGCTAGATTCTTACACACCCCACCTAAGAGTAAAATTAGCCCCTTGTGGCTGATTTTACCACTCCCCACACAAAGAAAATCGTTAAAATAGAAAATTCAAAAACATGAAAAATAATAATTACATCATTCAATAATCTTTCTGATTGTTCCAATCAAAGTTCTTCAAAAGAAACACATCTATTAAAATAAATAGTTCATACAATTGAAATAAGTGACTAAGTTCCCAGAAAGATCTAAACTATAATGGGATTGCATGCAAATACTGAGAAAAGATATACTATACAAAAAATGAGTACACAAATATATTTATGTCCCTTTGAGCTTCGTGGATCAATTGGACCTATCAAATCCAAATTCATTGCCTGAAATAGTAATTCAGGCCTTGTCACAGGTGTAATCGGCGATCTGTCGTTAATCCTGACAGATCGAGTAAGTTGACACTCAACAGGATTGACAAAACTTATTAACATAGGTCCTCAGGCCCTTCCAAAAGAAGGAATACTTGGTTCTTTCAAGCGTCTTCTTGGGACCCATATGACTACTGAACACAGAGGTATGAGCTAGTCTCAACACATCAGTCCGTCTGCATTCCTGAACTACTAGTTGTCCAATACTCTTCCCGAGTATTTTATCTCTATGAAACAGATACCCATCTACTTCATAGTAGTTTCCTTTGCCCTCTTTGACGTGCTCCTAAGCCAATGATAATTCGGCACAACACTCCTGCTTGAAGCGAAAACTGTCAGCCATTATGCTTCCCTTATCCGTATCAGCGGTCACCTCCTTGTCCTTAGCAATCGTTGTTCCCACCTCTTTCCGACATGAAGTAATATTACTTTGAGAATCCTCAACTTTTTCTGGTGCTTTCTTAAGCAGAGCTCTAGATGAGACCTCGGTTACACCTAAAGCTCCTGGGTCACCTCCCAGGTACTGAGAGTTTAGAGCCAGTGAATTCTCTTCACTCCGGACTCCTCCCAATATGTCTAAAACATCTGGTGGAAGCAACACATCTTCACTTAACATCACATAACACTTGCTGGTGCACCACATTAACCTGGCCACCGGTAGCAAGACCAATCGGAACATATACTAAAGGACATTTAACCGCCGAACCGAAAATACCTTTCAAATAAAGCGTGGAAGCTCCTTCAACCAAAATTCCAGGAACTAAGTCCTTTTTGACAACAGTAGTTTCCGTACCAGTATCCACCAGTGCATGGACTAATTTCTCATCTACACTGATAGATGTTTTCACTAATTTGCTTAACTTGTCTTCAATAACTTGCCTAGGAATGACTTTACCTAGCAAGTCAACTCTAGCTGCTACTGTCCCATCTTCCAGTTCTGTACTTTCCGTGGAAACTTTATTCACATTAAGCCTTTTATAATCAACTCCTTTGTTCTTTGGACAATCTCACCTAAAATGTTAATCGATTCGCAGGTGAAAAAAAATGTTAATTTTTTTAATTTCAGAGACTTTTGTTTTTTCAAAAATTTTCCTAGAAAGCAAATTATTGGACTTTTTCTCTCCAAACGGCCGTTTACCCCAATTACCATTAAAACTTTCCTTTACACTATTGTTCCATTTACCTCTCGCAGGCCCATCATAGGATTTCCCTTTGGAAAAGTAAAATATATCACATTGTTTGTAATCATGCATAATTTGACAAAATAAAGCACTTTTCTTTAAAATGAATAACTCATATAATATTAAAAAAAACATGCTGAATTCCCTTATTTACACTAACAGGAAGTCTACTCGAATATTTTTAACAGATATTTTTCACAGACTCAAACATAAATTTTGTGCAATTATTTCAAGCAATTCAAAGTAGATGAATGCTGCTAATTTTCTTTTAACTTCAGCCAACTAAACTGTTGTGCCAAGTACTTCCAACACACCAGTTTTTAATTTTTGAAACAACTTCAAGACAGTAGATAATGATTATAAAAGCATATTAATTTTACATTTAACACTAGAACTCCCATAACATATTTCATAGAATTTAAAATGATGCCCTTTTATTTCCAGACACAACAAATACACCTATAATCTTATTATTTCATGTACACAATAATTCGATTAATTAGAATATTACAATAAACCTATAAAAATTTCTTTTCCCAGATAATTGTTTTCATATTTTAACACAAATTAAACATGACTGCATCCCATTATTCATTTAAATATTTAAACGATATTTCAACTTAGTGGAACAATAGCCACTTACCTCGACATGAACGCTATTTCTATATTTGAATACCATAAGAACTTCTTTCGGAATGTTTAATCGCTGCACCTTAATCAGTATTTGAAGAAACCCGTTACTTTTATCCTTTAGCACATATTCCGTACGTAGACGATTTCCTTTTCACTCGAAACCACTGTTAGACCATTACTGGGAAACAAGTGATCATCAACTTGAAAAAACACTGTCACGATTTTTAATCCTTGTCAGGAGATTTCAACTCTTGAAATCGAATATCCACTGGAAGCAAAATTATTTGCACAGGTCACTTCGAGATGATTTCTTTCATTTAACATCTCATCAAATCCTCTTCTTTATTTCGCGTCTGACACCACTATTAGATATTGGGTTCTTTTCTAGAATTGATGATCAGTGTGGTGTTCAAAAGGAAAAATAATGATTACAACATTCAGTCCCGATTTATTTATTTTCAGTATACTCAGAGACACATCACAAACAAAAACAAGTCGTTTCCAACCGATTCCGTTGGATTCCAAAAAATACATCCTCCATCGTTGCCAGGTCCTCCTCTATATACTTGACCCGCTGCCAGATCCCCAAATCTGCTTTATCTGCTGCCTGATGTGGGTGCTAGATACTTACAATACGAAAGGAGAATCTCGTTATAATAGCAGGACCCGGTGACTGGACCTCCATGAAAAATGTGAAGGTCGGTATGCCAACCAAGATTGCCTCCGCAAACGCGAACACCGTGACCTCCAAACCAATCTCTTTTGAAGATGTTCGAGAAGTTATATCGGGTTTCTCCTGCTCTCTCCAGATGTGTATGCGTCCACAATCTCTACTCGGACTAAACGTACTCTCATTCGTAAAGAGTAGTCGACCCCATTAATTACCTGACAGATTCTGGTGTTCCAGGCACCTCAGAAAACGCCTTCTTCGATGAGCAGGCGTTAAAGGTACACATCATATCGGTCGTCGTGAAAACAGATCACCATTGTACAATCTCCTGGCCACGGTGAAATGTAATATCGGTCGTCCAATCACCTGTACCATGTGTAGAGAGATTTCTCGCGCTATCTGCTGCCTGTTACTACCGCCCTGAAGAGCAATATACCGATTGTCCGCTGCCATTTTTGCTCGTAGACAACAGCTGACGGACAGCTATTATTTTAATTTGAATTTCTCTTCAAAGTCTTGAAAGGATGCTGTGAACAATCCCGAATTTTGCAGCCACACTTGACTCACTTCGAAGTTCCTCTATCTTTTAAATGATACGACCTCGGGTAAAATCATCCAGACTTAGTCTAACAGATGTATTGTTCAACATTTCATACTGAAGCAGCAATTTGATATACCGTGCAATCGCTTTTCCAGAAATACTTAGCTTAAACCGCCGGCGTGCTGTATCCCACTCCGACACTCCAGCTTTACGTCTAGCTGCATATCTGCGCCATGTGCTACAATACTTCATCCTACACACACACACACACGTGTGTGTGTGTGTGTGTAGGATGAAGTATTGTAGCACATGGAGCAGATGTGTGTGTGTGTGAGAGAGAGAGAGAGAGAGAGAGAGAGTGCGTATGCGTTTAGCACAAAGTGAGATAAGTGCAAGAACTTAAAAGAGACATTCATCAATGTAGACTTTTTTAATTAATCATCGTCTTAAATTTTTTTTAAAAAAAAAGGGTTTTAAATTTTGTGGAAATTTTTGGACTAATTTTTTTATTAGTTACTTTTGGACTTTTTTGTACTAATTTTTAAGGAAGGTTTTATTCTGAGTGAAAAGGAGGAATTCTTTCTCTTTCTCATTTGTATTAAGTGAAAATCAATTACAGGTATTTTATTTTTCTACTCAAATAGTAATAGAGGAACAAAATTCTATACATCTCATTTATATTCCACAATACGATTTCTTAGAGATAATTAAGAAAACATAATATATTCTGCTAAAGCAAAAAGTATACAACTAAGGAGATAATGTCCACGTTTCATCGAGAAGATTCTAACTTTATTGACATCTGAATTAGAAAAGCATTTATCCATTAATCAATGATTAATATATGATTTAAAAATACTATCCAAACTTTTACATTTATTTTAATCTTTTTAATGGAAGGAAATAAAAAAAGAGCTTGTTATGATTTCAACTTGCGTTTCTTATCAAATTCTCAAAATTTGATCAGTGCTATTTGTGAAAATGTATTGCCCAAAGATTTGCACAACCTATTTCATCCAGCTTCCTGTAAACAGTTATTTTTTCACGTGGAGAAATTTATTATCTATTACAGTCCAAGAAATCAGAATCATTATACAAAAAAATATCTTATCAAACATTTATTTTTTAAATTAGTTAATTAAATTACTTTCAGAAATCATTAATTTTAGTTAGTGTATGAACCCATAAGACTTTACTTTTTTATATTTTTTAAGTTCTTAAAGAAGTCTCGTGTAAAAAATCTATGTTTCTCACGTATTCTCAAACTCTCTAATAGATTTCAAACAATGAAACCGACTCTTCTTTGATATTCTGAAAGAGGATTTCTCAAACAACTTCATAAATAGATTCCCACAAAGAAAAATTCAGTTTTCAAAGTTTCTTTGTCTGTAAGAAAGCAAAACAGAATAACCGATGAAGAGACTTAGTGAAAGAACACAGTATTCTGACATTTCGTTGGGTGTACTTTAAAATCTCTCTGAAAACGAATTGTAAAGATGAAGAAAGTTTCAAAAATAAAAAAGTAAAAAAAGTATCCGTCAAGATTTCAATGGAAATCGTTTTTTGACATGGAGAAAAATAATATGAATGCACTGAATTCTTTGAATGCAGTTTGCTTTGGTAAACTAAATTGTAAAATTGTGACAATCGAAAAGGGATATCGGTGGATTTGGATTTCAAATGAATATTTACTCGCGTATATATTTATTAAAAATATTGTTTTCTGTATAATATGACAATATTAATTTAAGATAATTATATATATATATATATGATTTAAATTCTATACTGATTCTTTTTAGTAGGCGTAAATCTGATTTATGGTTATCGGAGGAGAAAAAGTTCGCAGAAGGTTCGTATGTTATGGTTATGATAAAAAGGAAATTATGTTCTAAATTTATTCGATATGTATAAAGGTATGAAGACTTTTAACATTCGGTAATAAAATTCGTTTTCAGTACATCGAATATGTTTATAAATAAACCTGACAAAATACAGCAGGAAATACAAAATTTAAAAAAAAAACTTTGAACAATATATAAATTGAAGGAAACAAATTTATGTTGCTTAAAAATAAGTGTATTAAACTCCTTGGAATTGTTGCTCAATAAGTTTTTAATATAATTTTTAATTTTATACAGCATAACTATAAGAGATAATTATTTAAAGATATTTTTATGAGTACTCGTCTGTTGACAATATATCAATATTTTGCCTGTTAAATTAAAATTGTAAAACAAAATGGTGATATATGTGTGTGTGTGTATATATATAACATATATATACTCTCTTCTGCTATATGTACATATATGTGTATATATATATGTATGTATATAATATATAATAAAAACCATATATGTATGTATATATATTATATATATGTGTAATGTATATATGCTATATATATGTACATATGTACATATGTACATGTGTGTCAATGTAGATGTCTCTCTGAACGATCATACAGGAATTTTAAATTTCGTATTAACTTAACCCTTTTCTTACACGGTAGATACATTTGCTCAGAAAACCCGTGCAAAAAAATATTCGAGTAAAAAAATACACTTGACTATAGTAAATACGGTATATGTTGAACAATTTTAAAAATTGATAGATGAAAAACCTTTAAATATTTTCTCCACAAAACATTGCAAAAAAAAATGCATATGAATATCTACACTATTTATAAAACAAAAACAAATCTTTTTATAAAACAATTTAAATAAACATGAATATTATTCAATTTATAGATTACAACAACATAAAAACTCAAATTCGGAATATTCGAATAGGTTACTATTCATTGCTACTTGATAACAGGCATTGCAGGTTTATTACGAAGTGATCAAAAATGCTAATACACAGTAGATGTGTCTGATATATCTCAAGCACAATTATTCGACTTGATTCAAATAGAAAATTTCGTCTGTTAAGGCCTCTGGTTGATTTTTGTTGTTACAAAGTCTGTTATAGCTGCTTTTTTTTTTTTGGTTACTGAAATTGCTTAAATCTTGTACTCCTTTCTAAAGATTATATTGAAATTTTAATGCACGTCTTATTAGGGATTATGAATAAGAAAATATTCAATACTTGTAGTAATTTCAACCCTCCTTTAAATCATCCTTAATAACTGAACTTTATTTTCGACTGTCACAATATCGACTTCTTTTATCATGTTACTGTCAAATTCGATCAAATCGTCCGTCATCCAAAGGGATTTCTAGCATCAATTCTTCAATGCCAGCGTTTGCATTGTTTCTTAAGACTTTGCGCACTAGTAGCAGTTGATAGAGTTATAATTTTCAGTGCCCCACAGCTGATTTTGCATACTACGAAGCTCACTTATGAGCACATGCTAGCAAAGCTTTCTTCCGACAAGCGTTTCATAGTCGATTTTGCAATTGCTTGAAGGCAAAAAGCATATGTAGTATACAAGCCCAAATCCTAAACTTCCATGTTTGCACAATATCAAATTCTTCCTTCCACTGGAGTCAAAGGTATTTAAACTTTTGACTTTATGCAATACATTTTAAATGCTTTATCTTTATGCGCAATAATTTACCTGATCAAGTGGCTGAATCAAGAGGTGGCATTAGGTGGAATAAAACTGCATTTGAATATATTGTAGAAATCTAGACTGTTCGTGTTAAGAACACGCAAAATGTCAGAATCAAGAACACTTTGATTTTATACATCTAATACTCATCAGTTCTGAGTTTTGAGATTGTGACTAAATATATTTAATTTCTATCCTTAAGTAATTTCTATTGGTATTTAAAACTATACAAATTTTAATGTTTAAAATATTCTTTACAGAAGAAGTACTATTCTACTTTCTTCCAAGACACTCCTCTTTATTGAAAATTAAATCCAGTCAGTGAAACAAAATTAAAACAAAATATTTGAGATCGCTAATGAATCATGGTGTATAAAAGATTTAATATGTACACAATAAAAAATTAACAGAAAAATGTTTTCTTAGAAATACATTAGATTCACGATTAGGCTAAAATCCCCGAAAGATTTTTTTGAGAAGTATATTTATAACATATTCCTAACTTCATTCAACGTCATAACATTAATTTAGTTACTGTTTGTCAATATAGATTGAATTATAAAGTTGAAACCTAGTTTATTTTTGTTAAGTACAAATATGTGAAGTATTTAACTCAATAAACCAGCATTAAAGATAAAAATAAATTCGTTCAAAGGTGATGTACTAAAAATTATTGTATTTAACAATCAAATTCTGAATAGTGATGCATAGTATATTGATATGCTAAATAAACCTGCAGGTTTTATTATTTTTATCAAGTAAATCGTAAAAGATATTTTACTTAAATTGAAAACATTATAATAGTTAAAGATAGGCAATTTTAAAATGTTAGACCCATTTATCTATAGGCAATTAATATCACTCAAAATAAGAATAAATTAGGGGCATAGTTTATAACAAAACGGATATGTAAAAACTTCAAATTCACATACTGCTAACTACATTTTTCCATAAAGGTAGGCTCAACAAGTTTTTTTAAAAAAATGTTTTGATAAAGAAATATTAATAAACATCTTATTATGAGTGGTTAAACAAAGGTGTTTCAACCATATTTGAGATTTGCAATTAAAGACAAGGTTTACTGAAAATTAAATAAACATTCATATATTTATTGGTGAAAATAATTTTCAAATTTAGCATTAATAATTTACTATTAATAAAGTCAAATAAATTTACAGAGTAAAGAGAAATCAACTATGTGTATCTTATAAAATTATAATAATTTCAAATACCTCAAAGGAAAATTAAGTCAGAATTACATTTGAAGGGTGTGTGGTTTTTGCAAAAGAAGTGTTACTATGCTCACTGAATTTATAAATGCATTTATCAAATTTAAATGAATAATTAAGAAAGGGATGTTTTATCTAAAAGAAACAAATTTAATAATAGCACATTCAAGTTAATTTATTTTATATAAAACAGCAGTTCAAATAGTTATTTATTTTGAACATTTACATTCATTATAAAAAGTAATTACAGATTCCACTCATTAAAATTAGTGTAAGGAACTGGCTTTTAATTACAACAATACAACTTAAGTGTGTTTGCATTTAATTATTTGAACGATAAAGTACATGTAATTCGTTTCTACACCAATAAAACGAGACCAGTTTGCATTTATAACCTCTTGTCCCCATATGTACATGTGTTTTCATTTCTTTTGTAGAAAAATTAACAGATTCACTCAATAATCTTCAAAAGAAATTAGAGTATTGAGCCACATACGATTTTATTTCAGGCTAATCGATACAAGCAAAATACCGACCATTTTTCCAACCAACACTTTAAGCGCAGACCATGCCAGTCGTATTTGAATAGATTATTTTTGCACCGTCATACATATGTTGATTTGAACAAAAATATTAATCACCGGTGCAACTCAATTTATTTTCCTGTTTCGAAACAAATTTATGTCAATAAAAGCATTAAATAAGGACAGATTTGAGTTTCCTAACACTAAAATAGCAGCAAGCAATTCAGCAATATAAAGTACTTGTGTCCAAATGAATGACACACGAATAATAGTAGCCACTATGCATACAAGGAAAAGCTTTTCATCAGAATACTATTGAAAATATAAAAGCATCATTTTAAATTATTACTGGGAAAACTTGAAATTTATGAAATTAGACAATACATTTTCAACAGTTTCTTCACCTCTAAATTTTATCAAATTTAGGAAAAGCATTATTGTAAAAGTGCAAACTGAAAATTCACATTCTAGACTGTTGGCAACCATTTTATGACTTACTTATTTTCAAAGTTCGTGAGATTCAAAACATTTAAGCAATTTCTGCAGAAAATAAAATAATAATAGGGCTGGATAGAGGAGGATGCAGAAAAATCACGACAGGGTTACTGGGAAGGAGATAATCTTTTTCGCCTTTAAAGCATTCATATCCCTTAACTGAGTCTATTTTATTTCGTTTATAATTCATCCTTATTTATTCCTTAATTTAAAATGAACTAAATATTAACTTAGGAATCAAATTCAAATTAAAAATAAAATCAGATAATTCGATAGATAGTTCGGTAACAACTTCAAACAAAACAGCAAAATAAATTCTTTTAACTAAAATTGGGAATTCCTGTACATAAATTAATAACATCTGTCCATGATTTACTAACAAAGGGCACACCGTGGATTCGCCCCTGGTCCAAAATGAATTAGGAAAAGTTTAATTTGTGTATAATGTGTGAGAGACGATACACACGCATATATATATATATATATATATATATCAGGTGTGTAAGTATAAAACCAGGAGATTTTGTACAGAAAAACACGTGGCTCAACCCGGCTTTCAACCGAAGGAGATGGCTTCTCGAAGGTCTGCTAACTGATCCGCCAGTTGTTGTTGTGTTTGAGCGTCGTCTTCGTCCAACAAGGCTTGCAGGTCAGATCTTCTTTTTCAAGTGGTCTTCCGGTTCTTCGTTCCTCACGTCAAAATAATCATACTTTTGAACCGTTTTGAACCACTCAGAAACACTGTGTTTGCGAGCATCCACCAAATGCCTCAGAAGCATTCGATGGATTCGGCTGCGGTTTTCTTCAGATGAAAACAGAAAAGTGGTGTTGTCCGCAAATCGTAATTTGTTGGCACAAAACTCGACATGTTTATCTCTAATAAATAATGCTACTGAATGAAATTCGTGTTATTGTGAGTTGATCTTTGTCGGATCAATACAATAACAAGACACAGCTGACGTAATGTGTCGACTGCATCGACATCTAGCACCACCTATGGGCAAATTCCGGTTTCATACTTACATACCTAGTATATATATATATATACCGGGGAAGTTAGGAGACTTTCATTTCAGTAAGCATACTGTTTTGTTCAATGTAAGTTCCATGG
The DNA here is from genome assembly GCA_019974015.1 of Nephila pilipes. Classification (NCBI taxonomy): domain Eukaryota; kingdom Metazoa; phylum Arthropoda; class Arachnida; order Araneae; family Nephilidae; genus Nephila; species Nephila pilipes. The sequence continues at coordinate 14,835 of BMAW01123376.1, forward strand.
TACATCTTTAATACAACCTTTTTAGCTTTTTTTAATTATATAATAACCATTTCTTATTTTTAAGAGATGTATCTATTGTTTATATATAGAATTGCTTGTGGAATTTTCTTAAATTACTTAGTACTTTTCTTGATTTTTAAGAGTTCTTTGTTTAATTAATGAATGATAGCTATATACATATATAATAAATGGAGGTAGTTAGACGTGTAATTCTAAAAATACACTGTTAGTAAAATTCTAAAGCCTATTACCTTTTTTATTAAAAAATAGTAGATGCTATAACATTTTTCCAATTTTTATATTTTTCTTTTCCTGTCCTCCTAATGTGAGTTTTCTGTTTACATTTGTGACCGTTATAATGTTTTGTGGTTTTAACTTCATTCATAAATTTTAGTTTAATTGTTAGGAGCTTTTAGTGTTTGTCAACTACTTTTGTATCTTTGAGAATAAGATTTTTATATTCAATATCTTGATAAAAAGTCATTTACTCAGTATTAATATTATTGCTATATTATTTCCTTAATTTTTATTTTCTGAATCTTGCTATTTGGTATATAATTTACACTTTTTGTTTTACAATTTATTAATTTTCCTCTTTTTAATTAAATTGTGTTGTTTTCTTTTTCTTTTATTTCTTATACTTTTATCCTTCATTATTTTATGGTCATTTATTTTCTATATATAGAGAGTAAAATAAACAAAATACAATAACACAGTAATCATTTGTAAATTATTAAGAAAATGTATCATGCATAAAATGATATTAGAATTTATAGTACAGAAAATACAAATATAAGAAAAATTTTAAAAATTATAAATATGAAATATTAAATACAGAAGGAAATAGCTTCTAGCTGGAAACAAATTTTAGAAAAATTTAACTAAAAATATAAATTTTAAAGTGAAGATAATAAAATAAACCAAAAGAAAATGAAAAAGTGAAAAAATAATAGATAGAAAATAATTTAGATTCTGTCACAGACTTCAGACTGCTTAAAGCGTGGTTATTACAGAATTAATGACCAAGCTGTCCCACTCAGCATTTTCTCTATAAAATCAGGTATGAAATCGTGCAATTTAAAGAATAACGATGAGTACCAGAAAGAGTTAAAATTTAAAACATATATAACGTTATATATTATGTAACTTTCAAGCAGTAACTATTTCCATTTTTAAAAATATTTCCATTCATTGTGCAAAATAGACACTAGAATAACGCAGAACTTATTCCTTTAATTATTTAACACGAGAGAGAGGCACTTGTAAAGAAGTTAATTACAACGAGAAAATGGAAACTCCAGAAGCGTAGCTTCACTGTCGTGGCTACAGTGAAAGAGAAGGGAATTTTTCTTGTTTGGAATTTATGTGGAAGGATTTCTTCGGATCACGTGGTATTGCATGGAGAGATCTTAAGGTATTTTAGCTATAGACAGAAAGTCAAGTAGGGATTAGCCTTACGGATTTGGGTCTATGGGAACATCTGACTGAACATATTTTAAGAGTGTGGGATTACATAAATTGAAAGCTATCTCGGAATGGTATCAGGAAATAAAGATGAAATCCTTGCTGTGATAGTTAAAGTATATAAAATATGGGATAGAAAATTGTAAAGCCTCATCGATTTAATACGAAAAGACATCTTTTGGATATTATTGGTAAAATCAGTACGTTTAAGACTCATGTGTCTGTTCGTGATTTCCGAAACTGAACGAAAGGAGAAAATATTATCTTTCGGACCAAAAACAAACCCGTGTAGTGGGACAGTCGTATCGTAGTATCCCAGTCGAGAAGGCTGTGCTTCAAATCCCAAGGAGTACAACCTTAAATTGATTGTCTTCACAAACAGAGTAGGCAATATGCAAATCGTACAAAATCGTGTTGCAAAACGCATCAACTCAACGCAACTTGAGCTTAGAGTGCGAAATTTGTGAACTATGTAAATACGCATGAAATGTATGAAATGCTCACCTGAGATGGCTATGAAAGAGACATTTTTTTCAAGGGCTGTATGTTGTATCTCATGGTCATGGAAATTTTTTCTAAAACTAATTTTTGTAAGATTGTTCTGCTTTATGGTGTTTATGCGCGCATGGTAAGATCGGAGCGAGGTCTTATTGGTATCATTTTTGTAAAGGCACGCATCTTTCTCTGCAAAACAACCAACATTCTTCGCAGTTACAATGTAGATGTAGAAGGCATACTTTTTACTGAATGAATTTCACAATAGACAGAACAACCATTACTGGGCGCTTGAAAATCATGCATGCTCTTCCCACGTTTGACATCAGATGTGGTTTTTGATTAAAGTTTTGCGAAAATTTGCAATACCAGGTTTTTCGGCCCAGTATTTTGACTGAGCACGTTAACGGGTGCACAGTATTAGAACATGATATTCGATTTTGTTCAGAACCTTCAGTTGCTTCAACTCTGGATATAATCAACATGATGGTGCATCTTTGCACAAGACATCGTAAGTGAAGCATTGTGGAGATATTCAAGTACAAGTAATCTGGAATGCTGGTTTCGAAGAGTGTCCTCCACATTCACCTGATCTGACTCCAATGAACTTTCCCTGTGGTGATATCTCAAACAGCAGGTTATATAATAGGTATACCTTTTATGTAATGGATATAGACAGGTATACCTCCGCCAATATTGCGGGTCCTTCAACGGCGTATTATAGAGGCTCGTTGTAACTTCTCACTCTCTATGCTAAAACTTGTGCAACCGGAAGTTCAAACAAGGTTCCAGATATGTATTGTAGCAAATGGAGAGAAGTTTTAACATTGAAAATAATGATTTCAAGTGATAACAAGTTGTTGTTTTTTTCTCTTTCTAAGATCATTTTGCACGTCACAGCACAGGAAATCGCGAACAAACAAATATGCAACATAAGTCTTTTGTTTTTCATCGTTAATAAGCCAAGGTGTCTTTTCGTACTAAATCGATGTTGTTCTGCAACATTCTAATACATTATTGTTTCTTTTTCTCATTCTGTTTTCGTGAAATAAGCACTAGCTCCACAATTTTTCACCGGGGGCGCCGATAAAGATTTCATCTAGTAAAGCATAGCTACTTAACAATACCTAGACACCGCTTTTATGACTATAACTGCCGTCGTTCTGAAGAAAAGAAGGCAGAATAATACTAAAAGCCAAAGCATTCAGGCATTAACAAACATTTAATTAAGACTTTACAAACAAAATATTAATAAACATTCTCGTAGAATGATGTTCAATTGTCGTCTACATTGCGGATTCTGCGTTCCTTCTGTTCTCAAAAGCTCAATTTTCTCTTCACGCCATTTCGTTCCCCTGTGTGAAGCAGCAGCACCGCCCTCTTCAATATTGCAATATCAGCGGTATATTAAAATTCTGTAACATCGACCATCATGAATTAAAGTACTCTCACAAATTTATTTCCAATTATAGGAATTTTTCAAGATTTAAATATCCACAAGGGGCAAATCGACTTCTAAACATGGAAAAACAATACTGAAAAGATAAAAATTAATAGCACAGTAACAAGACACAATAATTAAATATCATCCATCGTCTTTAAAGTACCATTATCTTTGGAGTATCCTTGCCTGAGAAGCATCATCGTTTTAGGTCTTATTTTGTGTGCCATTGGCTTCACTTTTTTTCCTCTTTTAGCTATCGTCTTCAAAAACACATATAAAAATAGTCATATTTCGGGGGGGGGGATAGCCTTAGATAAGGAAAGATGACAAATCGGTTGAAGAAATTCATAATCGGTAAGTAAAGTCTAATAAATGAAGTGGTGTAATATTTTACTTTACTCTCACCATCTTTTTGTAAGCTCCACACAAATGTTTATAATGTTCAGTCCTTCGTATTCTTTTTTTTTTTCGAAACTTCATAAATGTCATTAGCTTTAATTTTAATACTTTTGGGTGTATTGTCCTAAATATGTCAGTTTAAACTTAAGATATGATAAAAACTGAATACGTTTCATAGGAACTAAACTACCTTTTTTTGGCAATGAGGCGTGAACTTTGGATATTTGTTTTTTTAGCATTTTTTTCGCCGATCTTTACGAATCTTTTCGAAATTGTCTTGGAATTCGGTTTCACTTATTTTTTACAATTTAACTGTACGTTTTACATTCAGCTTGTTTATCATATCCTTTTTTGTTGTGATTAGATGATGGTGCATATTTTCTTTAGAAAAATATTCTTCAAATTCTTTCGTTGTAAAGGTAGTACCATGATTGGAAATTCTTCTTAATGGACTTCCAAATGCAGTTTTCTACGCTCCTAATTAAAATATAACTTCATCTGATAGTGTCATCTTCGTGGGTTATAACCAGATGAGGTTGTAAATAATCTCCAAAATATATTTATAGGCAACCCATAGTCCTCGATTCAAATATGTATTCTTATTAATGAAGGTATAAGTAGTATTTTTGGCCGATGAAGTCTATCTAAGAATAAACTTTTATTTAGAAAACATAAGCCTTTTGGGGATAAAATTTTTTAAAATGATGTTTAAGGGACAAAGGTTATTCCTTTAAATCTAAGATAGATCCTCTTAATGAATCGAGACAACCAAATTTATAAAATAGGATCAAATTGCAAAACTTCATTGAATTTATCAGCACTCAATAGGCAATAAATCATATAATCTATCATTAGAAACTGATAAAATCTGCTGCATTGAATTCGAAATCCTTTTCATCCAAATAGATTTGAAAACATTCTCATTGATGTTCCCAGCTGCTAAATTTCGTATTTCTTGTAATACTTTAATGATTTATTATCCTCTTATTGTGTGACAGCGAGTGGCCATGGTCGCGGACTCGAGGCAGGCAGTTTTCGTCGAGTCACTTTGATACCACTAAAAACCCACCGAAATGCACGTTAAATCTAAGTCCAACTTCTGAAGTTTGCTGCATGTTAAATCAAACTTCCACATCTGGCTAACAGGAGGTCCTAAGTTCCCTCGTTGGCATGATGTAGTAGTTTGGAGAGGGAAGTATTAGCTCAGGTGTCATCCTGGTCACTTGACCGAGGTTCAAAATTATGAGCTCGGCCATCAGTAGCCCTCGTTTTGTTTCACAGCACAACATCAATAAACAATCATATCACATCACAATCCCATATCCCCCTAACTGTAAACCTTGAATTAAAATTCATAATTTTGAGCTTTCAAATTGAGGGAAAATTTTTTCTTTGGATATTAGATTTAAGAGCACTATACAATTCCTTTCGAGACGGCTCTCAAATGTTATTCGATACATGAGAGAATCTTGGAATCTAAAGCCGCAGAATAGAATTTTGATTCATAATTTGTGATTCTGGAAAACTAAAATTAAAATTTGAAGTGAACAATCCATAAAGCTTGATTAGTTTCCCAGAACTATGGTATATGAAAGGTAACTCGAACTAAATCAGACTCAAGAATCTTAATTTCAATAGCCACGTCGAAAACTGAGAAAATGTAGGAGAAAAATCTGGCAAAAGAAAAAAATTCAAGTGCAAATGATCCAATAGTGAGTCTAAAATAGCAAAACCAACCTGAGAAACAGCTAAATATAAATACCTTTTACTCGCACAATGCCAAAAAATCGTCTTGGAAGGTATTTTCGTAAACAAAGGTCATTCCTGAAGAGAAATTTCATTACATACATTTTTCAAACTTCATTAGTATGAAAAACATAACTTAAAAAAACAATAAATAAAATAAACATCAACCAAATTTAATAACAAAAGTAGCTACTTAGTTTTGTTATTAAGGTTGTACATTTTAAATTAATATCAGATTTAACATCTTTTAATACATCATATATGAAACGATTATTTGTTAGAAGAGGAAAACTTTCTTGTATATTTTTCGATAATGGTAAGACATTCATAGGAAATAATGCTGAGCTTTATACAATATAGCAAAAAAACTCTTAATAAGGAATAAGTTAATTTCTTTGCAAATGCAAATATAAAATGAAAAATTCTCTTTCCGAGAACTCAACCTTTTGTTGGATTATGGAAAGTTGGCGTTAATTCCTTCACATTCCATCTTAAACGACAAATGATCAACTCTAACTTATGAACAGTTTTTAAATGTTATAATTCAAATTGTGTGTAGATAATTTAAATTCACGCCCTCTCATAATACCTTTGTCATCTGATATTGATGATTTTTTGGTCCTAACTCTACCTCACTTTTCACTCTCTAACTCTACTTCACTACTTTTCCTCGGTTTAGGGAACTAATTACTTTAATCAATAAATATACTGCACATAAATACCAATAGATTTAAAATATATTAGAGATTAACAAAAATTATAGTTGTGAAGCTCAAAACTGAACATGGATTTCTTAAAAACGTATTTCTAAGATATGTAACACAATTAAAGAACATAATCGCAGAATACAATTAAAAATAGGTTATGGTACCTAAAACAAAAGAATTTGAGAAAACATAACAAAAAATAATAGGGTCCAGGAATATGATTCCAAGAAGTACTTAAATAATGGAATATGATTCCAAGAAGTACTTAAATAATGGAACACGGTTCCATAAAGTAATAGGTTAGTGGGATACGATTCAAAAAAGTAATAGTTTCGAAGAATTTGATTCCAAAAGTTAAAGGGGCAATGTAGAATAAAGCATAAGGAATAAGTTTAGAGGAATATACAACCCAGAATTAATAAAATATATTAGCATATACTACAATTTATAGAGTTATTTAATATGCTTCAAGCAATAATAGAATAATTATATATATATAAAAAATAGAAAGATAAAAGAACACGTACTTTGAAACTGATAGGATAGAGTAGGGATGGGCAATAGTTTTGGTTCGGAGGCACTTTGTGGAAGCGAAGGTTAAAGGCAAGCAACATCTTTTTAAATTATTGCTTTCGTTAATTAACTTTGCATTTTTTAGAAAAAGGTATAAATTGTGTTATAAAAATCAATAAATACAAATTAAATAAAATAGGGACAGCTCTATTCAATTTATTTTATGCTAATTTTATATCAACCATAACTGCAAACACGTTTAATTTTATAATCAATTTAATAAGACAAATAAACCATATCACCCTTTTCTGTAATTTATTTTCATATCTGAAGTGTGTTCACATGCTGAGACTCTCATCACAGCCTACAAATTAATATCTGTCAAAGAGCATTTGTATTTACTCTTGTTGATTTTAAAGTAAGAAAACGTTTGCTCTTAAATAAATGTAGACCCTGCTATAGAGAACATATTCTCAGCGAATTTCTTCCCCTTCCACATATGAAGTCCTTAGCTATCAAAACGACGAGCATTTTATCCATACCCTCAGGTGTCATATCTTAACGCCCGCGAATGATAAAACATCTTCCAACGTAATCCTGACTCGCATTGATCAGCAACCCGTCGGGTAAGATCCCTGCAGGCGCCAGGCCCATCGATCAGCAAACGATTTGGGAACCTTTATGATGATCCGCACCCAAACCCCCAGGCTGAGTCCCAAATCTGGTCGAAACACTTCTGAGCGCACTTTCTTTCGTATCACTGGAAAACGATGATAATCCGCCATCCGTTTGCTTTACAAAATAACTTCAGATTACTTCCTGAATATTTTACATACGCTGAAAAATCTCAGTTCAGACGGATTTTGGACATGTAACTTGGGGCCCAAAAACTCCTTAGATACTATAGCATTATGCCCTCCCTGGTTAGAGAAACGTATATACCGAAAGTGTTTAACCTAACACTTTCAGTAAAAACGTTCTGGAACCTGTAACGAAAATAGAACTGACACTATGGAACCTTTTACTTTAAAGCAACAGTTTGGCGTACATTTAGTGTTCAAATACTAATCGAATCAGTCTCTGCAATAAAGTATCTAATATATGTTTATTAAATTTTAAAATACGGCAGATAAACACACGTAAAAAGGATAAAATTTATATTTTTGAACTAATTATTTTTTTTAATTCTTATAATTGTGCTATTGTCATATAAGTAAATTGTAAGTCCCATGGACATTTTCGTGAGCATTATTTCGTATTGATTTTTTTGTTTTGTTTTGTTTATAACACTTTTTATGAAAGAAGTTAAGATCCGTGACGGGCTGAAACATCTTTCAAAACCCATTTGAACTGTAGATCAGAACCTATCTTGATCACTGATATTCAAATTATACATTCCTTACTAACACGTCCGGTCTCCCGTCCCCTTCTTCCCATTTCAACGTAAACTGCCATTGAGTCCAGATCGGTCTGATATTCTATCAAAGTAACCATCTTTAATTTCAGAAGAACCACAAAAATCACCCATGTAAACTCCCTAATAAGGAAGCCCTAAAACTTTTATTCCGAAACCTCAGTCTGTGAAAGCATTTCAACGCAAAACGTTTCCAAATACCATTAGGCTTTCATTACTGCATTAACTATTTATATTATCTAATTATATGCATTTTATCCTTAATTTCTCCGAATAATATTATTATCTGAATTATAATCATCACAATTTTGTAATCATAAATTACTCTGTGGAAAGAATTTTATTTTACTATCATTGCGTTCTTTTAATTATAGATAACTGTTAAATGCGAATCGTATATGTCAGCAATTTACATTTAAATTTTCAGAAGATATTTAATTATTAATGCATGAATTCAAAAGTAATAATTTTTTACCATTATTTAAGCATAAATACAAATAATAATAGTAATAGTAATAACTAAAATTCAGGAAAAAAGTTAATAAAAAAGGTAATCGCAAGTCTATTTTGTTTTCAATTGGGAATAAAAGTATTGAACGTAATAGACATGGATTTAAATACATAAACTGATAATATAATAAAGTGGAAATAAAATAATTCTGTGTGATATTATCATAAACTATAATGCCTTATTCTATTATAGGTATAACTTATACGAAAAAAGAAAGAATCAGACGTTTCTCATATACAAAGATTACATTATTTTTTGGTCCATTTCTAACGAAAATGCAGCATATGATAGATAAAAACGTATATACAAATATAAAATATTTCATATTAAAAAAATATAAGTTATTTCTGTGAATTTACCTTAAAATAAATTTTAAAATTCAAAAATACTTGTATATTCTACAAATATTAGTACAAAAATATCAGTAAAAATATTAATACTCATACTTTGAGCTGCATTGAAATAATTTATTACACAGCTAGGTTTCAGAATTTTGTACATATAAAAAGCAATTTGTTTTATTGAAATCATACACACATACTTTTAAAGGCTTGCAAGTCTTAAATACATTTAAACCGTCAAGTATGGTTATTTATTTTTAATTACATTCATTAACAAAAATAAACAAGCACAATTATTTAGTTTAAAAATGTTATAAATGAAATGAACTAAAAAGTGATACAGAGAACATCATGAACAAAAATATTTTTAAAAAATCATTTTAGAGCTTTCCATGTTTCTTAAATTCTTAATTCGGTTTTTCTTATCACATCATCCAGTTGTTTTAAAATTAATGCATCAATAAATTTTTCCAAGTAAGAAACTCAACATGAAAAAAGAATGAAAAAGAAATTCCCACAATCCTATTAAAAATTATTATAATTAAGATTTATTTTTTTTATATTTTTTCAGACATATGTAAATTAAAATTCCCTTAAACATTTCGAGATGCATTTTACATTTTAAAACTTTTTCAAACTATTTCAGAAGGAGGGGAATACTCGCTGGCGGCGCTTCTACATCTTTTTTGGCTCACTCTACTTGTAACGCTCATACCGAGCCGTAGCAAATTAAATGCTTTCAAAATTTTCGGAATAATTAAGCACTGACATATTAAATATAATAGTTTTGAGGTTAACAACATTTGAATGGTTAAAATATCTGGTACTAGAAGTGTAAAAACACTTAAAAATTAAGAAAGCTTTTTCGTTTTGTTCCGACTGCACCTCTTTTTGTCTTAATGTTAAATATTTGTTTGTTAAAATGTTCCATGTTCAATTTTAATAAAGTAATATTTATTTTCAGGGGCTATTCATTTCCTAAGATCAAATAATGTAATGTGTTGAGGCATCCTTTATATATTACGAAGCGAGAAAAAAGTTGACGTTAAACATAACACGTTAATAATATATTCGAATAATAACTAAGTAATTAATATTAATTAATCATAGTAAACAAATACTAAGGATAAGTATCAATACTTATCCTTAATATTAGCTTTCTTTTCGTAGCCCGTTAGCCGCTGTTATCGGTTCGAAGTACAGCGTTGCCCGAGAAACACCACTTGGAGGTCGGCTATTTCGGTCCCTCGAAGGTTGCCCACAGGGCAACCCCGGGAGTGTAAGGAAACACCCCCTTTCCTCCATAAAGTAATCTGTAAAAAAAAGAAATGTTATTTTGGAGCATAAAAAAAAGATCAAAATTCATTGACGAGTAAAGTTGCGAATTATCTGAAATAAAAAAGAAAGTTATATTAATTTAAGAAAAGTATTTCAAAACATATAAAACCTTTTTAAAGAAAATGTATGAACATTAATATTAAATAACTGAACGAAACAAAATTTCTTAAATATTTTAGAAATGTAATAATATCATCCCTCGTAAAAGATTTTCAAAATACAATAAGGAACATTTAACAAGACGATAATACTTCTAAAAATTATTAGTAAAATGTTTCCAAAAACAAAATAATTATAAATATACAAATAAATAATTTGCAAGAAAAAATATTAATATATGCCAATAAAAACTAAGCACCTAACAGAGAAATAAAAATCAAAAAATTAAAGGAAATAATAACAAAATCAGCTAAATAATTAGAAAAGGAACACTAAAGTTAATAACATCCACATATAATTAGATTTACACATATTATGGTGAAAAAATTAACAATATCTCTATAATAATTTCTTTCCGTTAAATTCATCAATCATAAATTTTGATATTCATGTTGTATTTGATTTCGAGACATACTTTTCTCTCAAACCCAATGAAGGCGATACAAGTAAAAATAATAAATATTTATAATGGTAATTGAAGTATTATTATTTAGACGTAAAAGGACGTGGGACCTAGGTGTTTTTCTTCTTTTTTTTTGTTTTTTTTTTTTTTTTTTTTTTTTTTTTGGCGATGGTTTCAAATTTCACAATAAAAGTTACCATAATGCTTTGACTTGACGATGGTAGATTTTTGTGATAAATCAATAAATGTGGGAATTTTGGGGCTCAAAATGGCTATTATGTGTGACAAAACAAGAATATATCCTGCTCAGCGGATTGTCTTGTGTGTGCGCAACTTCGCAAAATGTCGCCATTTTGGTAATTTTTAAAATCTCGCCAAGTTTTCGGACTAAGCTATAATTCACCAATCCTGGAATGCGAAGCTCATTTGTTTCGGTCTCTGAATCTATACGCTTCTTATATTCGACATGCACGAAATTACATATAAAGAGCCTCTTCGTCAAAACTATGCCAATCCTACATCAGCTCTTCAATATTAAAAAAAAAATTCCATTAAGAAACATATTTAAATTATAAATAGACTACTCTTATTTCATTTAAACTTTCGAAAATCACACTCAATCTTAGTGGAGGTATTTTGATAAATACAATAAAGTATACAAGTTTAAGAAAATGTAAAAATAATCAAAATTCAATTTAACCGAATTATTTGGCTTTGTTTAAAAAATTGAAGAAATAGGTAAAAGTCATTATTGTTGCCGAGTTTTAAACCATCTACGAGAAGAAATAAGGATAACAGCATGTGGCGAAATATCACCAAAAAAATCTCGTCATCAAAGATGTTGGGTTAAATTCCATTCCACCCGAAAATTTTAAGATGCATTGATGGAGTGATGCAAAGAAATTCGTTAACGTACTGGATTAAGGAAATATATGATAAAATGCTAGCATTATGATTATGTTAACATATTACCCATTATAATATAAATCTTTTTCTTTCCTAATAATTAATTTCAAGGCACTTTGTAGAATTTTTGTTAAAACCAATATGTAAACTGCGCAAAATAAGTACACTCATTCACTTAAAATATTTTCAGTACATATATAAACAAGGAAAATTTATTTAATGAAATACTTTTGTAAACACTTAATTTAATTTTAAAACTATAATATTAGTAATTTTTTGCGCATAAATTTCGCCTATTTTATTCAGTAAAATGTTAATTTTAAATATGAAAGTCAGTGATAAATTTCGTCGCCATTATTCCGCCGTCAAAAAGAAAACGCCACCAAAGCTAAGGATAAATAATAACATATATATTATTATTATGCATCAAAAGAAGAAGGAAGCAACAGAAGAAGTAAAGGGAGAAACAACAGAAAAAATAAAAGACATCACAGTCATCTTGGGAGCCTGTGGTGTTCTTACCTTAGGCACGAGAGCCCTCATGTTCGGGAATCGGTTGGCTGAAACAGAAGG
>BMAW01123377.1:0-22828 GCA_019974015.1 Nephila pilipes
TATTTTTATACATTTTAGATTTAGCAGATTCGAGTTAATTTAATGCAACTTGTCTTCAGTTTGCAGTGTCTTACCAAAAAATAAGGAAATACTTCCAAAAACAAAGCACTTTAGTTTTTCAAATGGAAGGTCGTCAGGAAAAATGGTGTCATTGGAATTACTAAGCAAGTATTTTACTTGTTTTGGTTAATAATCAAATGCTCTTTCTGGAATTCAGGACAAAACTGACCAAAAAAATCAATTTTTTATTCTTATTGAGAAATATTCTTTGAATTACTATCTTTCGATTAATATATTACTTTTGTATGTAGGAGCACGAGAAGCTTTGAAAACATTATATTGAAAAATGTAAACAAAAAAAATTTGGGACTGCACCATACCCCTTTTTTAGGGTTGCCAGTCATTTTGTTATTTTTTTATGAATACTTTTTTTTTTTTCCTAAAACTAATTTTAATCATAACTCTAACATTTTAGCGCGCTTTTTTGTCACTACAACTTTCATTACAAGCGATTAGTTGTCGATATATCATGTTTTATTTGTAGTGTCGATATGAAGCTATTTATTAACATATTTCGTAATGAAAAAAAAAGTCTTTATCTTATAGTCTTCTTTCATTATTATTTCAGCTGATTCTGTTGCAGTTTTAAGTGTTTATTTTTTGGCAATTGAAGATTAAAAAGGCCTCGTGTTAAACGGCAATACTTTGAAAGGCCTAAAAATTATAGTGTTACACCAATCATACCGATTCATCAGGTTCGATGGAAATGGAGGCAGCATTGAGTGTGGCAAAGATTGAAATCATTAAGATTTCGATATTCTACGTTATTGTCTGATGGAGATGGTAAAGCTTTCAATTGTTTATCTGAAAGAAATATCTAAAGGGATATTGTCAAAATAGAAAAAAGAGAAATAAATAAACCATGTGAGTAAAGAGGTTAGGGCACTGCTTTACGGAATGTTGTGAAGGAATTTAGTGCTCGAGGTGAATAAAATATACTTAAAATTAAATAACACTTAGATTATCTATTCCAGATTATTTACTAGCCGTTTATTTTGGTGCCATAAATAAAAACTACTTTTAAATCTTTTCACTATTTATTTTCAACGATAAACTTAATAAAAACAATTACAATTCTGCAGCTTATTTTTATTTAAAAAAATTTTAATTGCACAAGACCAATTCATAGAAACATCTATCTGCTGCTGACCTAGAGCTGTCGATCGCAAAAAACACCAAAACAAGGGCTCCGGGAAAGCTAGCGTCTCTCTAGCCCATCTGGTCCGTCTGAAAAACAAAAATAAATTTAACTTCTTTATATATCGGTACTCCACGTAGGTTTGACATATGAGGGGCAGCTCGATCCACCCACGAGACCCAAGTAATTACCATCCACGTAAATCCAAGGATTCTCAACACAAAGCATCTCTATAGGTGGGAAAGGTTATGGAACTTTGAAAGAAACTACCACAAAGAAATCAACTTCTTATTATCAGAAGGCCATATTAAAAAACAAAGGGGGTGCTCTTAATATAAAAAAGAGCAATATATGCCACATTGTATCACAGCATTTCAACTGACGAAAAGCCTCACCATTTGAAATGTATAACAGTTGTTAATTCATGGTGTTTATACCAATGTGCAAAAGCAAAAGGAGAAAAACTAGGTTCCCACAAACTGCATGTGAGAACGCCTATAAAAGAAAGCTTTTTGCCACATATTCTCTTTATTTACCAATGGCTTGCTTCTAATGAACTCTTAGAAAGGTGTATCAATTACGGTACACAAAAACATATTATGTAAACTTTTGTTTGCATAATAAGATTTGGCCGAAGTGTCCAAAAGAAATATTTGTGCTCAAAGATCGTGAGAAACATTGAGTAACAGAAGCCATTTATGAATTTAACTGAGGTACTTTACGAAGTATCAAGGAGACACAAAAAGTTATGTGGATACTTTTTGTAAATTACACGCATGATCTTGGTGTAATACAGGAATTATAAAACAATTGTTTAGAATGAGATGGAAAAACACCAAATATCAGTAAACTGGTTAAGAAGGCAGTTTAAAAAGAGAAACATCAATGATAAAAAAGGAAGGTGTTACATATAGACCAGGATGCTTATGAAATGTAAATAATAATGTAACTCTGTATCGTAATTTTTTGCTTCGTAAAATGTGCATGTATAATATTTAAATTATTGCAATTAATATAATTTTTTTTCATAATGTATTTTTATTCATTATATATTTCCACATGAATATAATATTGGTGATATAGGGAGTGCAAATTTTAAAAGTGGTTGTATTTATTATTTCCCATTATCCTTCATTTTTCATGTTAGTTAATTTCAATTAATACCCTGAAAATTTTTATCAGTTATTAAAAATATCCAATGAAAATTTAGAAAATGCTATTATTTCTAAAAAAAGCATACAGCTTATGATATTAAAGGGTATTTTAAGTTAATTGTAACATAAACTATTTATTTTTTTAGAGTTATAAGCTTTAAAAAGGTTTTTTTTTTCAGTTTGTGTTTCTTCGATATGTCATTGCATTTAAAATGCTATTCCTCCCACTAATATGACTCAATCACTTCCATTTTCTTATCTGTGTGTTATGTATAACACATGTAAAAAAATTAGGGATCCATTTCACAAAGAAATGTGCGCTTTTTTATAAAAAGAATTTAAATGTAAAAGATATCTGTGTTTTTGGTGGATTTTAGGATGCCGACCCACATTTTGTTATTTTTTTTACTCCAAAACTAAATAAGCTATCACAAAATCTATCCCTAAAGTTATTTAAATATCCTTGAGAATATTACAAAAAATTTCATTGTAAAAAATTAATAAATAAAGGAATATGGTTTTGAAAATTTTTAAAAAAATTTAAATTTTTAAAATTGTGTTAAGAATGTATTCTAATTTTCATATAAAATCACTATCTTGAATAGAAACTCTACCAAGCTTGCTAAAACAATAATTATAAATGCATTAATAAAAAAAGTAGTTCAAGGTTACGAAGTCTCTTTAAAGGAAACCAGGTTGATTAAATCCGAATGTGTATGCCACAAGTGTAATTTTCAGATAAAATATGCTGCCGAAAATCTTTGTCTGACAGCTATTCCTTGATTTGCATGAATTGTACCAGTACTAATTAATACGATTAATAACCAATAATTTTCTTTTTTTTATTGATATTTACTTTTTATGTAATTATTTAAGGAAATTATTTTATGCTCTATAAATAGAAAGTTATTTAGTCCAGAAAATTATTGTATACTTTTTAAAATTATTTAATTTAGAAATATAATAAATGAATTGATATTTAACCCTGAAAACAACTGCATACATTTTAAATTATAAATTTGTATTTAATTGGTAATAATATTTAAATTTTATAGAAATAGCAATATTCTTGATAAAATTGGTTTATTAAATTTAGTGTGAATCATAAACATTGGTGGATCCAGAAAAATGGACTGGTGGAAGGGGGTGCATTTATTTTTTTCTTTAAAAAGTTCAGAAGACTTAACTGTGTTTAATTCACAATATATTTATGTTTTCTTAATCTAAAAATTAACTCTAAATATGAATTTAAAGATCAAATTCAAATTAAGAACTTAAATCTTACATTACAATAAATTGCTTAATCTTTTGCTTGGACATAACAATAAACTCTGAAGTAAAACAACAAAATTAGTACTTTTAGATTCGTTTGGAATTTGCTATTCAGGTATGTTATTTTGTGTGTGAGTGAAATTATGATTAGAGTCCATACCCATTAAATGGATTCGCCACTGTATATAAAAATTATAGAATTATTGGGGAACCCACCTTTCCTATTTGGATAAAAGGGGTAATGCATTCATGCCTCAAGGTAACGTGGAAAATGGTGCCAATTGAATAATATATAATAACCTCTTCATTAATTATGTGTATTAACAAAGAAGCTATTTTCTTATAGAGTGATGAATCTTTCTTTAATATGTTATGAAGTATCACTCTTTGCAAAAGTTTTTTTTTATAAATTTATAGGCTTTTATTTGTTTTGTTTTTCGATGGATTACGTAAATGATGATGCAGTCGTTGAATATTTTCCGAAAGAATCAAAATTTTAATGAGTAGTAAGTTGTATTTATGACAATGAATGCTATTTAAACTTATTTCTTAATTTTAATTGCATTTTTCTTCATTTGTCTACTTTTAAGATTACGTTTGCTTTAAAAAAAACAGTCACTCTTTTTTTTTTACTATAGTTAATTAGTATTATTAACACTGATGTGTTTTTGTTGTTTAATGTTTTGTTAATAAATTCATTTAATTTGTAAAATGAATTATCCTTTCTATAGGCATAACCTCACAAACAAAACAATATCTTGCATATCTTAAGTTATTTCTAAAATTTCTTTTCAGTTCTGATATGTTTGCCTACCTAATATTGAAACTACATAATTATCAAATAAAAAATTACTACATACAGTTGACACAAAAAAAGTATTAAAACAAAATGAGAATTTGAATTTGAAATCGCTTGTTTACATAATAGTAACATGATCATGTAATGCAATTACAGCATTTCTGGATTGATTAATAGTTGTCTCTACTAGTTTACGATTAGTTTCTTAAGAATATAAACACAAAAACTCCTTTTAAATACATAATTAAAAGTTTTGAGCTGTGAATTCAGCAGTCAGTTTCATTATTTGGTGGTATAAACTCTAGATAACAAGATAGAATAAGCTGAATTCTACATATATCCAATGTTTATGTGGCTTTTTAATATCAATTAAACTTTCGAAAATTTCAATCGTAAGAAATTCCATGTGATGCATAAATAAACATCCTAATTTAGTTTTTTTTTCCAATGATAAATACATATGCATTTACAAAATAAGATAAATTGCATCCAAGATAATGGATAAAAAAAATCTTCCTTGATATTAAAAATATTATAAAAACATAGTTTGTTCATAACTTTTATCCATTCCTAGTGCATCTTATTCAAAACAGAAAGCCAAAGTTTAGTCAAATGAAAATTGTTTCAAAAGCAGATAAATTTCCTCAAATATCAAAAATATCAGTTGAATACATTAAATAACTGATGAAAATCTCACAAAAAATTTTTAAAGCAAAATATTACTACATTATTCACCCAGAATTTGATAAACCAATTAAAATAGCAAGTATGAAATTATTCCTTCGGCTTTTTTATAACAATGGCATTTAATTAGATATTAAATTTGCAAAGTAGTTTGCAGAAATGTTTTTTAAATTGTTTTAATCACATTTGGTTTGTTTAGTTCTTAAAAAAAGAGCAAAAGTCTGCTTTATAAATAAATCATGGATTGCCTTTTAGATTTTTTTTTATTGTTTACAAAGTACGATAATCGAATCAACCTACGTATAGAATTCACGAGTTCTTTGTTTTAAAGCTTCATGGTAACATCTCTGTTAGACAATGTTTCTTTACATTTTCATCTATCTTGAAAAATTTTAATTATTTTGATAAGAATAACAATTTATCAAAAAAAAATCTAGCTAACTAAATAAAGGAAATGTTGAAATAAATAGCCTTGCAAATACATTTAGAATAAATTAGTATTTTCCAAATGTATAACAGTTTTTTTGCTACATATGAAATATATTGCTTTTATTACTTTCAAAATTTACAAATGAGTGTGTTTTAAGATTCGACTGCATCTTTTTTTAAATACATGTATTACTCATGATATGCACGAATATGTTTTATATTCTTTATATACAAGTATTATTATAAAGCAACCAACTCATTATATAAATAAACTTTCCAAGGAAACTTTTTTACGCAATAGGTAATTCAAAAACAAATAAAAATAATTTCTTTCCAAAACATTTATTCAATTAAAGAATCACTCAAGAGTTTGTACTTATCCCCAGTGAAAAAATACAAACAATGTTTTGGTATTATTACATCCATTATAATTGCTAATCTAATTACTAAAAATAGGATTAAGTATTGAGAACATCCAATTCCCAGTCAATTTTCTAGTTGGGCCTTTTTGCAAAAATACTAACTATTCATCAAAAATCCAACTTGTTTCTTGCAGACATTTACCAAACATCCCAAACTTGTAATTTTTTAAAAATTAAATACAATTTTCATCACGAACTTCATACTTTTTTAGTTTAAATGTATTATTAAAAAACATGAAAATCTATTTTCAAAATTAATGTTTTTAATCTGACATAATTCCTTTCTTACAGGAAAAAAATAATTTCAAAAACTTTTCAAGCATTATTCTTGCGCAAATATTGCTTCACAGTTTTTATGTCACAACTACAGCTAAAATACTATCCAACAATCTACCAATGCTTTTACAACTAATTGCCCTAAACATTTTGTGTGCGATTTGAAGCTACCAATTCCTATGAAGACACTGCTTCAGTTAATAGCCGAACTCAATGAAAAAATCCCTAATCCTGAGAAATCCCCTAAACTCCTCAGAAAAATTCTTCCAATTCTTCGGAAATGTTTTCTTTGAATTTCGATACTTATTTGATTTTAGAAATGTATGAGCGGCGCCCAATGAATGTTCCGCTTCTCTGAAGATAAGAGCAAAAGTGTAGATTTTTTTTTCTGCTCTTTGCTGTTCAAAAGCATAAAGTGTTGGATTTTTTTCCTATGGAGAATGTCGGCATGAATATAAATCTCTTCTAAAGAAATTGGAAAAGAAGGAAAAATAAATCCAGGTTGATGTGACTATAAGTAATAAAATATTTCCCCTTTATGGAACTGGAGATGAGTAGCTCTCTAAATTTTCATCAGAAGCCTGCACAACTTTACGAATGTCACTTTTTCGAGCTCCAAATGTGATCGGCAATATGATTTCAATAGAAATCAGATTAACTGACTTAATTGAGACTCATTTTGGTTTGACTAATCTTCCGTTGAAATTTGATATAAACTTTGTTAAAAATCTTTTTTTTAACTTATATATTGTGAGGTCAAAGAATGAAATGGAAAAAACAACGGCAATAATTATATACGATTGGTTTCCCAAAAAAAAAATTAATAAAATGTTCAAACCGTTTATGTTATAAAATGTTTTTACTGTGTGTTATTTAATTAAAAAACTTTTATCGCGAATTTTTACTACGAAGTGAACAACTATTTCTCTTTCATAGTTTTCTCTTTTTTAAACAATTTTCAAGTATTAAAAGCGTTTGTTTTGTAAAGATTGCTTTCAAAGTATGTAGAGACTTGACAAATTTTCCTTTTCCAATCACTAACTAAAAAAAAAAACACTTTATTTCTTCTACTTTAAGTTTTAACCCTAAATATTTAAATTTAACGAAATTCTTGAAACTTTGGTATTTTGTTTATAGAAGCATTTTTAAAAAATACATATTAGGCTGTGAATTTTTAACAAAAGCTTTTATCAAATTTCAACGAGAGTTAAAATTTCATTTTAAAACTAAGTCTTTTTTGCAATATGAGGGCATATATTTTAACACTAAACTGGAAGAAACTGCTTATAAATAATTTTTCATACATAAAAAAATTCATTCGAAAAGTCGATTGATTTTACGATCAATGAAATAAGTAGGACTTTAGAAATCTCTGTGATACCAATATACCCATTAATAAGTGGGATGAGCTGTGTGGTTATAGTTCTCGCGAAATACATACTGTTTGATATTCTGTTACCGTCACTTGGCTACCTCTTATAATTTCGTAATTGGTAAATTACTTTATTTAGTCATATTTAAAATAAGCAGTTATCGCATTAAATCTAAAAAAAAAACATAAAAGAAGATAAATACTGTTAAAAAAATATTTGTAATAAAAAATTTAAGTATTGTAAAGTAAGAAGTATCTAATTTTCATCCATATTTTATGTAGATCATTTAGTTCAGCAATGTTTTTATACAAAACCATTTCTGAACTAAATGATCTATACTGAATGACTAAATGTTTTTATACAAAACCATTACTGATTTCTTCTGCCGGCATAGCTTATTGTAAACTTGGTTTTGAATTTTTTTTTTATTAGTGCATCATAGTTTACCTCATTATTATCGAGCAATATATGTAGCTGTACTTGTGACAAGAAATCCTTCTTGCAGTACATGATACACAAACACGGTATTATTATTATTATTCATAAAAATATAACTATATCAATTTAATTTATTTTTGTACCAACACACTCTTAACACCTTGCACTATGTATCAGTTTGCGCTATCAGTTGGGCGCAAGTCTTTTCATCAACCCTCTTCCCACTGAGTTAGGAACTTTACACACAGGCTCAATTTGGATGCCTTGACAATATTCAATTATCAAATTGCGAGTAATAATAAAAATCAAAAAAGAACTAAGAAACTTAAATTTTGTAAACAATTTGTTTGAAGACGAAGACCTAAAAAGGAAAAATTAATACATGCGAATATGTAATTAAAAAAAAAAACTCTTCTGTGTAGCAAAAGAGTAAAAAAAAAAATAACTTCTCCTGCCAGTAAGAATCCTGCCTGAAGGTATCCGAGTACGTTCGGAGCCATAATTTGGAAAAACCGTATAAATGAATATTTTTTTAAAATATTTAGTATCATCTGAATTAAAATGTACATAAAAAACATTTAAATAGTTTTATTACAATGAAAAAATTCTAAAACGCAATTTTTTAGCATAAAATGAGAAAAAATAGCACATTTTCAAAATATTCTCTTTTCCTGAAAAATATATCTATAACATTGTTATTCAACATATGTATTAATATAACACCTGTACAGAGCCTGAACTAGGAGTTTCTTATAATTCCCATTATTTAAAGAATTAATAAGAGTCGTAATCACAACACGTGTTTTTTTTAAAAAAAATCCTCCGTTCTTATGCATTAAAATAGGAATAAATCCACTTATAAACATACATTACAAAAATCCTAGTTCAGACTCTTAAGAATAATATGAAAAACATTTCTACCAAATTTTATCAATACACAGAAAAAAACATTTGAGTTATCACCCTTCAAAATTTGTAAAAATACTGAAAATTATATTCTTCAGAAATTGGATTTAAAGTTAATACTTGCTCAGAAAACCAAGATATACATACCAAATTAATCTACCCCCCCCCCACTTTTATAAGTCATACCTTTTTCTTTTTCTTTTCTTTTGAAATTTGATTTTCTTGCAGTTCTAATTTTTTTCCTTGCCATTTTTGCTGATGGGAATGAATGTCGTTTAGAGTCAGCAATGCGAATAATGTCAAAGGTTTTAAAGGCATCAACCGTATACTGCTCTGGAAACACTTCCAATGCATGAAATATCTTTAACATTCCCTTATAACCATCAGTAAAATGTATTACAGATATATAAGCTCCCAGAGTAAATGTTTCATGGTCAACAAATACATCTTTGGGGATTATTTTCCACAAGCAACCATTAAAACATTCATTCGAGTTCTGTGTTCTGCCATGGGGGTATTTTTTAATAAGCTTTGATTGCATAAATAAAAATATGTAGGTTTGATGGAATTAACAACGGTTTTAGGCAGGCTTTTGCAATTTTCATTTACTTTAACTCCGCAAGCAATAGCACGTTGATATTTACACCAAATAAATTGTCCTTTCGGGCACTGGCCATGCATTGGCTGATCCAATCCTGAACAGCTGTGATAAAATGCTGCTATTACAGCACTTTGCACTTCCGGAAAATCACCAACATTTCTTCTAATTGCAATACCGTAGTAATTCTGCAATTTATTAATAAAGTTATCCGTAAATTTTCCTTTCCCACCTAATCCTTTCTGGCTTGATATTAGTTTGCGAAGGTGGGTTCTGACTCTTTTCTGAATGTGCCCTATGCACTCATGTTTGAAAACACTACTGTTTCCGTAAATATTATTCACTGCTGAGTAGCCTTGTGAATCATCGTCACCGTAAAAGGGCGATTACTTCAGCTTTCGCAAATGGCAAGACCATTCAAAGATGTGATATGAAGTTACAAATTCCACGCTGGATGATGACCTAGAATGATTTCTTGAACAAATGTGATCACTGGATACGTTCATCCTTTTGTTTCGAGTACATATGCGACAATTCTTCGACATAATTTCAATATCTACAACTTTACCTGTGTCAATGGATAAAGCTGCTACACACCCATTCAATGATGTGTGACCTTGACGTTGCCAAGTACCATCACAAGATACACCACAGCTTGTCAAACATTCCGCCTGATGATTCCTCTCTTTTATTTCAGAAGCTGCAGTATTCACAGAATCCTGTGCAATAGGTATTGTAACTTTCAGCAAATTCTTTTCACAGTTCCTGAAAGCTGACTTGGATAACCATGACACATCTAATGCAACACTCAGCTTTTTAAAGGCATTATGGCCTTTTCTAATTAAACGCATACCTAGAATAAATTGCATATTGATTTCTTTCATCTTGTTTTCTTTTTTAGTTGATGAAAAACCATGAATAAAATTACAGTTTGTGCATTTCAAGAGCATATTGGAAAGAAAACCCTAACTGGACTCTTAAATGAGTTCTAAACATTGTAATAAACACAAAGGGCAACTCAGCCTTTCAATGACACTTGAAGTTATTTCTAGGCTATAAATCCTATTTCCAAGAGTATTTTTTGAAGCTATCCTTCATTATTGTTTCCACAGTTCCAATTTTACGTTCGCTGCTCGTGCTGATTGTATCAGTTGTCTGACAAACAGAATGACGATTTCCATGAAATTTCCTTTTTTTGCTCAGTCGTTTATTTTTCGTACTACCCATAGTTGAAATAAAGAATATTAATCTAAAAATTATTACGCAATTTAAACAATTATTTCATACAGTAATAAAGTGACAATTAAAAGCACAACTCAGACGTAATTCAAAAAACGTTGCTCAGCAAAATAGTAAACTTAGTGTAGTTATATTGCCACTGATTTTTTGAAAATTCTACTACTAAATGTGTAGCCAGATCTCTCAAAATGAATCTTAACATATTTTAAAAAGTTTTTTTAAGAAAATATAAGCAGTAAATGTTCTTAAAAATATAAGAAACAAGCGAATATTTTTGAGAAACCATTAACTTTCGGTTTCGAAATCGTGACTTCCGGCAATTTTTTTGGAAATTTTCTGATATTAAAATACTTGTAACTTGATTTCTATGTACCGTAGCTACAAATGAAAGGTAGCTTCAGAAAGAGAAGATTTCAAATACTTTAATGGATTAATAATCCATATATTTCCAGTATGATATGTGTCCAGTTTTGATGTGTTTTACATCTAAACAATTTTTCTCCAAAACTATTGATTGGAGTTATTAACGAAAAAAAAAATTAACCTTTTTATTGTTATCTGGATAAAAAGAAATTTTTCAAATGATATATTCGGACTTTTATGGCTGACCTTTCCTACCGAATAGATCTAAGTTTATTTTCTAACCTAAAAATGTTTCTACTTTTTCTTTTACTTTGAGTTTTACCTTTGAGAAAATTTTAAAGCATTTCATTTGAAAATTTAAATTTTTAAAATTTTTTATTTCTTTGCAAATTATGTGTCTCTTTCAGAAAAAAAAAATTAAAGTAGTAAACTGTGAGCTGGAACAGCATCAATAATGGCTTCTGTGTATTTTTGAATTATATTTTTTTTCACCCAAGGAATCCTAAGCACATGCGATTTGGTCTTAGCTATAAGATCCCGGATATGATATGAACCCAGCACTCGGTGGAGTATAGCAGATAGTAATTAACCTAACATTTTTTTTTTTAAATTTCTAAAAAAAGCTTATTAAAGATTGAAACTAATATTGCTCTTCAAGTATTTTTAAAACGTATACACAGTATGTAAAGCTTGTGTTGTTCCAACAATGTAATATAATTGTAATAGAATGCAAGCCAACGAAATACATAGAAAATGCTAACAATAATCAGGAAAAATTATCTTTTTTTAATGAAAAAGGTTTCTCAGGAATTCTCAAAACTTTTAATAAATAAAAGTTTGAAATAATCTTTCCAATATTATATTGTTTTTTATTGGAAGAGTTGAATTTTAATAGAGTTACGCAAAAGTTTAGACTAGTGTTTTCCCAACGAAACAACAATTACGACAGAAAGAACCATTTAACAGTCAAGGTGAGAACATATTTGTTAGTAAATTTATATAGGAAGGGTTGACCTTAACAACAAACGGTGTCAAATTTGGTAGCAAAATTTGACCCCACTAGAAGCCCCTAAATACTTATAAGACTAAGTGTATCGTCGCGGTGTATATCAGTCAGAGAATGTGTGTGAGTGACGATTTGTACCAATGTGATATTGGGATTTGAATGCTGCGTTCGGTGATTGTACGAAATTTGAATTGATGTTATATTTATATATATGTGTGTTAATTATTTCCTGTTAAAAGGAAATATAGTGTACACAATTTCTAGATATTATCATAGTAAATTTGTAATTGCTCAGGGAAAACCTGCTATTTAATTGTGTGTGCATTTGGAAAAAGATCAACTTTGTGCTTAATAATATCTAAATGAATTTTAGTATATTCTTCTAACCATAATAAATGTGACAAATGTCATTACAAATTAGTTTACTTTTAGAATAAATGGAATTAATTAAATAACTTTCTATTTTTGCATTTTTACTTACAACGTTACAAAGTTTGTTTTTATTACCAAATAAATAAATTTAGGTTTTAATGGAAAAAATTAATTGTATCTTCATTTTTTTTCTTGAAGTGAAACATAATGTAGAGAATATATAAAAAGAAGAATAGCATATGAAAGAAACACAAAGTTATATTTATCCCCAGCAACAGAAGAATTTTTGTGAATCTTTCTCAAGAAATTTGTTAAGGGTAATTAAAAAGCTGATTTTGTAATAAATAAATAGAAGTCATTATAAATTGAATATGTAGAAGTTCAATACGTGTACTTTAATTTTGTCATTGATTTTATTCTTATATATAATGGATACTTTTTCTTCAAAATAATATCTATTTTCATTGATTCTATTTTCCTAATCTATCCCTTATTTTATATAACTCAGTTTCTAAAATTAAATTTTATATAATAATCACTTTCAAAAGTACTTCTCAATGTTAATTTTCTTACATTGCAACATTAAAGAAGGTGGAAAGGAGGGTTATTTCTAGATGTTACTGCATGCATGTCCAAACTCAAACATACATTTAATTTTATATTGAAAGGGCAGAAAATATTTTAAAACCAACTTAATACATATTTCTGATTAACTTTACACTTCCTAAGGAACAATTTCATTTATTAAATTGTTTTAGGTGTAAAGATTTCCATTTATTAGAAAGAGGATTTAAAATTACCAGATATTTTGGTAAACACAACATTTTTTTCGACTACAATTCTGAGTTTTACGTTTTATGTTGTTATTGGAGATTTGGATATACAGCATAATGCTTTAATAATGTCACTGAAAATAATCATCACTAAAAAAATGACAAAAAATCAATTTTCTATTATTTAAAGCTACATATGTGGTACAGAAACTCCTCATTTTGAATTTAATAACTATTCTGAAAAAAAATTATTTTTAATGAAACACATTTTCTTCAAATGGTAACATGAACTATTTCTCTTCGGAAGATTATTGCAAAACCAACACAAACTAGTTGGTACACATATAATTGCTTGGATCACTTAAATCTACATAGTTATACAATGAAAATTATGTATTTTGATTGTTTATAAAATAAATAATTCGATATAAAAACCAACGTTTTTAAAAACAACGTTTTTATATAGTGGCAAAGTTTATTAGAGAAAATTATTGAAATATTAGTTAAAACTGTTAGTTATTTTTAACTTTAAAATTCACTTAAAAAGAGACATTTGTGACAGTATTAAAAAATTCATAATACTCATAAAATCAAAACATGCATTTGAAAGTTTGTAAGTCATTCTATTAAAAAAAATGGGAACCAGAATTCAGAAAAAATTATTGTGATAAGACATGACGCCAAATATTGGAAACTTTCTTTCTTGCGAATGATTACTGACTAAAAGTCAGCAACCCTTACTATCTCGGAGATTGTAAAGGGGAGATAGTATCTCCCCTTTGCGAGTACAAAAGGTTTACGATAACCTCATGCGGTGTGGGGAGTGCCCGGTGCTCCCAGAGGGGGAAAGAAATTTTTCCCTCAATCCTAAAAGCACCTAGAGGAAAGAATATTTTGACTTATTAAAATTATTGAAATATTAGTTAAAACTTGTCGCAAACGCGTAAATATTGCATTGTTAGGCGAATACGAACGATTCCCAAAATTTCAAAGCTCTAGCTTGATGGGAAGTTGGTTAAATTAACGATCGAAAATTTGATGACACACACACTCACACACACACACACACACACACCAAGTGAAATTCAGAAAAACGTTGTAAAAAGGCAAATAGTTTCTTGAAACATGTATTTCACACGTTTCACAAAAATGAATCTCAAATTAAATCTGATATCTCAATTTATATGTCTTTTGATATTATCTTTCACTTCCATTGATTTCTTTAGCTGTATTTGATGAGAAAATCTTAATTTAATATTCCGCATTGGTTTGATGGTGTAGAGCAAATACACAAACTTGCAGTTATAAAAATCTTGCAGTTTAAAAAATAAATAAATATGTGCACTACAATTATTATAATTAATTATAGAAGTACTATTACTTAAAGAAGAAGGAACCGTAGTTTAATGAAGCGTTTGAATTGTTATCACAAGTTTTCGCGTCAATAAAGCGGAGCATAAAAATGTTTGAAATCCTTGTTGTGTCCTCTTTATTTTCGTCTCCTGGCTTATTGATTCTTAAAATGAGAAAAATATATTATAGTTTCTCAACGTTAGAAAAATATCGTTAACTGAAAAAAGTCATGATTGTGTTATGGAAAAATGTATTTCTTTAAATTTTAGAGGAAAATCCGATTCTGGAAATCTATGATAAAATATAGTTATTGTTAATGTTTCAGCAATTTTATTCGATTCAAAATGGATGTTGAGCAGTCGCGAGAGAACGTTTTCCAGTGAAAGAAAAAAATGAAACAATCACAAATACTTTAAGAAAATCTATTTTAACAAGGAAAACTTACTTTTCTTTATACATAAAACTGTGACAACCAGGCAGATAAAATCAAAACAAAGAAGTAAAAAAGTGAGCTATAAAATTGCGAGCTAATGCAACTATTAAATTTGAATAACTTAACAGTTAAAAGAAGATGCTAACAAACATCACAGTCTAATAGAGATATTTTTCTTTGAAGTGTTTGATTTGAATTTCTACGAAGCTCAAAATAATCTGTCAGACAAGAGGTTATAAATATGACAGAGCCTTTCAAAATACTCTTCCTGTGTGTCTCAAAAAAAAAAAAGAATCCTCGTACTATTGCACTACATTTTGAGGCATGCAGATATGCTTTCGTTCGAAATATTTTTAAAAATACTTTAAGAGACTTGCAACAAAAACATTATTATTTGAGTTTTTGAAGGACAGAATGTATGAGAGAGAAAGTGATTACTAAAATATTTATATAAAATTGTTCTTAGTAAAACTATTGAAATGTATGAAAACTTTAAATGCAAAGTATAATTGTTTTAAACATGCGACTAATTGCTTAGTTGGTTTCATCAAATATATGAAATACATTATCCATTTAATGAATGATGAATTTTTCAAAATGATTTTATTTGTATTCTTCCTATCGTACCAATTAACATATATTTGAACTTATAGCATTTAAAAGTATCACTTATTTCAATACATGTTGAGAGAAAAAACTGCACGAAGTGCATAAATCTCAAAGGTTACTGCTAGCGAAATAAATACACTGTCGGCCATTAAAATTGCAGAGACATGAAGGAAAGCAAATTCAAAAAGTTATTTACTGTGCGTATATGGTAAGCCATGCAGATAAAATGAGTAAATTTGCAAGCAATTTGGGGATTTACAGGGGTGCGAAATTAGTAGAAACAGTTGCCAACCCTGGCAGCTAAAAGGCCTCTTACCAGTCTAGGCATGGAGTCGAACTGGGCTTGGATGACAAAAAAGGGAAACTCAATTACCATGCTGCTTCACGTTTAGGCCACACTTCATCAACCCTATTAACTGGAAAGATGTGGTGGGCCAGTTTATCAGCAACCTCACAGAGATGTGCGTGTCGTGTACCCAATGGCTTCCCAAATTATTACACCAGGTTCGGGGGCCCTACGCGGACATCGAATGCAAGCAGTCGACGAGCGATCTCTTCAGAGCCTCCAGACACGTATAAGGCAATCAGAATATTGCACGCGGAACCGGGACTCATCTGAAAAGACGACATTGTTCCTGTCCTGTATCCAGCGTTTCGTTTGACGCATCAGAGTAGCCTTCTCTCTGTACGCTACTTTGTTAAGGGAAACCGATGTAACGGTCACCATTCTGACAGTCCACGCTGTAGTCACACCATACGAGAGGATATCGGGCGGGGGGCAAACATGCTCATTTTATAACCAATGCTCCGTGATGTGGTTGTACGGTTTTGCAGGACCAACCTCAAAATATGTCCGTTCTCTCAGGTGTTAGTCAGGGGAGGGTGTGGAGATCCTGCATGGCGTTCAGTATGACCCTCAGTAACCCAATGATTCCATATTCGAATGATAGTGGTTTGATTTCGACCAGTGCGACTGGCAATATCACAGAACTATAATCTGCACTCTTGATAGGCAACGATCCTGCCTCTATCTTATTCTGACACTTGTTGGTATGCATTTCTTCTTATTCGAGTTATAACACGATATTCTGAGCAAATTCCGATCTTATAAAGCACTTTCCGAATGAGAAAATCACTGCACAACTTTTCTTTTATGCTGTGTTTAGATGTCGTTTCTCCTTCCAGTGTCATCTAAATGCGCAGATATATACTAATCATATACATATCCTAACCTCATCTTCCTTTCTTGTCATTCTGACGTTTGTCTGAGCATATCTTCCTGGTGTTGCAAATTTTAATGGTCAGCAGTGTTTTAATTTAGAAACACGGTAGCAATAAAAATATGTCTTAAATAAATTAAAAAAAAAAGTAACTCTCTCTCTCTCTGGAATGAGAAAATTAAAAAAAGAAAACGTTGATATTAACCTTCTGTTAACTGATATTATGAATCGTTATTAATAACTTTGTTTGGATGATTTTCTTAACAAAAGTTAGTCAGTAATAGGAGAAAAAATCATAATTGCAAAGGCTTTTTTACAATGCTTTATTTAGCGGATATCCTAATCGTTTGCTCTGTCATACACGTCTCATATGCTTGGAATGTTACTGATCATTAAATAACAATTATTTATTGTTCCCAGAAAATAAAACGTTATTCAAATGTATGTTTTTACTTTTATTATGCTCCACTTAAAGATGTATAATCTTAGCTTTTATGGTATTTAGAACACAATCAAAATGAGGTGTACTAAAAAATTATCTAGAACGCAATACTCTAATTTTGATCGAGAAATTTGCAAAACATTTTTTTTTATTTCATTTATCTCAGAAATAACACTGAATATACATCTCTTTCTTTGGATATTAAAGCTTTAATTTATCAGGCTAAAATAGCTTAAAAGTGAAATAAAAGCTCGTCTTCATCAACTGATCATGATTGAAATCAACGAGTCTGTCCCCCGCACGTAATTTATCGTGTCTATGTGTATTTCCAAAATGGTGGTAACAAACATAAAACCAAAAATACTAAGAACTGAATAATGAAAATGATTCGCATCCTAATAAGCTCAGAGTCAGAATAGTACCGTATAACAGGTCAATTGAAAAGTTCCCGGCCTACCATAGTAAAACACATTTTTTTGGCAAAATTAGTTTTTTTTATTCAACATAATTCCCTTCAAGGGTGATACACTGATTATAGCGACCCTCCAACTTTTCGATACCATTTTTGTAGTACGATTTGTCTTTTGCTTCAAAATAGGCCGCAGTTTCGGCGATCACCTCTTCATTCGACGAAAATTTCTTCCCAGCGAGCATTCTTTTGAAATCCGAGAACAGGAAATAGTCGCTGGGGGCCAGATCTGGAGAATACGGTGGATGAGGAAGCAATAATTCGAAGCCCAATTCATGGATTTTTGCCATCATTTTCACTGACTTGTGACACGGTAGTAGGTAAGAAAAGCCGATTCTGCGGCAAAAGGCTGCGCAGGCGGGAGCAGGCTGCGCAGGCGGAGCAAGCTGCGCAGGCGGAGGTCGAGTTGAGTTGTTTTGCAGGCGGAGCAGGCTGCGCAGGCGGAGGTCGAGTTGAGTTGTTTTTCTCCTGCTGCAGAGTTGAGTTGTTTTTCTCCTGCTACAGTTTTGGTTTTGGTTTTCAAGGTGCAGGCGGAGCAGGCTGCGCAGGTAGCGGTCGAGTTGAGTTGTTTTCCTTCTGCTATAGTTTTGGTTTTCGTTTTTTAAGGTGCAGGCGGAGCAGGTAGCGGTCGAGTTGAATTGTTTTCTTTCTACTGTTGAGTTGTTTAACTCCTCCTTCTGAGTTGAGTTGTTTTTTTTCCTCCTACTGTTAAGTTGAGTTGTTTTTTTTTAAAAAAGAAACCGTGTGACGTAGTATACTCGTAATCAGCGTGAACGGGTTACGATTTAACTTGTCTTAGCTTGTCTGATCTTGATTCTACAAGATGGTGACTGAATTATGTACACCATCAGGGTTTGAAATAACTACTAAAATAATAATTTTAAGTATAGGAATGTTAAAAGTGCTCATAGTGCCACCTATTGATTAAAATATACACTAATTATTAGATTTGAAAATGATTAAAATAAATAACGCTCAAATAAAAAAGAAATATATCCGGATTCAAACTCGCAGCCTCAGAACAAAATGTCTCCATAGGACAATAGTTTTTCAGTTACGCTAACCATTGTCCTATGAAGGCATACAGACCTGAAGAAAACTTATGTTTATAATCTAATGAATTTAAATACGCATTCGAAGCAGATGGTTATAAAATTGTTTTAAGCATTTCCTTAATTAAAGAGAAATAAAAAAATATTTATTTTATAATGTTTTAATAACAATTTGTAAATTTTAATTCAGTATAATGATTACACATACACAGTAAAAATACAAAGTAAATTGTTTATTCAGAAAAATAACATTTTGTATTACGTTTTACATTACAATCGCTTCTTCACATTACAGGACAACAACTTTTAAAATTGATTTCAGTATAATGATTACATATGTTCAGTAAAGATACAAAATAAATTGTTTATTTACAAAAACAGCATTCTGTAATAAGTTTTACATTACAATTCTTTATTTACATTAAAAAAATCACATTATTGTGTATTTATCAGATCATCGGATTTTATGTCATACTGTTCATTGAATAAGTCCAAATGCATTAACGACCAATGTCCATGGGCAAGAGTAGTAATGCCATCACCATTAACAAATCTTTTGTCATCTTTATATGACAAAGCAAGTTTGTTTTGTTTTATAGATTGTATTGAATGAAATTTAGATCTAATTAAGTTCATGTCAACATATTTTAATTTTTGATTAAGAAGGCAGTCTTTGTAGTCCTCAAATGTTATTTTATTTTTTAAAGTTTGTTTTTTAATCCCTTTTAACCTCTTTTCAATCTTATTGTTTGTTTTGTATGCATACATTTTTGATTTTAATCCTACATATTCTGTCATAATATTTCCCTTGTTTTCATCTTTCATTTTCCCGATGACTTTTTTGTTTACAAGAGGTAAATTATAAACGTTGTTTTTGTCATAGTCAGAAGTGTCATACAAGTTAAGGTCATCTTTCATGTCACTGTAAAAATCATCAGTCTTTATTTCATATATAAAAGAATCTGTATCAGTGTACATGAGCTTTATTTTCGAGTCATAACGGTGCTTCATATACTCATAATGAAAAGAATACATGAGAACTTTTGATAAGTCTAAAATTGTCATTCCTACATATATTGGTTTGAAAAATTTGATATTGGTTTTTTTTAGATGAACGGCCATTAAGTTTTCAGAAAATATTGTGCGACGATTAAAATTTGATTTCGCTATTAACTTTCGAGCTTGCTCTTCTGTTGAACATAAACGGATATCTACCCTCCTTCTTACATTTTCCATCGTTTTCCCGAATATGCTATTATTCATTAGTTTGTAAAAATCCTTTTGAAAATCATTTACGGCTTTAGTTCTTAATTTAGTATTATAATCTATGTAATTTTTAAGCCAAGGAGATTGAAAAAATTTTAAAACACGATGAATTTTTTTCAAGATTAACCCTAATTTTAAATAAAGTTTTAAATTCGAATAATGGAGAACATATTTAGTTTTTGGTTCCAAAGTAGTTAAAAGTCTAGGTTCTTTACAATTAGGTGGGGGTTTATTTTCAGGGGCAAGGGGAAAATCTGAATGTTTGTCATGCAAATCGGGGGGATAGTCCAGATCTACTTCCAAGATGTAACCTACATCTGATTCATCTGATAAATTTAAAATATCCTGTGTAGTTAAATTATTATCACTCCAAACAAAATCTTTTAAGGGTAGATATTTACTCATTGCGTAACCGTACAAATTATTTGCGTCAAGGTACATTAAATATTTTATTTCATCATCTGGATTAAAATTAGACATATATTTGTTGTTAGCTATAGCATAACGATTGCAACATTGACTAATACCTCCTCTTACACCATTTTCTATAAAAAGAAGCATGTCATAATCTGTGAACAGTTCGATAGCTACTTTAGTCTTTAATAACATAGCATCCCATGATAATGCTGGGGTGGTAAAGTACCAACAGGGGTCGAGTTTATAAGTTTGTATACATATTTTTCTAAAGTTTTCAAAAAGATCGGTTAACAATAGGACATCTGTTTTTACATATAGATCACAGTATTCACCAAGATTACTTAAATTAAATTGATTAAATACTCTACATGCATGATTATAATCCTCTACACTTATAGCCTCTTCATTTAGTTCATTGTAAAATTTGCTAATAGGTGGTAAACAAGAATCTTTACATTTTTCAAAACTGTCGAAATAATCATACGGAAAAACCCCTTTTCTTAAAAGTAAATCTATTTTTTCTGAATCAAAATATTGTTTCATATATTTAAATTCATCTTTTTTTAGTGTTTTTATCAAGTTTTCCAAACTAGAAGGCATGAATTTGAAAGAATCTAAAAACCTTAGCTGAAAATCATTTGAAACATTTTTACTGAAGGAAATATATTTTTCTTCAGTGTTCGGAATTAAGTTAATTTGTTTTTTATCATATCCTAACTCTTTAATAAAAATATGAGCGTCATACCCAGAAAGATTATGGAAGAAAACAGGCAAAAATTTGGGGGTTTTCATTGCTAAATTACAACTATTACAACAAGGACCATTAAATTTTTGAGTAACATGATTATGATCCCTAACCTTGATATTGTTTTCGCGAAAGGTTTGATCACAAACATAACAATTTTTAGCATTATCATACAATTGCTTTTCTGATTCGGTAAGAGGTAATAACGGTTTTGGGTTTTTATAAATATGTTCAATTTCTATTGCATCTTTTTCAAGCTTTTCAATAAAACATTTTGGGGCATCAGTACCTCTATATACAACCGGATCCTTATAATGTCCTCCTTGATAACTGATAAAATAGCAAACACCTATCGGGACATGTTTTTCATACATATTAGTAAAGGAAAAGTTTGGGTCAGGACAGAAAGTATCAGTTTTCATAGTTACACACTCGAAATCCGCATACACAACAAAAGGTATTTTCAAAGAATGTTGGAAATTTTTAAATTTTAAAAACTTACATGTTTCTGACGGCATTACTACCCTTGCAGGACTTTTATTCCCACACATCTCGTTGTGCTGAAGAAGTTTGTATTCTGTTTGGAAGGCACTTAAGCATCTCTTACATATGTAGGTCTTATGTTGATGTTTTGATAGTTGCTTTGAAACAAGTCGAGATAAGCTTTTAATGAAACAATAGTGTCCGAGATCATTATTTTTTATATATAGCAAATCTATATGTTTTTCACATACTATATCACTAATAAGAAGAGGAAATATTTTTAAATCTTCTTCAAATGAATAAATGTTTATTCCTATACCATTCATTTTTGAAAATTTTTTCACTTCGTTTAGAGGTGTTGGAAAGGATATTCCATCAAAGTTCAACTTATTTAGGTGAGTGACATAACTTGACGTCTTGTTAGGGTGGTTGGCGCTGGGGTAGAGAGCTGCGAGAACAGACCACATGAAACATTGAGAATCCTTTTTATTGATGACATTGATGATTGCCTTAGTTTCAGCTATCTGCTTCGGCACCTCGATGAATGATGATGAACCTCTGAATGGAGAATAATGATTTGTGCGGACTTCGAGTCTTAAGATTTCGTCCAGTGTCCAGCCCGAGTCTTTACCCTCGAAATCCTCACTTTCTTTCACAATTTTCTCAGACATAATGTCATAAAGGCTGACGAGATTAGTCTCTTGAAATACTTCATTATTCGACGTTTTGAATTCTACGTTCTTTATCATTTTTCCTGCATCTGTCTCTTTCGAGTAAATGCAATGAATCCATTTACTCACTTTCAAGGATTTGTAAGTTTTGAGTTCATTGCGAAAAATAAAGACTGTTTCTTCTTTTCTTAAGAGTAGAAACTCTTTTATCCCCAGTGAACTATCGTTATTGGGGAGATTAAAAGATTTATACGCTTTTTGAAAAGCACTTTCGCTCTCTTTTGGTGGTAAGGAGATTTTTTCAAGATCATCATCGGAATTTTCAGGAACGGTCGTAGAGTTTTCAGGAACGGTCGTAGAGTTTTC
>BMAW01123378.1:0-34881 GCA_019974015.1 Nephila pilipes
ATATATATATATATATATATATATATATAATGGATAAAATTCATTCCACTGTATACATGTTACACCTTGTATTGCCAAAGATGCAACCTTTTGTCAGAATATTCATCATGGGCTTAACTTTCAAATGAAATACCCTCTCAATGTCATCGTGTCTATTATAAGATTTTTGTCCTTGCCTCAAGACATTTTGATTTATGATCATTTAGGATTGGAAGTTACTGCAATCCTAAAATAAAGTCGTGCAAGTAGGGACGTCCAAAATATCTTACATATGTCATAGTCTCTTCAGTTCGTTCATGCATGTAGCGAGATTCTAAAGTAAACGAAGATTGTCTTGCGTTTATGCTACTCCGTAAGAAGTCGCCATTTTAGTATTTTTCAAAATATTGCTAAGTTTTGGAGCTAAATTACACTTACACCGACCGTGGTTTAACAAACTCATTTATTTCTATCGCTAAATATGTACGTTTCCTATTTTCGTCATGCATGAAATTTCACATAAAGAGCCCCTTCGCCAAGATCTTGCCAGTCCTCCATCAGCACTTCAATATAAAATTATTGGTATTTTTTAATACTGCACCCTTAAATCTCACCAAGTAAACTTAATTCGCGACAATACACAGTATATATATAAAAATTAATATTCCATTTGGCGTCGGTCATATCATTTTTGGCGATAAAGTTGCCAAAAATAACCTAACCGACGGATAAGAGTAAATTAACGGATGAAAATGACATTTTGGATAAAAGTTCCGTAAAATCCGTTCTTAGTGAGCGTCTACATCGCAAATTGAGTAACTATGCTAAATTTCAAATCAATCGGTTGTATAGTCTTTGAGATATCGTGATGAGTAAGTAAGTGGTATTTCGCTTTTATATGTATAGATTATTATTAAATCACTCAATTAAATAGAAGAATTACAAAAGCGATGAATATCGAGAAATGGACAATTGTAAATTTTTCGGATACTAAACTGAAAGGAAACAA
Source organism: Nephila pilipes (assembly GCA_019974015.1). Taxonomy (NCBI): domain Eukaryota; kingdom Metazoa; phylum Arthropoda; class Arachnida; order Araneae; family Nephilidae; genus Nephila; species Nephila pilipes. Next base: position 989 of record BMAW01123378.1, read on the forward strand.
TAAATTATTAAGTTGAATATAAATGAGCTAAATGCTATTAAAATTGACGCAAACGATAAGGAATTGAAATTGATCTGTTACGCTAAAACGCTCCATCAGAAACATTACCCCTGGGGTGCTAAAAAGGTAAATTAACTGATAAATATAAAAATGGGCACCCTGTATATAGGGTTACAACCAGGCACCCTGTCCCTGGGGATCAATTCAGGCGGCTATTCCTCCAGGTGGGAGGACCTCAAGAGTTTGCCTTCTACATTTAGGTCCTACATCACCACCTCGAGGCACCCTAGTGTATCCTTTTTCGATTTTTTTCAAACGTCGAGACCACAGCTTTACCTTGTATGGCGCAGCATGGCCACATGTGGCTCATGCGCCATTAAAATACAATACTATAACTCCCTTTATTATTTTTTTTTTCTAAGTGTAGATCACAGTTACACTTTGTTAAGGGTCTATCTGGATCTTGAGCATTTGTCATCACATTTTTCACAGGGGGATAACTGTCCTTGGAAAAAACAGGTGAAACACCTGCCAGATATCCTAGCAATCCTTCTCTGCTTTCGATGCTTCTTCTGATGAACCAATTTTAGCTTCCCTCCATTTCTCTCGTGTTTAGAACACAATTCACGTTGGTTTTTGCAGCGAAGCTGGATATGGTTCTTTCGCCATTCAACGCGATTCCACCCTTCATTGTCCCTTTATTTTAATAACTGAGAAATGCGATTCAAATATACATTTAGTTATAATTCGCGTAAATATATTTATGGTATTTTAAGAACAAAATATTGCTTTTTGACATAAAATAATTATATGACGTGTTCGCTGACTAAAATTCAAAGAAACAAGTCCAGCGTTCATGATTATGAATTCCAATAAAAAAGCTATCAAAGCAAAAATAAATCAATACATTTGGTCTCAACGACCTTAAAATATAACGAAGAATATTTGAGGTACGAAAGACGTCATGAATGCGAGTACGAGTAACTGAGACTTAGACAGCTGTCTAGTGAGTAGTGATGCTAACTAAAAAAAAAAAAAAACCATTTTCTATGCTACGAGTTTAGTTTAGTTTTTTTTATTAAGGTCCCACTAGAAGAAGCGATACGAGGGCTATTGGCGACGGTCCTAGTAATTTTGAACCTTGGTCAAATGACGAGGACAACACCTGAGCTGGCACCCCCTCTCCCAACTTCCACACTACGTGAAAGGATATGTTCACCCGGATATGTTTATGACAAAATCCACAACTATAAATTTAGAAAATTTGGCTAATTTTCGCCTTGCATCTCTGTAATTAGTAATCATTTTAAAAATACTTATGATTTATTTTAAAATTTTCGCTACATAATATTGCCAAAAAAGATACAACCATGAATTACTTTTAAAATAGAAATAAAAAAAAAAAAAAAAAAGAACAACACCATTATGAATTAGAATATTTATCTTACTTATGGTACTCTACTATGGTTTTGATTAATATCACTTAGACATATTAAATAATTAATTTAATACTTTTAGAAAATTTAAATAAATTCTTATTTGACTATTGAAATAGTTCATTTGTTAAGTTTTACTATATTAATGAACATAACAATCTCTTGACAACATGCTAGAATCGAAAAATTTATTATTTTTGCATTTTTATCAACTATGCAGGCAACATTTTCATTAAGTGCAATTATATAGAAAATATATCCTATAATTCATAAATATATAGATATAATTACCCGCAAGAAGCCAATATCTCTATACTTTGTAGACATGAGTGTTGCCATTATAAAACAACATTACATATCCGCTCTGTTTTGTTCCTGTTTTCTACATTATTTGAGCAACAAATGCTATTATTCCCATTTTCTTGTATTCTGAACGACCAGTATTGTATGAGATTTTAGCTTGTATTGTGTTTCAGATAGCTCATTCCACTTTCCCACTAGAAAGAGCTTTTTCGTTTAGTAGATTACTCTTTTAGCAAATAGTAGTTTTAAAGGCGTGTACTTAACTGTCTTTAATGTTTAACGTAACCGTTACAACAAAACATTGCAAGTTACAATTACCACATGGCGGTCGACAGCTCAGTGTAATTCGTAAAAGGAAGCAAATTCATTTTACGATTTGGATGTTTCATAATTTTTACAACTTGAAAAACAAAATAATGAGCAACGATGAACACGATGAGAAACCTTTGGATCTTAGAACGTATTCTAAAGTTTCAAACGTGAATGATATTTCAATGGAATTATGTGTTCAGTTTCAGAATATGCATTTGTTTGATTCTGAAAAAGAGGACACTGTGCCATTGGAGAATATAGACGACGTGGATTACATATATTCATGCGTGATCAGATATTTATTGTTAAAAACCATGATAGCCCACAATGTTCCTCAAAGAATATGCTCTCTTTTCAAACAGTTGACAAATAATAAACTTTCAAAAGTGATAGAAGTGATAAATGTGATTGAAGTATTTTTTTACAAAGACTTTGAAAAAATGCGCCTCCCAATCTTTGAAATGATAAGCGATTGGGAAATGGAGTGTGTGGAATTTTATCTCTCTTTTTGTGTAAAGTTGTGCTTTGAGCCAACGTATTACAATTTTTTGCTAGTGGCCACGTTTGTAACTCATATATTTTTGCATCGAGTTTATGACGTTACGTGCTTTAGAATGCTGCACTTATGTGAATTTATTTTCGTTGTATTGTATAATAGAATATTCTGCAAAGTTTTCAATTTTGAAGGCTACAAGAAATTATTGTCATTTTGCGATGATTTCAACACACGTTTTACGACAGAATCGGATTTAAGAGAGCTGAACACCACCACCTTTGGAGCGAACTGGATAAATTTCGTTAAAAATAGCATTAATATCGATGGTATCGTTTTTTGTTTGAACGGATCAGAGACAGAACTGCTTAAAAATAACTATTCCATCAAAAACAATCGGGAATACAAATGGATACTTTCGCGCGATCTCGAGAAAAATGAATTTTTTTCATTGAAAAAAACAGAAGACGATATTTCAGTTTGTACTTTGTGCGACTCAAAATGTTATAATTACGTGGACCATCTGAAACATTTCGTTGGCATTTCTACAGAAAACTTTTTAAAATCTGAGGAAAAATACAGTCCTCAGAATACTGAAGAACTAAAATGAGCTTGGATGCTTAGTATCATTTTATTACTTGCAAGTAGTATAATTACGAAATATCTGAAAAATTGGTTTTAATAAATGTTTTTAATTTTGTTTTGTTAAACTGAAATCTATATTGCCTACGTAATGCTAACTTTTCATGTCATTTATGTAAATTTGTCATTTTAAATCACCGTTAACTTTGAAATTATTTAATTGGCAAGTCCTATTTTAACAGGTCAATTGAAAAGTCCCCGGCCTACCATAGCAAAACACATTTTTTTGGCAAAATTAGTTTTTTTTTTTTTCAACATAATTCCCTTCAAGGGTGATACACTGATTATAGCGACCCTCCAACTTTTCGATACAATTTTTGTAGTACGATTTGTCCTTTGCTTCAAAATAGGCCTCAGTTTCGGCGATCACCTCTTCATTCGACGAAAATTTCTTCCCAGCAAGCATTCTTTTGAGATCTGAAAACAGGAAATAGTCGCTGGGGGCCATATCTGGAGAATACGGTGGATGAGGAAGCAATTCGAAGCCCAATTCATGGACTTTTGCCATCGTTTTCACTGACTTGTGACACGGTGCATTGTCTTGGTGAAGCAGCACTTTCTCTTTCTTCAAATGCGGCCGTTTTTCGGCGATTTCGTCCTTCAAACGGTCCAATAACGCTATGTAATAGTCGCTGTTGATGGTCCTTCCCTTTTCAAGGTAGTCAATGAAAATTATTTAATGCGCATCTCAAAAAACAGACGCCACAACCTTGCCAACCGACTGTTGCGTTTTCCCACGATTTGGAGCGGGTGCATTGTGTGCAGTCCACTCGGATGACTGTCGATTGGACTTCGGAGTGAAATGATGGAGCCATGTTTCATCCATTGTCACATATCGACGCAAAAACTCGGGTTTATTACGCTTAATCATCTTCAAACACTGCTCCGAATCATCAACTCGTCGTTGTTTTGGGTCAAAAGTGAGCTCGCGCGGCACCCATTTTGCACAGAGCTTTCTCATACCCAAATATTCATGAATGATATGACGTACAAGTTCAGTTGATATCTTTAGAGTGTCTGCTATTTCATTCAATTTCAATTTACGGTCATTCAAAATCATTTTGTAGATTTTTTTAATGTTTTCGTCGGTAACTACCTCTTTTGGGTGTCCACTGCGTTCACCGTCTTCGGTGCTCATTTCACCACGTCTGAACTTAGCATACCAAACCTTGATGGTTGACTTTCCTGGGGCAGCGTCCGGAAACTCGGCATCAAGCCAAGTTTTTGCTTCAACTGTATTTTTTCCCTTGAAAAAGCATTATTTTATCAACAAGCGAAATTTCTTTTTAACCATTTTTTTTTCACAATAACAAAAGTTGCTTCACTGAAAATGCTATAATTCTCAAACTAATGATGCGACAGCTGTCAAATTTACACACGCATCTTTTGAGGGTTAGGGCTAACTAAAAAACATATTTATTTAATTCTAGTAGTGCCATCTATGTGTCAGGCCGGGGACTTTTCAATTGACCTGTTACTTTACTCGTTAGCGAGAGTTTAAAAATGGCGCCAAAAGCGATATTTTCAAATTTTAAGACGTTACAATAGAAAATAAGATAGCATTCTGTGCAATCTGTGTTTTGAAGAAAACATGTAAATAAATAACGAAAATAACGAAAGAAGAGCGATTTTTTAAACTCGAAGTCGTTTCAAAAAGATGTGCTAATGATAATTTTCTAATCGTTTCTGGATGACGATTAAATTTATATTCCAATTTAGGAATGTGTGTCGATAAATCGCCAAATTGGTAACCCTACAATTATACACAAAGAGTTGCAAAATTGAAAATTTTTCATCCAGTAATCTTACTGTAAAACCACCCCGTTTCTTGCTTCGGCCTTTTCAAGCTGGACAAGACCCTTCACCGGACGTTTGACTGAATATTTGACTGACATTTGTTTGAACCAAGTAATTGGTACGTACGCGTTTTTTTTTTTTTTAGGTATACGTCCATTACAAAACACACAACTCTGATAACCCTAAGGTGTATCAAATATTCAGCTCGTCGCAAACACTTAAAATCCCTTTACTTAAAACTTATGCTGCTCACCTAATAAGAAAACAATTCAATCGTTTAAAAAGCCAGGAAAATTTACTTATTTTGAAACCCTATTTAATTTTCAAACACATAAACTGAATACATTCGAGAAAACTGTACGGAGAAAACTGTATCAGGGCGCACCACCCCAGGGACGCTAAACCAATGTTACGAAATTTCTGAATGAAATATTTTTCATTCTTAAATGTCACTCGTGTAACCGGGTGTACAAGAATAGTCTCATTGCGGCTCATGCATGTTGTAAGAGACGACTAACATCGGTACCCCCCGTTGACGAGGCGTGGATGTTAGGAGAAGGGGTGCCAGCTCAGCTTTTTTTCTGCTCCTGGGGATTAAATCAGGGGCTTGCCTTCTTTAGGTAGAGTAATTTCGTAATTCCAGATTTTATGGAATGTCTCGGCTGCACGAAGGATCACACAACTTAAGTAAAATTACTTTTATTTACAATTGTTAATAGTTATACTCAAGTTACAAGGCGTTTTCGCCAAAATACTTTCGAAAAATATCTAGAACAAAATATCGCGAAAAGAAATAGTTCCATATGAGTTTAGGCTCCAAGAGATAGACAGCAAAATAGCACGAGCAGAGGAAAAGCATAAATCGCAAACTCTATCGCTCGCTCCTTACTGGATCACCTCCTTTCACTCTCGTCGCAGGATCCCCTTTAGCTTCCTCCTTTGTTTTTCTCCGTTCCTTTAAAATCTTAGGGAAGGGCTAATTCCCGCCCCCTTCGTTTCATTTTCATTTCCTATTGGACAGCCAATGACTTTCACAGACAATCTCTGTCTCTATCCTCCAATACCATTCGTTCTTGTTGGACAATATCTAATTTGACGCACGGGCATGCAGGTGTCACATGTCGGACGTCAAACGGATAAGCTCTAAATCCCCGTGTCATAGTTCACACTTCCTCACACAGGTGGATCATCCCTGCCACATCTGTGTAGCAGAGTCACGTGTTCATGAATGCACGAAAGTAGCTGATCCCAGGTGTTGTTTATTTAATTCCCACTTTGGAGAAATAAACACTTTTATTACGTTTTTTGAATGGAGAGTCGGGAAACAAAAGCGGAAGTTCAACACAGTTGTCTCTGACGGGTGGTTATCTTTCGTCTACATTACAGTAGGTACGGGCGTCATAACCTCGAAGCACCCTAAGGATATTTTCCTTTCCCAATGAAGCATACTGTCTGTGGTAAACACAGGAGATGACCTCCCTGGATATTGTAGCAATCCTTTTCTGCCCTCCTTCTTATCAAACTTTTTTTTTTTACTTATTTTGTGGAACGTCTAGACCACAGTTACATCTTGTTTGGCACATCTGGCTCTTGCGCCCTTAAACTCCCCTCACTCACACTGCATAAATTTAGAGAAGTTTCGAAAATATACCTTTAAAAATGCTTTGAAAAATTCCAACATTTAAAGGTATTCGAAGTGAGAAATATAAAAAGTGAATAAAGAAATATTTAAAGGTATGGAAAGTGAATATTTTTTCTCTTGAAATATTATTTTAAGTACTTATTTTAAAACATTTTTCTTTCACTTCCCCTCTGCATTTCGGCGATCTGGAAGAGATACGACATCTTCAGTTGTCCTCGGAAGCTGAAAACCCTTCTTCTGCATTTGTACAGGCGGACCCATATCAAAATCAGGCGATAAAAGTTTCGAACCATCCCTAGTAGCAACACTAATATTCCTTTTAATCTCTGATCTCAAATATCTTGACCCAAATTTGCTGGAATCGTTTCAAATTCTTTTATCCTAAACTTGTTTCCCACACCTGTGACTACATTTAACTTAAAATTTCAGCCACGTTCTTTGTTTATTTATCTTACCCCTACCCCAATTTGCTCAATTTAAACCTGTTTTCAATCTCAGGACAAGAAATGACTTTTACTCCATCATTTTGATATATCTTCGCCTTGGTCTCAAACATTTCCACAGAAAATTCCCTAAAAATATTTGCCTACCTTTGGGGTGCTTTTTTTTTTTCAATAAAAATAAAAAAAAAAAAAAAAAAAAAAATTGTTAAACGCATATGGTTTTAGTTACAATGGTTTATAAAATTGTAATTTCAAATGTCATTTTAATGACTTTTTTTTTTATTTTTCAAATTTTGGCCATACTTGTTTAAAATTTAGTAAAACTTGACATTCGCCCTAAAGTTCATATAACAATTTCTGGTTGATACATTTCACCTTTTTCTCTGAACAATTTATTTAATATACATATATCTGTGTTGTGAAGCGGTAAAATTCAGTTATCTCTTACTCTTACTGAGTTATACCAAACCATACAAACACAACATCGTTTTACGAAAAACTGTGTGTCACTTTTTTGAATAAAAATAGCTCCGAAATAAATAATTATATACTTAAAAGATATATTTGAGACTCACAATATACCTATATGCGGTACATTGTAGTGAAATATCATTCCAAAGGGCAAGAAAACAATCACTAATGCACATCTAATAAGTGATACCCGTATGCACTTGAAGAGTTTAGTTTAGTTCTTATTAACGTCGCACTAGAAGCAACACGAGGGCTATTGGCGACGGACCTCGCTATTTTGAACCACGGTCAAGTGACGAGGACGACACCTGAGCTGGCACTCCCCTCTCCTAACATCCACACCACGCCAACGGGAGGACTTTGGGCCCCGAACAGATTTAACGTGCATCAGCCCAGGCTACACGGGCACTTGAAGAAGGTGAGCCCCTGAGGGAGGAATGCTCCCTAACACTGCTCTGGAATTGTAACGAATATTCCTGAAATGCCTTAGAAGTTATGGAGAAAAACAGGGAACAATTTAAGAAAACCTTTATATAAGTTTTGATTTTTATCATTACTAGATATTGAACCCTGGAATTTTGGTTCTACAAACGAGCTTCTTACCTCAGTGCTTGCGATCTCCGTGGCAGTGTATAACAGTCTGGAATGTTCTAATTAAAATTTTTGGTAATTGTGTGTTAATAAGTCTTACGTTTCATAATAATGTTACTTTCTTCAAATTATTTATTTCCCTTGAATCGTAAAAAATTATCAGTAGCATGGACACAACAGCTTTGAAGAGAAAAAAAAATTATCATCAAATCCTTGAGATATTCGTTTAACGTATGGGGACGTATCGTTGTGAATTCTTGACGTTTCTACAATTCCTCCTTCACCCCACCTCCACTACATCAGAAATATGGAACATTATGAAAAGTAAGAGCAGATATTAAGACGCGCGTACGCATAGCGAAATGAATAAAACTATCCATCAATTTAACGACAATTTAATATTGAAAAATGCTATAAAAATAATGGCCACGGTAGCCAACTGGTCATAGTCACGAACTCATGGCTGTCAGTTATTGTGAAGTCGTGTGTTCGAGCCTTGATACACCTAAAGACCCGCTGTGTAGCCGGGGATGATGCACGTTAAACCTATCGGGGACAAAGTCCTCCTTTGGAAAGATGTGGAAATTGGGATTAGTGGCTGGCACCTTAGTTGTCGTCCTCGTCACTTGTCCGAGGTTCAAAACTGTGAGGTCCGTCGCTTACAGCTCTCGTACTGCTTCTAGTGCGGCGTTAATAATACCAAGCCAAATCGCTATTAAAAATATCAGGTTTCTTTAAAAAAACGATTTTTTGAACTTTTTCAATATTTTATGTAAATGAAAAATATTTTATTAAACTTCATTTACCGTATGTACGGCCATGGTAGCCTAGTGGTAATGGTTTCGGATTCGTGGCTGGCGGTTTTCGTTCAGTCGCGGGTTCGATCCTTGGCCACTAAAGACCCGGCGTGTAGCTGGGCAGATGCGCATTAAATGTGTCGGGGCCTTAACTCCTCCCGTTGGCATGGTATGGAAGTTAGGAGCGAAGGTGAGAGCTCAGGCGTCACCCTCATCACTTGACCGAGGTTCAAAATTACGCGTTCCGTCGCCAATAGCCCTCGTATTGCTTCTGGCGCGAAGTTAAAAAAAACTAAACTAAAAATAAATTCTCTAATGGGCCTACAAAAATGTACATGTTAGTAGGAAATAAAATTAATAAACTTTGATATCTCAAAAACGTTAGCGAAATTTAATACCCTTTTTCGCATTCAAAGATTAAATCGAAATTCTTTTATCATGAAAAAAACATTTCGGTCTCTTAGTTTCATGTTAAATGCTATTTGCGGTACTTTTGCACGACTTTCCTCCAAAAGACAGTGCGCGGTAGTCTAGTAGTTAGTTATGCTCGAGGATTGGCGTCCAACGTTGCTTTCGCCAAGTCGTCGGTCGAGCCCTGATTCCACTGAAGATCCGTCATGCAGCGCGGCTGATGCACGTTAAAACTGTCGAGCTCTAATTTATACCGTTGGTGTACTGTGGGAGGCGCCATTTCAGGTGTCGTCTTCGTCACTCTACCGAGGTTAAAAATTACGATTAATAGTCCTCTTGTTGCTTCTTGAGATGACGTTAATAAATAATCGCATCACATTCACGAAAGGCAGAGCAAGAAATTTTTCCTGGTTTCTAGCTTGCCGCTTTTTTTATTGAAAAAAAAAAAAAAGCGTTGAAAAGCATGATTGCGCAGACAGGTCACCTGAAAAGATCCACAGGGAATTCCCAGGAGAAGACATATTGGATGACGGAAAAAAGAAAATGGTCGTGAAAAGCAGTCTTTTCTTCTGAAAATTCTGCTTTAGAAATAGTTACTTTTAAGTTGATGGGTTCACGCAAAGAACCATCGAGAAGGGGAAAAAATGTATTAGAGAGTGAAAAATTGGGTTCTAAATAAAATTTTCGTCTTAGAAATGATGGATTTGACACTTCAAAGTCTCGAAATACTTTTTCAGGGAGGGATTAGACGCTGCAAGATTTTGGTGTGAGATTAAATTTGGCGTTTATCTAAACAATATGGAATTTAATAACTGACTTCATAACAACTGGTACAATTTACTGAAAAATCGATAATTAACGCTTTACTCCGATTATTTCAGTTCATTTGATAAGAACATCTTAGAATTCATAGATTTCTGCCTTGTGAAAATTCTGCGTTTTTAAGTAATATATTTAATTTGTTTGTAAATTTTATGCTTAATCTATATTTTAAGTCTACTAATAACATATTTTTCCTTTAGTCAGTAAAAAAAGAGAACAGAAAAAGTATATACTTTTATATTTACAGTCTTTGTTGCTTACCTGCGATGACCGTTCACAAACAGTTTACTTTTATGAGCGAAAATTAGACGTATACTTTTGTTAGTCGGATACCGTGAACAGCTAAAGAAATGACACCCAAAAATGTAATTCCTCAGAATCCTTCTCTATTTGTTTCTCTTTCGGATGCACTGTTTTGCATAGACTTGAGGATAATAGTAAAAATTCCATAGGATGAAAAATACATTCATGAAATCAAAATTGTCAGTTGACTGGAACCTTTAGTTTTTCAAAATACTAATTTTTGCTTTCCCATTAAACTGCAACAATGTCAGCGTAATATGTGTATTATTTGAATGATTAGAACATTATATGTGAAATTTTTTTATTATAAATTTCTCTGTTAAGTGGTTTGCTAATCAAAAATTCCTCTGTATTAATGCTATTCAAAGTGTTCCAATTATGAATGCTGAATTATACTTACTCTTGTAATAATTTTACTAAAATTGAAATTTCATATAACAATTACAATATTCATTTTTCTTGGTCAGCATATACATATAAAAATTGGTGAATCATTATTATTTTTTTTTGCTGAATTATTTAATTAAATCTAGTCTGGACCCGTGTGGTGACCGGGAACGACAGAATAGTCCAAATGTAGCTCATGCATGTCGTAAGAGGTGACTAAAATGGGTACCCAGCTTCTGGGGGTATAGCCGGGCACCCTGCCCTTGGGAATTATACCAGGAGACCCCAGGGACTTTTCTTCTTTAGGCAAGTACGGGCATCATGACACCGAGGTACCTTAGTGATTTCTTTTCTTTCCCATGGCGTCTACTGTCTTTGGTAAACACGGGTGACGCGTCCCTGGGACACCCTAGCGATCCTTCTCTATTTTCGACCTTCCTTCTTGTCAACCAATTTGTCTTTTCCTCAATTTCTTCTCGTCTAGACCACAGATAATTCTTGTTTTGGAGCAGCATAGCCATATTTGGCTCATGCGCCAATAAACCTTACTTTCTTACACGACCTTTTTGTTTATCAATCTTTTTTCAATGTTTTAATGTCTAGACCACAGATTTACCTTGTTAAGCGCAGTATGGCCACATCTGGCTCTTGCTCCAATAAAACTTCTCTATCATCATAAGACTAGTCTGAGCATTCTGAATATGATTCGACAGTGAGTTAATTTCTCCAGTTTTATACATGCATTATTAAAAAATTTGGTAGAGAAAAAAGTGTTGTTCGGTGAATTTAATGCATTTTATAAACGAATTTTACAAGTATTAAGATAAGAATTAAAATTTTCTAATTTTTTTCAGATATTTTTGGCAGGCTTTTGATTTACTTGATTGCTTTCCTACAAGAAAGAAAAATGAAACACTTTCTGTTATAAAATACAAATTATTGTTTATGTGTGTTTCATACAGTATATACACTCTTTCAATAAATTTATTTGATTCAAATTTCTATAAGATATTTTAACGAGCTCCAGTCACTACAGTCTTAAGATTCTTAGGAACTAATTATCAGGATTATAAAATTACTAAAACTTTCGCTAATTATATATTGAAGTAGTTATCATTTGTAAAGGTTACAAATTAACAACTTGCAGAAATATATTATTTTGTGTCTGTGAAAATTGAATTTTTCTATAAATTTTACGATCAAACAGACATTTTACAACAATAATACATGAAAGTTTAATTTTCTAATGAAAGTAGATCCGATCATTTTGTTAATATTTTAACTTTTCCTCTCGTTATAAAAGTAACATTTCAGACCTTCTTTAAACTAATATTTCTTTATTAAAAATGTAATTGATATATATTTTTTTAGAATTAAAGTTCATTTTACAAAATATCTATTTATAATTTGAATTTAGAGTACAATAGGCTTTCTCTGAGTCTATTTTTGTTCACGCTCGCGACAAGTATTCAATCATCTAGACGTAGTTACTTTTTTGATGAGTTGACCGTACAATGTTGAGCAGATCTAAATGCCCTTAGAAACGAAAAAAAAAGCATTTCCTACGTTCCAAATTAATAAAGTTTTTTTTTTTTCGGTTTAGAAAAGGATTTTCATCATCTCTCAATTTGTATAATTCTGACCCGTCATTTATTCTTTTCTTGATCTTATATGTTTTCTCTTTTGTTTCTTTTTATATGGCATTTAATATCATTAAATGTCTCTCCTTCACATGAATATTGAATCAAAAATTCGAAAAAAAAAAAAAAAAAAAAAAACAATAATTTTATTGTTTTAAATGTTGTGGTGTTCGTCCCTATGGTCTGAGTCCTTTTGATTCTAAACTCTTTTATTTGATTTGCCAGGGAACATTTGAAATATAGCATAAGTTATGTGGGTAGGGTAGCTGACATATTTGAAATAGAAGTCGCAATCAAAACCTTTGGTTATCCTTGTCTTCGAAGTGCAACTTTTATAAAATAAATAAATAAAATATTAATATTGATTGATGCAAATACATTTACTTAAAAATCCCTTAAATTTACTATACATTAAAACAGATCTAAAATTTAATGCAACACACATTTTTTGCAAATTTAAGACGAATAAATTAATAGAAAAATGATTATTAATTGACATCGTATTTTGGAGTAACGCGAGTGAGATAATGGAGATGGACTTAGTAAATTTGAACCTCGGTCAAGTGACGAGGATGACACTTGTTCCGAAACCTCCCTCTCCAAACTTTTACAACATGCCATTGGAAGGATATGGGACCTAGAACATATTTCAGGTGAATAAGCTCATTTACACAGAGGGTCTTTTAGGACATCAAAGTTTAAACTAACAATTAGATCAAAGTGAAGTCATGACCACTAGACTACCGTTGCCACTTAAACAGTAAAGAAAGGTATCTAAAGATTACTATACAATATAAGCGACAAATAAAGGATATAGGCTCATACATCTTTCCTTCTAAATTTCTCAAACTCTCGCGTTTCAATGTTTTAATGTTAGCTACCACTGAAAATCCTGCCTTACAAAGATATGACTTTAAAAAAATATTCAGCCTAGAATTTTTGTTATTGTTGTTAGATCCTGATATTTATCTTTAACATAAATTCGAAATGATTCCGAGGGGATCCATACCCTGGCAATCATTTTGATTGAAGGTTAGATTCAGTTAACACGCGAGTTTGCTTAACACATGGTTTTGCTATGACTTTCTCAGTAAGCAATCACTTGCAATCACTTGTAGACATTTTATTGTCATTATTCTTACTTTTCATATGAAAAAAATTAGATTAATCTTTTGTTCGGATGAAGTCAAGATTTACTGTTAAGAGCAACACATTAATATTTATTATCTTCTTTTTCTATAATGAACAGTTCGAAATTCATAGGCATAAATTTAAGGGGTGGTAGTAAACACACAAACAAAAATTTTCATCGTACAGTGCACAAGTGGAGAGCAAGCAAGCAACCGCTGGACGGGGATGTAATGGAAAGCATAAAGCGCGAGTTTTCTTACACATCGTTGTTTATACCGTGTATTTAAGGAGGCATAGCGACGTGCAGCAATCGGAAATCCATCAGTTTTGAAACACCCTAAAAAATGAATCCAAATTTACAAAAAGTGATTGGGAAGTTCAATGGCGCAAGAGCCAGATATGGCTATACTGCGACAAACAAGGCGTATCTGAGATCTAGACTTTTGAAAAATTTAAAAAAATACAAATTGATTAACGAGAAGGAGAGTTGAAAAAGAGAAAGATCCCTAGGGTATCTCGGGGAGGCGGGGGCATGCCACTCGTGTTTATCAAGAGCAGGAAATCCCATAGGAAAGGGAAGAGATCAAAAAGTTTCCTCAGGTTAGTGATACCCATACTTATAAGGATAGTGTAAACCCTAAAGATTCTTGAAAAATGAAATGTTCAGGTTCGGATTTTTTTTTAAGACATTATTTTTTCAAGATCTCACAGTCAGTCAGATTAGCTCTGGGTTCAAAGATTTGGGACTGGTAAAATTTGATTGGTTTATAATAAATAAACTGAATTAAATTTAAATCTTTCAATAATTTTACAGTAAATATTTCTTTTATCAAATAATTCTTCAGATGCAAATATGACTTTCAGATAACAACGAAATATTAATTTTCGTCAAAATTTTACAGTTTTAACATATATTTGTCCTATAAGATGCCCCCCTAAACTATCTCAATGGGTTATGAATTTAGTTTAAATCATAACCCATTGAGTAAATTAAATAAATTTGGAATAAATTTTATTTTATTGCCTTTGGCTGCAATGCCTACAGAAGCATGAAATTCACATCTCTTTCTCGCCAGTTTATGTTATTGAATCTCGCTACATACTACCGCGAGTCGAATTACGAACTCACATGTACTTCTAACAAGTTTCATTGAAGGTTGAGTCATGCATTCCAACAATTTGTAATCCAAGTGTAATCAACGCAAAATTTGTAAGGTTTGAGAGTAATGGTGGAAGCAACGGAAATAAGGGAAGTTTAAAGTCGTAAACCGGCTAAAAATCAAATAACTATGCTGCAACAAGGAGTTCCGATATAACAAGGTAGATGATAAGAGACTAAAGAAATAATGAAGACGCCGTTAAAAATGTCAATGAAAAATGTTCTATGAGGAGAAAATGACTCTCTGACCAGATTTAGAATGTATAATGTTGCAGACATGGCAAAAAACTAGGCGCAGAATTGTTATGTGGCTACAAGAAATATGAATGAATCTTGAGTGGTGAAGTGGACATAGCCAATACAGAACAAGGTAGAGAATACAATCCTTTCACGAACAGAAAAAAAATCTGGTAACACAACAAAAAACAAAAATTGCGCTGAAATATTACTTCGATCTCTTGACCATAAAGTAACGAGTTTTCACAATTGTGTTAAAGGTATGAGGTAAAAGTACAACTACCCATCACCTAATACTGGAAGTATGAATGAAACACCGATAAAATTCGAAGTGATGAACAATAGTAATGTGGAAACAAAAAGCATAATCTGTTCAAGTCAGAAGTAGAGGCCTTGTAAAAACCAGATTTACAATAGTGTTAACATGCATGACAATTGGAACAAAAGTTAAGCCCATGGTCATTTTCAAGCGGAAAACTAATTCCAAAATAAAAAAATTTCCTCCAGGAATTTTCCTTCATTTTCACGAAACGGGATGGAAGGACGAGAAAGGTGTAAAATTGTGGATGAAAAATGTGTGGGAAAGGCGACCAGGAGCTCAATGAAATCAACACATTTTGTTGGTGTGGGATATCTTTTGCAGTCACACACACACACACACACACACACACACACGACATAACGCGTAAATTCCCTTAATTATATACATGTGTTTATTACAGTACTTTCATCCTATTATCTGGAACTTCAATGGTCCGTTCCAGCTAGTAATCCGACTTTTTTGCACTGGTTGACATATCAGAAAAGACATGTCATATTATATTTTCTACTAAAATGGGATATTGTAAGCTATTAATAGAAAACCGTGCAGTTTTAATTATTTCACGAGTTTGACACTTTATTTGTATCTACTATGTTAAGTTTTGTATAATACGAGGTGTGACTATCATATAACGAAACTGACGCTGTAAGATTTAAAAGACTTATTTTGAGGTCAGATACGTTTACTAATCATCACCTTCAATACTTAACCCTCCTCTGTCCCTACAACGCTCCATGCGAATCTTCCGTTGTTCGAAACAGTGCTAGAAGTCTTCTTCAGTCAGCTAGTTTAGGATGCGTGCCGCTTTCTCTTTCACAGCTTCAGCGGACTCAAATCTTGTTCCTTTTCATGCAGATTTCACCTTGAGAAACAGAGAGAAGTCCCAAAGCTTAAGATCCGGCGAATGATCTGAATGACATAACTCTGTGATGTTGTACTAGGCTAGAAACCTCTTGAAAGACAATTTGGATTGAGCCGGCGAATCGTGTTCGTGGAAAACTTTGTCTTACGGATTCCTTGTCTGCTTCTAAAATCTGAGCAATCGCACGAATACTTAAGTGACGGGCAGATCCAACCTAATCACCGAGTTTTCCGATATTGTCATCCATGTTTGACGTGAAAAGGTATTCCGGCTTTAATCATGTTCAACGTCTTCTCGGCCTTCTTGATAACGCTTATACCATTTTAACACACGTGCACGCGATAAACATTCATTGTCAAACACTTCTTTCAACAAATATACATTTCAGTAGCTGTGTTTTCAAGTTTTGTGTGCAATTTGTTCGTTGCTCACTTATCATTTTACCTCTGAAACAAAAAGACAACTCTAATGTGAACGAAGGATCGAAGTATAAGAGTTTGTGTTTCCAGAAACGAAAAGCACTGCATTCGGAAGGGATGGCTTCACGCTAAACAGCTGTTGGTCGCTGGCGTTTGGCACAAGCGTACTTCTTCTGTTGTAGCGTCAGTCTTCATAATTTAATAGTTACTCTTCGTAATGATTAGCGTTTGCTTTTTAAAAGTGTCATATTTAGTTATTTGTCTGTAATCCACCATTTTTGGCCATTGGCAGTGTTCTAAACAAATAATTACCGAACTAATGAAATAGTACTGTATTTCAACAGTAAAATATAATTTATTAATATCAAAAATAAGTTACAATTCCTTAAATAATAATATATTAATTCATTAAAAGAATAATTATTCTCTTTAAGTATTTTTTTTTTTTAATTTTGTGTTTCCTGTCCAACAATTTTTCTAAAAGTGTTTTAATATGTTCGACATAATGAAAAAACTTTCTTAATTTTGCCCGCAAGTGTATAATATGATTCTCACCCTATTATTAGGCGCTTCACCACTGAATTCATTTTAGTCATCCGACGTTTTTGCATTCGTTATTCATTGACAAAAAAACTAATCTTGTGTGTTAAAATAAATTGCAGGCTTAATTTTTTTTTGCTTAGATTTTTCAATGCAGTATTTATTGTTGTTTCATATTTCATACTAATTACAGTTTCTTATTGCGTGTTTAGTTTTATGGAAATATTTAATTCCCGCATCAGGAAATATATCGAGATATAATAATATTTAACCATAAATTTTCATGCATTTTGATCACTATCAGTTTTTCTTCATGAATTTTAACAAAAACCTTCCTTTCGCTTATTTCAATATTCTTCCGATGGAATTATAATTTTAATTCATTGTATTTTATTCAATACATTTAAAAATCTTATAAATTACTTTTGTTCTGAATGACACAACTTCAGAATGTCTAATGTAACATAAATTTTACACTAAAATAGAACCCGATCGGTTAATAGAGCATACGAAATACTATTCTGAATTCCTCGTGCGATTAACCGGGGGGGGGGTAAGACTCAATAACTTCGCAGAATAACTTTGAAACATATATTGGGCTTTTCAGAGACCTTGAAACTTACTGACATTTTGATTCCAAATTCGTCGTAAAGTTCTCCTATTGCGTTTCTCCCAAAAATCAGTGGATGGACAATCAATAATACTTCGAAATTGCCGCTTCTTGTCAATATCACAGCTATTTCTCTGAAGTTATCAGATTCGAAGTAGATACTTGGAAACGATTCTCTTCTCTAGAAAATACGATAACCAATTTATGTCTTAATCCAATTGACTTTAAATTTTAGGAAATAACGCCAAAAGTTCTTCAAAATCACCTTCCTTTTTCGAGTACTCGAGTACAAAATTGGAAGTTTTATTTTCATATATTTTAAGTAATGTTCATTTTCACCTGAAATATTTTAAAATAAATAAATTTGCATTCTACCGTAAATTTTTCTGAAAATAACAGTTTATTTTATATTGTTTTCTTTTAGATGATATTTAATTACTTTTGTTTTAAGAATTGGGATTCATTTGTAGTTTTCATTGGCATTTATTTTTGTTAATTCCAGAAATAGAATAATTTGAATGCTTGTTTCATAGATTAAAACCCATTTTCTTACGAATTTTATTTGCATTTTTCTTGTACAAAGTACTGCGTTTGATATGTTTTAAGAATTTTACTTCATCCTTATATGAAGTAACTAGATTATTAATCAATTTATCAATTATTATATGCAGAACGAATATTTTACACTGTTTCGTAGTACGCTTCTGAAGATTTAATTGGCAATGCATATGAAATTGATCTAAACGTTGTGTGTCCTTAAGTCTTCACAAAACCATTAACGTTAAATTGGAGAAAAATAATCATTGTTTTAAATTAATATATGTTTAAATTTTTTAACTATTAAATATTTAAAATTTTAAGGGATCTTAATTATTCATATTTAATAATAACTGCGACGACATAATTTCACAAAATGTGAGCATAAACCGATGTAAATTTATTAATAAAATCGCTTCAAAATGTGTTGAGCGTAAAAAATCATATTTATAAAGTGAATCCATAATAATATGTATATTCATGAAGTGAAACAGTAGAATATTATCATGTAAATATTCAAATTTCTATATTTCTTTTTCTTTTCCCAATATTAAAACAAGTCAATTAATTTTTGTAATTTGGAAATTTTTAGAAGTCAATAACAGTCAATGTTTCTAGATATGTTGATCTATTGTATATCCGTCATATATATAACCTCCTCCCCTTTTAAACACCTGTCAAGGAAATTTAAGCTGTAATTGTAATTATTTCACTAAAAATATATTTCTATTGATATATCATGAAAAAGTGCTATTCATTAATAAATCGTTAACAGAAATAAGTTGTATTACATTTATTCATAACTCCTTAAAATGCTCAGTGAGCATTAAATTAACTATTTCTAAAATGTTATACAATTCTTTAGCAATATTGGAATGTTTTAGTCACATGATGCAGAGATCCATGAATGGCTTTTATTATTTCATATTCTTTTGTTCCTCTGCACGAAAAGAGGGTTATTCTGGGTTTTTTTCTTTTCATTTCTACACGAATACTAAAAAATGAGAAAAAGACTTTGATGACTTTTAGCCAGTTGAAGAACACTCTCTGTCTTATAATGTTGAATGAGGTTGTACTTAATGTAGAATAAAAAAGAATATTTACTTATAATGTTGCGAAATAATAGTTAGATATTCTACGATCAAACTTAATTGATTTAGTTGTATGAGGAAAATTAATTTAAAAGTAAAATAAAAATTAAAAAAGAGCTCAAATTGATAATTTTGACAATCATGCTAGCATTAACAATAGAATAAAAATGTTTCCTTTCCTTGTTTTGGAAGAAGTAAGTTTGTTCGAGGATCCGGTAGTCGTAATTAATCAATCATTCTGATGTGAAAAAAAAAAAAAAAAAAAAAAAAAAAAAAAAAATAAGAACAAACTTTATAACATATCTGTAACACATTGAAAAGCGTGCGAAATATTTGTCTGTCAGTTTTGAGCATTATACTTCTTATTAGCAGTTGTTATTTCTTAAGTATCAAAGTTCTTTCCGCCTATTATCATAACTTCATTAACTGGAGACGAGAGCTCCGTAACAAATGGTCATTTATTTACAACTCGCGTGTCTCGTTTATTCGTTTCATTGGATATTGTAACATATGAAGTACAGCGAAACGCTACCCTCTCATTGAATATTAAAATTAGGAATTAAATATTAACATTTTAAGATTTTGCAATCGTAAATTGATTTTAGTGTCTTTAAGTTAAGAGAAAGGGAAAACGCATGAGCAAAAAATTGAAACTCGGACAAATAAAAAGACACTACGTCTGACCAAATATTAATTTATTTGAATCAAAATCTGGGTATTACCGTGAAATATTAGACCATGTTAAAATTCAAGTACCTTTTGATAAAGAGGAAAAAAACCCGGAACTGATTTCCAACAGAGACTGCGAAGAGTGGCGTAGAGATATTTATCCACGCTTCATCATCTGAACTTGAGTATCAAAGTACGCAGATTTTATCATATTGACATAACGATGACTGGGCGTGGATGAATGATTCTGTAATATTAGACGTAAATTGTATGATTCTTTCAGGGTGGTCCTCCCCAAATCAGGCGCACTATCTTTTACAGGAATATCGCGCTTTTCACCAATATTGAAAAGTTTTCTAAATTGGTCACGGATTGTTAATTTGGTTCCACTTTCTTGAAGAGAATTTGAAATTACGAAAGCTGGCACCAGTGTCGGATCTCTAGAAATGCAATTTACTGAATTCGGTCTGCGTAGAACTGAAGTCAAACATGTTTTTGCCCCCTTTTAGGAAAAATCTCTAAAAACATAGAAGTTATATGAAAAATAGATGTATTAGGAGAATTATCAATAGCAGAACAATGAGGTTTTAAAGGGCGTATTATGACAAACTATCATTAGAAAAACGGGGACTCCTGGAAGTTGAATGTAATTAATTCATCCTCAAAGTTAAGATGAATCGATGATTAAGTGAAATGTCGCATTTATTGAATACATCTTTTATCAGAAATTGCATCAAGTAGCTTATTGCTTTAAATCAAACAAGTGCGCTACGGTTATTGAAGTAGAAACTTGAACTATTCTTTTTGCTGTAAAGTATACAATAAAAAATGTACAAAAAACTGTTACACATATGGAAAACTTATTTACACGTAAATTTAAGAAATTGTAAGGCGCGTAGAGAACTTTTTAAGGAGTTATTAATGAAATAATATTTGGGATGGCATAGATAAGTAATATTTATTGATTGATTTTAATATTAATAATATATAAATACAAGAATATAAAATTTTAAATAGAAACATAAGTTCTAAGTAAAACTGTGTTTCTTAAGCTTTCTAATTCAAACCTTTATGCACTGTTTCTTAGTTATATATTTATTCTGATTTAGTCAATGCAAGTTAATAAAAATTAGAATTACAGTAAATTGGGTAGGAGACGTTTTATAAGCAAACAGTGATCATGTAAGTTATATTTTTTAAAAGAAATGTAGCTATTTAGTTAATTAATTTAGTTTTTCCCCTAAATTTAATAGTTATTAATAATATATTTCAATTTATTTTGTACAAAGAAAGACGAGCTCCTTTTTTCTGAAAATTTTTTTCCAAGAATGATTTTTTAATTCATATAAGTAATATTTCACTACATTCTATCTTTTACTGTATGAAACCTCAAAACTTAATTTGGAAGTAATCTTAATTCAATATCCGAATGAATAAATTATTCCAAAATTTGTCAGATGGAAGATCTATGTCCCTATTTCATAATTCTATTTAATATTTTGTATATGATATATTTGATATACATTTTCTTTACTTAATGCATACCTAAACTATGTCACAAAAATTGAAAATTAAAAGACTCATTTCATAAATAAAATAATAAAATTATTAGAACCATTATAACGTCTTTATTCTTAAGCAATTATGATCTTTTCAGCATTTTGTTCTTTATATTCTACAAATAAACAAAACAAAACAAAAAAAAAAAAAAAAAAAAAAAACAATATCGAAGCATACGTTCATATTAATCACATGTGTGAGTGTGTGAGCAGCAAATATTTTTTATTTAGTACTTTTTCAATGAAATATTCATTAATAAGTTGTTTAAAAAATAAGTAATTGCCATATGTACTTAATTTTTCATGACGTATTATGTACAAATAAGATAGAAAAATGTACACACGTTGTGCTTCATTTAAAAGTTCTTAAAACAGAATATATATTGTAGAAAAATCAATCGGTGAGTGTATGGCAAAAGCAGTCTAATAAGGAAGATAGTGGAAAATGAATTTTTATTCACAAATATACAGAAAACGATTAAGCACAGGTAGCAGAACTTGTAACGATTAACAGAACAATCAGGAATAAGAACAGCACGTGCAGATTAGCATGTGTCATAATAGTATCAGTATTCTGAATAACTCAGCTTACTAGTTCGTACTACGGACTAATCTTCAGAGTAGTACTTTGCACTTCAAAAGCAGGCTCTGACAAAACGGACAGTTTCACTTAGACATCATATTTCCACGGATATATAGATCTTCTGAAATCGCAAGGAATGATAGGAAAATTCCATAACTTCTCTCCGGATACAGATATCAGGAAAAATTGATCATTTCTGAGAATCTTTATTTTGTCGCCAAAGGCGCCAAAATGGTCTCCGAATTCGTCACCGAGGGAGCATACTAATGCATTAATCTTGTCGGACGAAATTTGTGTAAATTTTTCTTTTCCTTTTATAAGAGTAAAGTTGCGGGGAAATATTGCAGGTTCATAGCAATATTGAAAACAGCTGCACAATTTTATTTTAAGAATGATCATTAATTATCCTCTATGGATACAGGATTACAAACAATAAATTATTTGACTCATTTTATTCTAATCTCAACCGATTTCATTTCATGTATTAAACGTAGTAAGACAATATTCCAATCAAATTAAACAATGATTAAAAGTCAAAAACCATAGTTGCTTTAATGCTTCTTTATAAGTGGTCCGGATTGTATGTAAAATATTCTAAGAAATAAACTATAAATAAACATTTACCATGTTTTAGAAATTGAGATTACCAAGTTTCTAATTAACAAACATATAAATTTTATTATTTTCATACAATTATTATTCGTTACATTTGCCTCAACAAATCTTTCGCTATTTCATGTTCTCTGTCTGACTTTTTTGCAACGTGAAGCTCACTGTTATTTTTAATTTTCCAACTGTTTCTTTAATACTACGCTATTCAGTTCTATTGTTACTACTTTTTCGAGCTGTCCACGGTAGCCTAGTGGTCATGGTAGTAGATTCGAGAGCGGCGGCTTTCGTATAGTCATGGATTGCAGCTTTGATGCCACTATTGATCCGCCGTGCTTTGGAGGTTGATGCAAGTTAAATCTGTTGAGACTCAAAGTCCTCCCGTTTGCGTGGTAACGAAGATAGAAGTAGAAGGTGCCCACTCAAGCGACGTCCTCATCACTTGACCAAGGTTCAAAATTACGAGGTCCATCGTCAATAGCCCTCGCGTTGCTTCTCAGTGTGACTGTAATAAAAGCAATCACTCAAGTTAAAGAGTCCGTGAAATCATTTAGATCAGTAATTAAATGTATTTCAGTTCATCATGTGTAAGAGTCTTTTTCCTTAAGAGAGAATACTCTGAATAATCTGGCAATGATGGTCCGATAAATCATTAATAATAACGCATTTAAACGACAAAAGCTATGATTATTGCATAACATTTTATACAGTATATGAAAACTATTCCAGTGAAGTAGAAAACATAAATTAAATATCTATGAATTGGTTGCGTAAAATCCCGGAATTACCTGGCACAGCTAGACAAGTGAAATGCCGGATTATAGAGTGAATATTCTTTCCTTCGGAATTAAAAACGTTATCTTTTAGCCGAAAACAAATAAAATCATATTATTTTGTCATTACAGTGAATAATAAATACTAGTATAAGAGATTCCTTTAACTTGTCGTTTTTTTCGTTTTTTTTTTTGGTTGTTTTTGCGACATTCAAGTATTTAAAGCAAACGTATATCTCATATTTGTAGATACTAAGTTTCTTAGTGTATGAATTCTTATCGGATGTTTCTTATTGTATTGTTCCTATTGCCTGCACTTTCACATAAATTTAAATATTAATTTTCACTTTTAAAAATTAAGTACTGGTCCAAGTGTCACGCTCGTCACTTCCTCATTCTTCGAAATTACAAGGTTCTTCGCCAGTATCATTATAACGTTACAAATACGAATGATTTAAGCCAACCAATCGATTTTAATAATAATAAAATACTTAAAGCAAAATGTAAAATAATGTATAAGTATTATTATATTTATGAATTTTACCAGTTTTATAATGTATATTTATGTAATATATGATTACATTAAAGGAAATTATTTTTTATGAAAATTGAATATGATTATATTATATTATATTATATTTATAGTATTTGCTAATATTACGGATAAACTAATATCTAGAAAGCAAAATCATAATAAATAATATCTGTTGCATTAATAAAATTCGTCGCAAAAGTTAGATTATGAGAATTACTATATAAAATGGGCTATAAAGATAGAAAAATCAAAATTTCAAGTATGAAATTTTTTTAAAAAAATAAATATCAACATAGAAGAGAAAGAAATAAAACAAAGTGATTAAAATCAGATGTGTCAGGCTTTGGTTTGAGAGAGAGGCGGGAAAAACGTTGTTTTGTATGTTCCTATTCATAAATATACAAATGCGCACACATACACACACAAATATATATATATATATATATACATATATGATGTAATGAATAAGAAAAGATCATTTTTATGTGAATTTGATTTTTAGTTGATTATAAATAGCAATTATATTAGGATGTTTTAAAGTTATGAATATTTGTATGCATAAATATATTAAAAACTGGATTATTTTCAATATTATAAGTAAATAATTAAAATTAAATTGTTATTAAAGCTATGAATTATTATCATTACAATAACAAATTCTGCTAATAATTTTATAATATCTAGTTTGGATGATAATAACATATGATTTTTTAACACGTAAATATTTTAAATAATATATATGTATTATGATTATATATAATAAAATATTTTGTGTTTTACTAGAATCAGGAATTAAAATTTTATTTAAAATTCACATTTACTTTTTGCTGATAAATGGAAGTACTTAACGTGATTTGAAACTCTGTTATCCGTATGTGTAATAATGTAATTTAATAATCTTTTGATGAAGTATTTTCTAAGATATATGTATTTCATCCGTTTTATATTATTTTTTATTACAATAATTTGAATATCAAAGGGCCATTAATTTTTTTTTATTGCAAAGAGGCAAGTGTTTTCAAAATCATTTGGCTTTAATGTGTACCTTTCAAACTTCGCTGTCAAATGATTAGAATATATATTTACTTTAATTTTATTAAAATACTTGAACTTTAAAAATAATTCTTGGTTTCTAAAAAGAACAATATTTTGAGAGCTAAAATGGGTATAAAAATTTTCCAATAATAAATTCTATTTACTTAATATTCTTATCATTCCGAATTTTATTCACATTTTGGTATCAAATACCTGTTATTCAAAGGATTTCTTGCAGTCCAGTAATATTCAAAATAGCCTTTTTTTTAAACAACTAAGGGACCAATTAATAAGTGAGACTTTTTCTGAATAAAGTTGAATTTTTATCCGCTCAGTTTGAAGGGGTTCCCAAATGTGAAAAATGAGAAATGATGTTAAATAAAGTTAAGTATTTTCTTAAAAGACATTTTGATTTTTATTTCACAGCATAAAGGCTTCTTTCCAAGAATAATTTATTTTCTTTTAGTTAAACTTAAATCTTTTATCTTTCGACAGATCCTGAAGGAAGTAGCTATCCTTTGATATTTTATCTTGAATCTGTAAAGTAGTGTTTGATTTGAAATTTTAGCAGTGGTCTCTCTTTTTAAAAGAAACGGTATTCGTCAAGTTCATACTAGTGTGGATTGTTTGAATAAAGACACGTTTTAGTTAAAATACATTCAGAAGAAAATATTCGTTCTCAACTTTGATGACAGCCGATAAAATAGTTACTTGAGTCAGATTGAGTTGGCATATCAAAATTACATACATAAGTTTTCAGTTTGAAATTTGTACAAGTGGACGAGGGGAAAATTCAAATATACGTAGAAGTTTTACTTTTAAACTTTTAATTTTAGTACAGACTAGAAGTGCTTCAATTCTGTCCCCTTTAGCTATTAAATTTAGTAAAATATTCGCTATTTTTGTAAGAGAAATTGTTGCTTCAGATTTGAAAGTTTATTCAAGACCGTTTTATTTAATGAGGTATTGATAAATATAATTGCTAAGAAATAAATTTTGGAACTATTAGTTATTCATTAGTTGGAATATTGATTATGTATTTATTCATTGAAATTCAAAATAGTTACAAACATGCTAAATCCGAACATTTAATATTACTTGAGCAGATGCGTATAGAGACGACAAAATTTATAATTTAGGCAATTTGATCAAGAAGTAAAATATAAACATTGTGCGACAAGTATACTTTTCCAATTCAAACTTCAAGTTCAGTTTCATTAATCATCATTTACAGATTTATGTCACCCTTCTATTTTGTTAGATAAATATTTCTCTCAAAATGTTTATTTTATCGAATATTTGTATTTTAACAGATTATTCGGCTGAATATTTTGAAAATATTTCTTAGCACAGATGTTATATAGTTAAGTGTTACATTGCATATAGCTTGGGGAGAGATTACTTTGTATATTTACTCCTACGAAAGAAACAGAATGTTCATTTCTCGCTTTGAAATGTGTGAGTAAATATACAATATTTCTGAATACGTTGTTTAGACAAAGTAAGTTTACATGAAGCTTTTGAAATTTATTATTAAATACATCTGCAACAGAGTTTATCTTTGAGAAAAGTAAAACTTCTCACAAGCTTAAAAATCTAAGTATACACACATCTCAGAAACTAGAATTTCGCTTGGAATGTTTATCTACCTACCTACATCTTGAACAAACTATTTTAAATTGATTGGATGAATAAATGATTTTTTACATCAAAAATATGATTAAAAATATTTAAAATAGATATGACGTCCATCTAGCTTATCACTTTTTGTGTTTTCCACTTCTCTATATCCATTTTAAGAAACCTTTGCATATCTAATTGATGATGTTTAGCATGCTTTAAATTATTGTATTTGTTGGATTCAATGTCGTGATATCAAGTTTTTATATCAACAGAAAATGTTTTGCTTCCTTTTAAAAATTTAATTTGTTTTGATTCCTACTGTAAGACTATGAGATAAATGTTGAAATAACAATGTATGTTTTTCGAATTTATTTTACTGTTATCAATTTGGCTCAAATTACTTGATATAGTTATTTTTGAAAGAAGGGAAATATAGAATATATATTAATTTCGGTGCTTAACTAAGCAAAGAGTATTAACATTAGAGCAAAATATTTAACATTTTAATAAAAGTGTGTTGACAATAATTTCATTCTCGACTTGTTCCTCCCTTTATTTTTCATTAAAAAGAATTTACAAAAATATTTTATTCTACGTTCTAGAATATTCTTTTTCTGAACTTTTCCGTTACGTGTAAGTGAACATAGTATAATTTCAGTATGAATATTACGTATTTTTTGTGTTATATATAAGGGTATAATGAGTGGAAAGAGCACTCTTTATATCCTTTGAAAATTCTGCTTTAGCAATACATTTCCTTGTTTGTTTTTCTTAATTTCTTTTTGAAATTAATAACAAATGAGCCAGTTATATACAGTAATATAAATTCCGATATTGCATGAATTATTCATTTATAATGTTTGGAAACAAAATGGAATTATTTATTTAAAATTAATAAAAGTATTTGAAGTTTATCTTGAGACGGGGTATTCACATTTAAAATAAAATGTCTGGTACCGTTGGCTCGTTTCTTGCGTGCTCTTTGTCTTTTGTTCTGACACACGAACAAGTTCGAAATACACTCCCATCCCCAAACACTAATAGGTGCATTTAACAGTTTTTCTAAATGTTAGAATATTAGAAATTTAAAATAAATGAAGATACATTTAATTATGTTACTGTAGGAGGCTCTGGATGGTCCCACTTGAGAGAAAGAATATGCAATTAGTCTTGAGACGGGGTATTCCACACATTTAAAATAAAAATGTCTGGTACCATCTGGCCTGTTTCTGTGCTCTTGTCTTTATTCTGACACACGAACAGTCTGAAATACACCCCATCCCTAACACACACTAGGTGACATACCAGTTTTTTCCCCGTGAAATACTTAGGAAATTTTGAAACAGCTAAATGCAAGTTACATTTAATTAAGTTAGAGTGTCAGGGATGCGTCACTTGAGAAGAAAGAGTATGCTGAGTGATTAGGTATTCACATACATTTAAATAAAATCTCGTTTCGGCTCGTTCTGTGCGCTTGTATTTATTCTGACACACGAACAGTTCGAAAACACTCTCCCCAAACACTTACTAGGTGCATTGTTATCAGTTTTTTCACTAAATTTGAATGTTATAAATTTAAAAACTGAATGAGTGCATTTAACAGTTATTCTGTAGCGAGTTGTCAGGGATGGTCCCATTGAGAGAAGAACATGAATAGTCTTGAGACAGGCGTCCATACATTTAAAATATCGGATCTGCTCTTATCATTTGGTGACGCTTTATTCATCTGACACACGAGACATTGAATATCCTCCATCCCTAAACACCACACTAGGTGCATTTAAGAGTTTTCACCTAATAATTAAGACTATGAAATTTAAAACACAATGAATGAAGAATTACATTTAATTCATATTACTATAGAACGTAGTGTCAGGGATGTCCCCACTTGAAGAGACCTTCAAATTAGTCTTGAGACGGGTTTCATACATTTAAATAAAATGTTTGTACCTTGGACACTGACGCGTGTTCTTTTCTTTTGTCTGCATCAGCTGGTCAAACCCTCCATCCAAATCACAACTAGGTGCATTTATACAGTTTTTCAAATGGTTAAGTATTAGAGAATTTAAACACTAGAATGAAGTTACATTTAAATGTTATTAGCAGTGTCGGGATGGTCCCATTGAGAGAAAAGTAACATGCAAATAGCCTTGATGGGAAGATTATTCTACTTTAAAATAATCTGGTACCTGCGCTCGTTTCTTGCGTGCGAACTGTGTTTTTTCGCACACACAGTTCGAAATACACCTCCATCCCCAAACACAGTGCATTTATGGTTTTCCACCTAAATGTTCGAATAGTAGAAATTTACACTGCAATAAGTACATTTAATTAGTTACATTGCAGTGTCAGGGATGGTCCCACTTGAGAGAAAGAACGTACAATTAGTCTTGAGACGGGGTATTCCACTACATTTAAAATAAAATGTCTGTCTCTCACAGTTGGCTCTCGTGCTCTTTGTTAATTACTTCTGACTACACGAACAGGTTCGAAATACACTCCATCAAACATCATCACTGCATTTGTTAAAGTTTTTCCCTAAATGTTGAATGTTAAGAAATTTTAATACTAAATGAAGATGAGTTACCTTGGATACATTAGTTATGTGTAGTGTCAGGATGGTCCCACTTGAAGAAAGAACATGCAAATTAGTCTTGAGATAGGGGTATTCATACATTTAAAATAAAATGTCTGGTACCATGCTGGCTGTTTCGCGTGCTCTTTGTCTTTATCTGACACACCAGTTCAAAGTACATCCCCATCCCTAATACACACTAGGTGCATTTTAAAGTTTTTTTAAATGTTAGAATATTGAAATTTAAACACTATGAGAGTTACATTTTAATTATGTTACTTGGACTTAGTCAGGGATGGTCCATTGAGAGAAAGAACATGCAATTGTCTTGAGACGGGTATTTCAACATTTTAAAATAAATGTCTGGTACCTGGCTCGTTTCTTGCGTGCTCTTTGTCCTTTATTCTGACACACGAAGGCAGTTCGAAATACCTCCCATCCCCAAACACACTAGGTGCATTTTACAAGTTTTCACCTAAATGTTAGAATATTAGAAATTTAAAACACAAATGAAGTTACATTTTAATTAGTTGCATGTAAGGTCAGGATGGTCCCACTTGAGAGAAAGAACATGCAATTAGTCTGTGAGACAGGGGTATTCCATACATTTAAAATAAATGTCTGGTACCTGCTTTCGTTTCTTGACGTGCGCTTGTCTTTTATTCTGACACACGAACAGTTCGGAAATCACTCCCATCCCAAACACACTAGTGCATTTTATAAGTTTTTCACTAAATGTTAGGAATATAGGGAAATTTAAAACACTAGAATGAAGTTTACATTCTAATTAGTTATATTGAGCAGTGTCAGGGATGAAATCTTGAGAGAAAGAACATAAATGTCTTGAGACAGAATATCCACATTTTATTAAAATAAAATCATCTTGGTACCTGCTGGCTCGTTTCTTGCATCTTGTCTATTATTCTGACACACAACTAGAAATACTCCCCATCCAAACAAAACTAGGTGCATTTATGAGGTTTTTCACTAAAATAGAATGTCTGAAATTTAAAACATAATGAAGTTACATTTAATTTATGTGAGATGATCAGGATGAACCCACCTGAGAGAGAAAGAACATGCAATTAGTCTGAGACGGGGTATTCATACATTTAAATGAAATTCTGGTACCCTGCTGCTCGTTTCTTGGTGCTTTGTCTTTTATTCTGACACACGAACAGTCTACAATCCTCTCATTCCCAAATGAACACTAGGGTTGCATTTAAATGGTTTTTCATAAATGTTAGAATTTAGGAAATTTAAAACTTACAATGGGAAGTTACATTATTATTTAATGTTAGGCAGTGTCAGGGGATGGTCCACTTGAGAGAAAGCAGTGATTATTCTTGAACGATATCCATACATTTAAAATGAAATGTCTGGTTACGCATACTGCTCGTTTGTAAACTTGGTGCTTTGTCATTTTTATTCTGAACTTTGACAATAGTTGAATACACTTCATCCCCACAACTATTTGATTTTCTAAGTTTTTCATCTAAATGTTGAATGTTAGAAATTTAAAACACTAAATGAAGTTTGTTAAATTAAAGCTTGTTAGAATTGTGTCGGGGATAATCCTATTGAGGAGAAAGAACATGCAATTAGTCGAGACGGTAATTGATTCAGCTTTTTAAAATAAAACTGTTGACAAACGCTGGTCTCGTTTCCTTCGATGCCTTTGTGCTTTTCTGACACACGAACAGTTCAGAAAACCCCCATCCCCAGACACACTGGTGCATTTTATAAGTTTTTCCAAATAATTGAATGTTAGAGAGTTTAAAACACTAAATAAGGTTACATTTATATTGAGTGTAGTAGAGGTCAGGGATGGTCCCACTGAGAGAAAGAAATGCTAATTGAGGTTTGAGATCGGGACATTCCATACAATTTAAATGAAATATCTGGTACCTGTCTGAAGAATTTTGCGTTGCACGCTTGTCTTTATTCTGACTTACATGAAAGAATTGCGAAATACACTCCCATCCCCAAACACTAATAGGCATTTAACAGTTTTTCTCTGGTTGAATATTAGAAATTTAAAACACTTAAACAAGATACATTTAATTATACATTGCAGGGAGTGTCAGGGATGGTCCCACTTTGAGAGAAAGAACATGCAATTAGGTTTGAGATTTATTCCATACATTTAAAATAAAATGTCTGGTACCTGCTGGCTCGTTTTGCGTGCGTTTTAGTTCATTCTGACACACCTAGAACAAGTCTGAAATACACTCCCATCCCCAAACACTAATATATTTAACAGTTTTTCTTAAATGCTAGAATATTAGAAATTTAAAACACCAAATGAAGAGACATTTAATTATGTTACTGTAGGAGTGTCAGGGATGGTCCTAATTTGAGAGAAAAGAATATGCAATTAGTCTTGAGATGGGGTATTCATACATTTAAAATAAAATGTTCAAAATTGCCTGTTTCATGTGTTTCTTGTCTTTATTCTG
The DNA here is from genome assembly GCA_019974015.1 of Nephila pilipes. Classification (NCBI taxonomy): domain Eukaryota; kingdom Metazoa; phylum Arthropoda; class Arachnida; order Araneae; family Nephilidae; genus Nephila; species Nephila pilipes. The sequence continues at coordinate 32,807 of BMAW01123378.1, forward strand.
ACACGAACAGTTCGAAATACACCTATCCCCAAACACTAATAGGTGCATTTAACAGTTTTTCAAAGAATATTAGAAATTTAAAATACTAAATGAAGATACATTTAATTATGTTACTGTAGGAGTGTCAGGGATGGTCCCACTTGAGAGAAAGAATAATTAGTCTTGAGACGGGTATTCCATACATTTAAAATAAAATGTCTGGTACCATCTGCTCGTTTCTTTGCGTGCTCTTGTCTTTTATTCTGACACGAACAGTTCGAAATACACTCCCATCCCCTAACACACACTAGGTGCATTTAACAGTTTTTCTCTAAATGGCTGAATATTAGAAATTTTAAATGAAGGTTACATTTAATTATGTTACTGTAGGAGTGTCAGGGATGGTCCCACTTGAGAGAAAGAACATGCAATTAGTCTTGAGATGGGTATTCCATACATTTTAAATAAATGTCTGGTACCTGTTGGCTCGTTTCTTTATGTGCTCTTTGTCTTTTATTCTGACACGAACAGTTCGGAAATACATCCATCCCCACACACTAGGTGCATTTAACAGTTTTTCTAAAATGGCTGAATATTAGAAATTTAAAACACTAAATAAAGTTACATTTAATTATGTAGGAGTGTCAGGGATGGTCCCACTTAGAGAAAGAACATGCAATTAGTCTTGAGACGGGGTATTCCATACATTTTAAATGTGTCTGATACCTTCTGGCTCGTTTCTTTGCGCTCTTTGTCTTTATTCTGACTCACGAAGAATCTAAATACACCCCATCCCTCAAACACATTTTTGCATTGTTTTCTTATTTTATAATTGTTTACACCTATATCACGTTTCCCGTCATTCCAACTTTGAGTTTTTCAATATACCCATAATCTTCAATTTTAGGCAACGCATCAGGTCTCTACAAACTTACTTTATTCTAAATATGAATTGTATTAGAATAATAGTAAAGTATATTTTCATTGTAGAAGTCGAAAGAATTTATTGAAATGACGATTCTAATTTGTCAGATAATGTTAAGTGTATTTTTAGCTTTTTCTAAGGCAGAAAATTTTATATTTCTGCCATCAGTGTTTTTGAACTATAGGATAAATTTAAAAGATTATAGCAATTTGTTTTTGTTTAATGCACATCTCTAATATATGTAGTAAGACTTTCAACCTCATTTTCATTTATGTCTATATTTAACGGTTATCATTTTTCACTTCTAAATGCGAAAATTGTTTTAAATTTAAATTAATGTGAACATCTTTTATACTTTTATCCAATTTTACTCAAATAATTTACCTTGGCTTCTTGCAACATTTTTATTAATTTTTAGTTTGAAAGCTCATTTCGTAAGATTATAAATGTCATCAATAAAAATCGTCTACATAATTTTGATTTTAATTAATTGTAAAGTGTACCTGGACATAATTTAAACATTTATTCTCTTGAGGTACATGACAATTAATGTTGGTTTGACGGAGCTTATAGCACACTCGTCAAAAGTAACAATGGAAATGTTTAAGGAATTATTTGATGACCATTTAATTTCAATAGATCTCTGACCACCAAGGTCATCTCAAACCGATAGATTCTTTGTGCGCTTATCTCAGAGGATAGGGTTTTCCATAGAAATTCTGCAAATATCGATAAATTAAATCAAATAATAACTTCGAACCGTCAATACCATCGACAATGTTACGAAGTGTTCAAAAGTTTGGTTCGACGTGTTCATGCCTATATTCAAATGGTGGAGAACAATCACCATTTGATGTTAGACTGATAATTTAAAATTTGAATTAATTTATTTTTCAAAAATAAAACTATCATAGATTAAGTAACATTGTGAGTCCAATAATGCTGTTTTACCTCACAAATAAAGTTAACTAATGGTGTTGAACATCTCATGCTTAGAAAGGTTCATCCAATTATACCCTGTGTTAATATAATTGCTCACTTCCGTCAGATGTAATAAGAAACAACGGTACACTGATCACCCTTTATTATTCCTAGTCAGATACCTTTAATGTAAAATTAATAAATAGAGAGTAGTAAATTTCTCAAATTAAAAGAATATCATACTCTTATA
>BMAW01123384.1:0-34480 GCA_019974015.1 Nephila pilipes
AATTGTACTTCGTTGCTGTTATTATCATTTTTTTGCAGGTAACAGTGATGAGAATTTTACTCTCTTCTGATGCTTGTCCATTTGAATATTTCTATAGCCGGACATTTTAAGTCTTTGAAATATTATTTACTTAGGAATAAAAATTTTCGTTGGTTTTTCCATTCACTGCAGATGTTATGGATATCGCTGAAACAATCAATCGATAGAAAATGTTGGATTCCGTAACCGATTTTGAGAGATAACCCGCCTGTTCATTCCAAATAATTTTCGAGTGTCAGAAGAGTCCGTAGTAATACCATTTGGATTTGAAATTATTGCGACAGGATAGAAAATTTTTGCTGTCTAATCTGAATAACTTTTGGAGATTTTATGTTATAACTTTTAGAGCAGACAGGGTGATTGACTATCTGATGGAAATTAACAATTTTTGTTAATTCTGTGAATAAGAGCTTCTGCTGTAAATATGATGTCACTAGAGTTTAAATTATAAGCAAAGGAGGAATTTTTTCGTTATGCCTGCAACAGAAGTCATGTTTGTATAGTTTTTAAAGCATCCGTAGCTATTATGAAATAAACTCGGTAGTTGTGCTTACTATTTTGTCCGATATTCTATATGATGATAAAAGTAGGAAGCTTTTTCGTCCTGAAATTCAAATTCATAGAATAGATATTATTTGTTGTCCAATAATATTCAATATACGAGAAGTATTAGAGATATTGCTTTTGTCCTCTTCCAGAATATTTAGACCCTTAGTACCAGGACTATTGAGATGCAGTGAGGAAAAAGTCACCGTTTGAAATTTGGGATATAAAAAATTTATTCGCTAGTCTTTTTATTTTCTCCGAAAATATTTCGTAATCATCTATTTGTAATAGTACTATGTTTGGAGTCCATTGTAGTAAAAACAATGCGATTTTGAGCACTTTGGTTTCAATGATAGTAATTCCTAAGCAAAATCATAAACATCCCGCGATAATACTATCAGCATGTTGCGAAAATTACAAAACGAAATTTTAGTTGTTAAAAGAATAATCATTAAAAAATGATTTATTCGAAAAATAACCCTAATTAAGCATCAAAGAACAATAAATAAATAAATATTCCAATCTATAACAATAATTATATTAAAAATACGTAATAATTCCGAAAAAACTGAGTATAAAGTATACTGCTGTTTGTAGAAAATGCAACACCATGAAAGAATCATCAGAATCAAATGAAATTTAATGCAGAAACGACTTGTACTGATACAAATAAATGATGAAATTTTCAAAACAAAAGAAACAAATTAAGCGTCCGAAATCAGTATTTGGTGCAGCCACCATGCGCTGCAATAAGTGCTGCTATACGACGTGGCATGGAGTCAAACAGATGTTGAATATCTGCTTGAGGAAGAGAATTCCATATCGCTTGTATGCGCAAACAAAGTTCGTCTTTGGAAACTGCAGGACGCGGATCACGAGCGAGACGCCGACCAACCATATCCCACACGTGCTCAATAGGCGACATATCCGGTGAATAAGCAGGCCAAGGAAGAAGTTGCATGCGTTGTGCTGAACAGAAGTCTCGAACAGTCCGCGCAACATGTGGGCGTGCATTATCCTGCTGAAAGATAGCTCCAGGGATGCCTTGAAGGAAAGGAACGACTTCGGGCTGTAGCACTTCACGGACGTACCTGTTGCTATTGAGATTACCCTCAATTCGTATCAAATTGGATCGTCCATGATACGAAATCGCACCCCAGACCATAACTCCGGGTGTTCGACCACTATGTCGTTCAATAATACACTCAGGAAGGCAGCGTTGACCGGCATAACGTCTAACACGAACACGGCCATCATGGGTCCACAAATTGAAGCGTGATTCATCTGAAAAGACAACTTGGTGCCAATCAGCTCGCCTGTCTCTGTGCTCAAGAGCCCACTGCCGACGCAGCCGTCGATGATTCGCCGTGAGGGGAATCCTGTATAAAGGCACCCTTGCACGCAATCCACGGCGCAGCAGACGACGACGAATTGACGAAGCCGACAATTGTACACCTGTAGCAGTAGACCAACGTGCTGCCAGCTGCCTGGAGGAAGCTGTGCGATCATTCACCGCCATGCGGAGCAGGTGTCGATCATCGCGCTCTGACGTCACCTTCTGTCGTCCAGTGCCTGTTTTTCGAGTTGTTCGGTGCTCGTCGGTCCACTGCTTCCAAACTCGCATCACTGTGGAACTGTTCCGCTGCATACGAGCTGCTATTGCGCGATAGGAAAATCCTCCTTCTCGAAGGCCGATTATCCTCCCTCGTTCAAACTCCGTAAGTTGCTTGAATTTCTTATTCTTCCGTCGTGGAGGCATACTCAGGTCTCACTAAACGTTTGCCACTAACAAATAATCATAGACTTTTTTCAACGTCCCGCTACAGCACTTTATTTATACGCTTTCAGCATCAATTCAGAGGGCGCTGCGCGCGCCGCGCACGCGCGATAGCTCTGAAACTTTATTAATTTGCATAATATCCTATAATTGACATTTGCTGCGAATTTCATTTGATTCTGATGATTCCTTCATGGTGTTGCATTTTCTACAAACAGCAGTTAATATATTTTCGCATTCAGAGAGAAACGTAACATCATATGATGTCATAACACCGAAAAATCAATTAAAAATTAAATTTCAAAAAATTTAGAGTGAATTACGAAAAAATAAGTACATAAAACCCCGTCCGGATTAAAAAGAAACATTTTCTTAAAATTTCAGATCAGATGCTCCAGTAGTTTCGGAGATTAGTGGCTTTGAACAAAAACACATTACATTTTTATTTAAATATACTTTTTTTTTTCTTTTCAATTTTTAAAATAATAGTAGCTGTTATATATTCACGCTCATAGATGGCGTAACTGTCGCGAATAATTTTTATTTGTATTCTGAAATTGAAATCTGTGGAAGAGAAGTGGCATCGATGGTGTTGAGTATGATGTCCTAAGTTGCTGTAGTCAATCATGAGAGATATTTAAATAAAAAGTAATTTTACTAGTAACAAAAATGTTATTGAGAGTTAAATAACAGAAGTGGTCCGCCGACCTGCAGAACAGCAAAAATAGGGATTGTTCGTTCATTGTAAAGTTTCGTATTGAACATTGAAGAATGGTGTATGTGACTGTTTAATGGAAAATAGTTTCAACTTTACTGGATTATAGTTTTGTTTCATCAGTATTGGATTACAATTGGGTCCGTTTGGTTTTGGGTAACTGTGAGTACACTTTTTGTTTATTTTAGTATGTTTACCAAAATGGTGTATTAGTTTCATTGTATGAGTTGCATATATTTAGAGTTCTCCTTTCAATCAAAAAGTTGCATATATTTAGAGTTCTCCTTTCAATCAAAATGCTTTCAAAACTTAAAAAGAGTTAATTAATCGAAGTTGCCGAAGAACTAGAAATCAGTGTTCCGGCAAGTGCCAAAGTACTTACTATTAAAGATTTAATTGAAAAGAGCGATATTTATAAAAATAATCTTGAAGTCGTAAAAACTGTAGTTGAATCAATAATTGAAAAGAAAAAAAGATTACGAAAAAAATGAAGCACGAAAGCTAGAATTAGAAAGATTGAAACTCGCGCAATTAGAAAGACAACTTGAGCTCGCGAATTTACAAAAAGTAACACAAAATGTTAATGTGACAAGTAGCGATTCCGATTTAAATTCCAGTTTAGAATGTTTGATAAAAAGTGTCAAAACCTTAAAAATACCAGTTCCGACACGTGCAGAATCGTATAATTTATTTTTCCAATCGCTTGAAAGAGCTTTCAAAACCAAAAATGTCCCAGAACAATTTAAGTCAGAAATTCTATTAAATATCTTGGGCGAAAGGGCTACCAATTTAACGATATATTTAAGTGCGGATGAATTGTGTATGTATGACAAATTAAAAGAATTAGTATTAAAAGAATTTCAATCCACACCACAAGAAGTTTTAAATAATTTCCGTAAAGCGAAAAAACGCCCAAACGAAAGTTATATCCAATTTGCCTCGCGACTTAGTGCAGCATTTGATTACTATTGCCAATTAAGAGAGGTAAATGATTTCAAGGGAGTTTGTGAACTTATGGTTTCCGAAAAAATATTTGATTCATTAGATCGTGAATTACAAATTCATATTGGCGTGAAACAAGCAGAATCTTGGTATGTGCCACCAGATTTGGCTAGGCATTGCGATATTTATGCATCGTCAAAATTCAAAAACGATAGTAATGTATTCTCAAAGCCGCAAGTCGTAATTCATTCGCAAAAATATCGTAAAGAATACAGTCCACTAAAGGCATTTGTATCGGAGGTTAAAACTCCAAAATGTGTAGTCTGTAAATCTAATGAAAATCATTCTCTGAATGTATGCCCTGTATTCAAAAATATGCTTGTTAAGGAGAGAATTGAGGTTGTTAAAAATAAGCAGTTATGTTTTAATTGTTTAAATCATCACAAAGTGACTAATTGTTATTCAAAATCTAACTGTTTGCAAAAAACGGCATAACACACTTTTGCACATAAAAGAAAATGCAACCGAAGCTCGTTCGGAAAATGAAAGCATAGCATTAAATTCAAGGTCAAATGTATTTGTTCCGCGAATAGAAAATCCCGATCCCAGTATTAATTCTCCATCGAATGGGCCACCTGCGAGCACTACACATTCATTTACTGCAACAAGTGTAAATGCAAATAAGATGGTTTTATTAAGTACTGCGAAGGTCATGATTCAAAATAATTTAGGAATATTTACGAGCGCACGTGCGTTGGTAGTATGAGTCATTTCCTTTCAAAACGTTTAGCCCACAAATTGAATTTGAAAAAACAAAACGAAGCATAGTGGTCTCCGGATTAAATCAGTCTTCTTCTGTTGTTAATAGGATTGTAAAAACAAAAATTTCGAACGTTAGTGAAAGTTTTGAAAAAGAAATTGAGTTATTAGTAGTACCAGAAATAACAGATAATTTACCCTCCAGGCAATTTGACATTAATACGCTAGAATTAGGTAATTTCAAATTACCAGATGAGGAGAGTTTAATTTGTGAGGATCATTTTATGAAGACACATTTCAGAAAAGACAATGGAACCTATGTCGTTAAAATGCCGTTTAAGATAGAGCCCCCATGTTTAGGCGAGTCAAAACACATAGCAATTAAAAGATTTAATTCTCTTTGGAAACGTTTTGAAGGAGATCCTGAGTATCTGCAACTCTACCGGGAATTTTTAACAGAGTATGAGAATTTGGGGCATATGCAGGCAACTTCTGAAACTCCAAAATATTTCATGCCTCATCATGGCGTTTTTAGGCCAGAGAGTAGTACCACCAAATTACGCGAGGTTTTTAACGCATCAGAGGCAACATCATCTGGACAATCGCTTAATGATAACTTATATTCAGGATCGGTTGTCCAAGATGATTTGTTCGCTATTTTGTTGCGGTTTCGAAAACATTCTGTAGTTTTCACAGCCGATATAAAAAAGATGTATCGTCAAATTTGGATACATCCAGATCAGTGTGATTTACAATGTATTTTTTGGAAAAGTTTAAAGGAAGAGAAATTACGCGTATTTAAGTTGCTCACTGTTACCTACGGAACCAAGTGCGCTCCTTACTTGGCGACAAGAGTACTTCAACAATTATGTTGGGATGAACAAAACAGGTATCCTTTAGCTGCCGCTGCTGGTAAAGACTTTTACGTCGACGAAATTCTAAGTGGTACCGAGGATTTATCTTCTGCCATTGAACTACAAGACCAGTTAATACTGTTGTTAAAATCAGCGTGCATGGAGCTTCGTAAGTGGAGTTCAAATAATCCTAGTCTGTTACACAAGGTTCCAACGTCGGACCGAGAATATAATTTTGATAATCCCAACTCAACAACATTAAAAATCTTGGGATTACAATTTAATCCTAAAAAGGACACATTTTGTTTTAGTGTTCAAAAAATTGTGAGTCCAGCAACAAAGCGAACAATGCTATCTGATATTTCCAGATTGTTTGACCCATTAGGTCTCTTAGGACCTTTGATAATTACAGCCAACATTTTCTTGCAGAAATTATGGATTTTAAAAATTGATTGGGACGATGAAGTTCCTTTATACTTAAGTAGAGAGTGGGAAAAATTCAGTTCTGAATTGAGTCAATTAAAAAATTTAACTGTAGAACGACATGTTTCAACTTCTAAGGCACTGAAAGTTGACCTTATAGGCTTCGGAGATGCTTCGAAAGATGCATATGGTTGTGCCATCTACATTAGATCTGTATCAAGTTATGGTGACATTAAGGTGTCACTCTTGTGCAGCAAATCTCGAGTGGCTCCCATCAAGGAAATAAATATTTCACGTTTAGAACTTTATGCTGCTGAATTACTTTCAAAACTTATCGTAAAGGTTATATCATCATTACAACTTGAATTTCACGAAATACATTTGTACTCAGACTCTACCGTGGTGCTGGCTTGGATTAAAACTCCACCCAGCTCTCTGAAGGTATTTGTAGCTAATCGTGTCACCAAAATTCAAGAGAATACAAAGGATTTTCATTGGAATTATGTTAAAACTGCTGAGAATCCCGCAGACTTAATCTCACGAGTTATTTTTCCTTCAAAGATCCAACAATTAGACATTTGGTGGAATGGACCTTCTTTCTTGTCATCTAGTAGCTGGCCACACTTCAAGGACAATCCTGATGTTTCAGATGATGAATATCTTCCAGAGGTTAAAGGAACTGAAAAGAACTCAGAACTAAATAAGGATTCTATGATTCACCTTTCTCTTTGTACTACTCCTAGTTTTTTAGAGTGTCTTTTTGAAATAAGTAACAATTACATTAACATCATTCGTGTTTTAAGTTATGTTTTCAGGTTTGTCAAGAACTTAAAGGGCGCAGGGAAGACAACAGGTCCACTGAATGCAAAGGAGTTGAATGCAACAGAGGCATTCTTACTTAAAGGTGTCCAAACCCAGACCTTTACTAAGGATATTAATAGTCTCCAAAACCAACACTGTGTGCCTCCAGGTAGTAAATTAAAAACTTTGAATCCTTTCTTGGATTCTAAGGGATTGTTAAGAGTCGGAGGACGGTTAGGTAATAGTAATTTGAGTTTTAATAAAAAGCATCAAATAATTTTGCCAAAGGGTCACAGGTTAACTCTAATTATAATAGAACATTTTCATAAAAAATATTTACATATTGGTGCTTCTTCGTTACTCTATCTTGTTAGAGAAAAATTCTGGCCTCTAAATGGACGTAATAGTTGTAGAAAAATTGTTCGTCAATGTATCATTTGTTTCAAAGTCCAACCAACTGTGTCGACTCAAATCATGTGCAATTTGCCCAAGGAAAGAGTTTCTCCAGATTTTGCTTTTAATTGTGCTGGAGCCGATTTCTGTGGGCCGTTTTATATTAAGAGTAAAGCTCAGCGTAAAGGTGCTTTACAGAAAGTTTATATTTGTATTTTTGTGTGCTTTTGTTTTAAGACTGTGCACATTGAGATCGTTTCTGATTTGTCTTCAAATTCATTTATTGCAGCTCTAAAGAGATTCATGGCTCGAAGAGGTAAGTGTGCAAGGTTGTTTTCAGATAATGGACGGAATTTTGTAGGAACTAATAAAGAAATTAAAAGGCTTCATGAAATGTTTAAAAAACCAGATGAAAAGCTGGCAGGCTATTTAGCTGCAGAAGGTATTGAGTGGAGGTTTATTCTACCAAGATCCCCGGGAAGCAGCTATAAAGTCGTTTAAATATCATCTAAAAAGAGTTGTTAAGGGAATAAACTTAATTTACGAAGAGTTCTTAACGGTAATTGTTCAAATAGAGGGAATTTTAAATTCTCGTCCTCTTTGTCCTTTGTCAGCTAACGAGGACGATTTTGAAGTTCTTACTCCTGCACACTTCTTGGTAAACAGGTCATTAACCTCTTTAACTGAGCCTAATTTAACAAAGTTTAAGAAGAGTCATCTCAAAAAATGGCAAAAAATTACTAGACCTGTGCAATGTATGTGGAAATTTTGGCATCGTCACTATCTCAGTCAATTACAACAGAGATCCAAATGGATGTTCGAGAAAATAGTGCAAAATTAGGAGATTTAGTTTTATTAATAGAAGATAATTTGCCTTGTTATAAATGGGCTATGGGCAGGATAATTAAAATTTATTTTGGGGATGATAAAAAAATTCGTGTTGTTAAAATTAAAACGCAGTCTAGTACTTGTAAAAGAGCCATTTCAAAAATTTGTGTATTGCCTATGGAACATAATTAATGTGTAATCTTTAATTTTGTAAATATGAGTTTTGTATTATTGTTTCTTATATATATGTATCGATTATTGTGTATCTTGTGTTTTTACTAATTTGTGTAAAGGTTGTAATACTGTTTGTTAGTGAACTTCTTGAAACCCTGGGTTTTCAAGGTGGGGAGTATGTTATATATTCACGCTCATAGATGGCGTTACTGTCGCGAATTTTTTTTATTTGTATTCTGAAATTGAAATCTGTAGAAGAGAAGTGGCATCGATGGTGTTGAGTATGATGTCCTAAGTTGCTGTAGTCTATCATGAGAGATTTTTGAATAAAAAAGTAATTTTACTAGTAACAAAAATGTTATGGAGAGTTAAATAACAGTAGCATAACCAGCCTTTACAAAAATAATAAAGAATTTTTTTTTATTTTGGAACTTGATAGCTTAATTAACAAATTTGATATTTCTCAGTAATAATTATATAAAATATTTCTAAAAAATATATATTTAAATTCAAATTATTATCTAAAGAAAGTAGTTGATTAATTTCGAATAAACATAGTTACCACTCTAGTCATAAATATTACTCTAATAATCCCATTATCAACAATATTAAAATTAACATCTAAGAATCATGTTAATTTGGTTTTAATGAGATTTAAAATACGAAGGATAAAATGATAGGTAGGTAATGTACCTATATAAGATATAACTAGGAAAATAATAAGATCATCAAAATATCTATGTAATCTAAAATTATTGTTATCTCTAAATTTATATTCAAAGATACGTAGATAAATATTCGAAAAAAATATTATTATCTAGACCTCCTTGAGATACACCTTTTATTTATTTTCTTTATGATTTTTTTTATTATAACACATACAGCTTTATTTTAGAACGAGATTAAAAATGATTTAATTATTTCAAAAGATACAGATCTATTAATTCTTTTTAATTTGGCAAAACAGCTTTAATTAAATCTAAAGGTTTGGGATTAAAAACTTCAAAGTCATAAATAATTTTCTTGAACTTTTATATTGTTAAGAGTTACATAAATATTTTTAATAATAGATGTCATATCAAAACTATTAATAGTATTTTATAAAATCTATGGTTCAAGTTTTTCAGTTATAAATGTATTAACTTAAGGGTTTTAGAATTAAAATTCAAAATTACTTGTATTTCAATTTTATTCCGAGTACAACCCGTAATGTAAACACGATGCGTCCGAAAATAAAGAAAGAGTTGTTCGCCACGCATAAGCGTATCGTATCTGGTGTTCCGTCTTCTCGCGTCTTCTAACTAACTTTCTGCTTCATTTGTTTCCACAGACATCTGCCCTTGACGCTAGTGGGCCTGGAATGTCTATTGTATACACCACTCACACATAACACATCGATCAATAACTCCCGAGTCTAACATTGAAAACAACATTTTTTTTGCAAAATTTTTTTTTATTCATCAACATAACACCTTTTGTTAATCATCTTTTAGGGTGATACAATCGTTCCAACGCTTTTCCAATCCCCCCCCCCCCAATTTTTTTCTTCTTTTTTTCGCAAGAAATCTTTTTTGTTGCGAGTAAATAGCGATAAACAGCTTTCTGAATCATTGACTCGTTGCTGTTTTTGTTCCATCGAAAGCAATCGCGGGACCCACTTGGAAAAAACCTTTTTCACTTCACTTCAAAAAAACTTTTTCCTGGTCCGATCGACTTAAAATTTTGACATGTTTCAAGCAAAGGTTAGTACTCTAGAAAGACCTGGTTACTGGTTTACTACGAGCGCCATCTCTGGGTTAGTCTCGGGAGTTATTGATCGATGTGTTATATATATATATATATATATATATAATTCGGATTCTTCTTCGAACACTAAATTCAGGTCTTTATTTCACACTTTTGAAAAATAAAAAAAAATATCAATAATATGGCTCTTCTATTTATTCTATGATGAGATTATGTTAACAACATACTCTGATAAATAAAAGAATCATTCAATTTCCAAGAAGATATTTTGCACTTGAATCTCTGAGTGTGAGATCTTAGAATGTCACTTACTACGTGTTTGGATCAAGTAACCAAATTCGAAAAACGCAGATACAAAAAATACCCATTTTTTCACACTTCGAATTTCTAAACACTAGTTTAATCATAAGAAGAATGTCATTTTAACGTTATTCGAAAGTTTTCTTTTTATATTAATACCTCGTTTTCAGATTGAAAGGAAAATTTGTCAATTTGAACTACAACACGTGACATGAAATACTATATATATGTTAAAACTAAACACTTTAATTTTGAACAATATATAAACGAAACTCGTTTTTCTGTAATTCATTTGTGAAAATTTACACACTTTACATAGGTTAGTTCTGTGCCATTTGTTATCCAGGGTTATGTTATTTTCTTTGTAATTTTTAAAAATATTCGGAAAATAAACGTAATTTTTTTTCATATAAATTTGAAGACTTCGAGTTACATACTTACCAATTACATTAATACATATTATCCAGTATTTTGAATGCCGTTATTGTACACAATTCAGCACTCAGAACTTGATTTTTCTATATGCAGTGAGTTAATGTAAAGTTTGGTTCCCCCAAATCAAATGAAATAATTCTAATAATTAAAATTTACAATATTATGCGCATAAAAGGGTGAATCAATAGGCAGAACTAATTTCCCTTGATATATATATATATATTAATTTTTAAATTATATATATATATTAAAAATTTACAATATTAATATCTAAGAAACCAAACAATTAAAGAAATCGTCCAGGAAAACAAAATATAATTAGAAAAACCTAGACAGAAATTATTATTAATTTAATAATACAAATTAAAACTTGAACTTGAAAAGGAAAACAAATTAAGATAACAAAACAAAAATCAGAAATTTCAGAAAATTAACCATCGAAGCAAGACGAAAGTATACATAGTGCTAATGTTAAACAAATTCAAATAATCTGCAAGCAGCAAAAACATATCTAAATAAATATCTAAAAAAATTGTAAAACCAATCAAAAACCTTAAATTAGAATATTGATTACAGAAAAGAAGTAAGAATATGAAAAATCATATAAAAAAAATACCAATGACACATCATCATAAATAGTGTAGAAACTTTTTAAAGAGTAACAATTGTAAGTTGAATGAAATTAATTGTACAGCTATATAAAACTGTAACTAAATTCAAATAAATAAAAACAAGGATTACTATAACCTAAATTTTAAGAACAAGTGAAACGTTATACATAGCTCATACCCGTAAATACAACAACATTCTCTACAACGAACTCATCACCCAATTAAACACTGATTGATTTAAAAGGAATCATATCAATAAATTCATAGATTTAAATAAGTCCAATTTAATTTTCTATAAAAAAATTACTAACCAAAGGTAACGAAAATAAAATAGAAAACATCTATAAAAGTTAAAAACAGCTCAAAAACAAATTAAAAGAGGGTCATCAACTAGATGGAAAAACATATTTATTCAAAAATAAATTAACATTAAAAAACTAAAATGACAAAAAAGAGAGAGAGGTAGAGAACTAATGAATCAGATAAGAAAAATTGAAATAAAGAGAAGAAAGGTAGAGGAATATAAAACAGAAAATAAAATATTTAAAAAAAATCATAAATACATATAATTTTTAGTAACATTAATAATTTTTATTTTCAATTTTCAAATCAATATTTGCATTTATGCCTTTTCACAAACAATATATGAATTATTTATTTTGAAAATTTATAAGTAAATTAAGAAATTTGATATTTCTCAGTAAATAATTATATAATTTTTTTTAAAAATATATATTTAAATTTAAATTACAATCGAAAGAAAGCACTTTATATAATTGGGAACACACTGTCACCTCTCTTGTGATAAAAATTACTCATAATACCATCATTAACAATTTTTAAATTAACATTTAAGAAACCTGTTACTTTGATTTTAATGAGATTTAAGTATGAAAGATCAAATGATAAGTCACGTATATTATCTATTTCTAGACTGAACTTATAAAACAATAAGACCATAAATATATATAATTAATTTGAAATTAATGTTAATTGATATTCAAAGATACATAGATAAATAATTGTACACTTTTGACCCCTCCCCCACACCTTTCATTTTCTTATTGTTTTTCCATTAAAACAGAAAAAAGTTTTCTTTTACAACATAAGAGATTTAATTATTTCATAAGATACACACTTATTAATTTTTTGCAATTAGCCAAATTAAACTTAATTTAATCTAAATTTATATAATGTTTTCAATCATAAATATAAATAAATTACTTCACCTTTTACGCAGTTCATAGTTTCATACATATTTTTAGTAATATACGTCGTTTCATAACTTTGAATAGTATTTCGTAGAATCTTCAGTTATAAATATTAAATTTACGTCTTTGTTTCAATACTAATAATTCAAAGGTCCTGGTAGCGTCATTTTGTTGCAAGGGTAATCCACAAGTTATATTTTTCTTAGTAATCACGGCTGCTCTACAAGGAGAGCCGTTTCAAAATGAGGTAATTGAATTAAGCTTCCAGATCTCTAATTGACATAAATTTTATACATTATTCTTTTCAACTAAAATAGTGGTGTTATTGCCCATGCATTTGAAATTTTATTTCTTCATTATGTTTTAATTTCACAAAGCACGGAAAATAACCTTAATGCATAGAACAATATTGGCCAATCGGGGTCTTTAGAGCCTGTTACGGGTGAAGTATTAAGAAGTAATTGTCTCAATTTAAATTTCTTGAAGGACGTAAATACAGGCTGCAATAGAGAATAAGTAGCGCAGATGATCGGTATTCTTCGGCTTGGATTTTCTGAATTTTCATAAAAATTTCATTGTTCCAATACTCAAGGAGGCCTAATAGGGATCCCTGTCGTTTGTGTACTTCAATCAGACCTTCGAACCGGAACAGAACCGAAAACCGGAACAACGAATTATTTTGGTCGCAACGAAAAGCGCAGCTGAATCGAAAAAAAAATCTAGATTTATTTCGGTTCTTCACATGTTCAATAATTCTGTTCTGTAAACTATGAGCCAAAGTACACAATCTAAATATCAAACATTTTAGTGCAAGTCATTAATTTATTGAATTGCGCATATAAAATAAACACTAATTTAAAATTTTAAGCAAATTATTTAACTATTCATATTTTGTGAGTTTTTTTTTTTTTTTTTTTTTTGTTCTCTTATCACTCTCCACTCACATTTGTCGTCTTCCCCAAAACGAAAAAACACTCAACTATCAAGTCGATTTCAATAGATTGCGCTGGTCATTACTATCTGAAATTTTTTCCACTGGTGGATAGATGGCGCTGACAATAAAATCGCCGTAACGAACTCGATTGCTTGGATGTGAATAACTACACCCATTCAATTCTGTATCTAACTTGAAATTTACTTTCGCTTGTGTCTCTCATACTGAACTTTCCTTTCTAATTTTCTGATATTCATTTATTGATAACGAAAGTACCTATGTATTATTTTCAAAAATATTTGTTGCATGTACACATAGCACATATGCTCAGTATATATTGAAAATGTTGTCTATGTTCATGATCGATAACATATTAATTGAATAAAATAATAATAATAATAAAAAAAATCCTTATTATTACCAAATTTAATTTATTCACAATATTGAACTAACACTGTTTTTAAATAACGCCAATTGCACAAACATTTTTACACTGTTTATTTTTTGAAAAACGCCGTTTAAACAATTGTCAAATGGGGGAAATTAAAAAAAAATTAATGCTTATGAAAGATTCCTCTAACTCAAAATATTCATTTAGATCATTTTAAAATGTTTGAATATTTTACTGATATTAAAAAAAAAGAATAACAGTAATTCTAATTTCAATACTGTTGGATATCGTATCTAAAGAATGCTCTTTTGATACTTCACAATTATCACTAAATTTGAATTGATCAGGTGTCATTTTGTAATAAATCAGCAATCAGTTTTCAACCCTTAAATGCAGAATTATTTAATTCATGGTGAATAAGTTCGGTAATTTGTAAATATTTAAAATAATTTTATGAATAGATTGAAAAAAAGACTGTAATTACAATGAATTATCTGAAAATATAATTAGAAAAATTAATTCGTTTATTTCGAACGTTACGATTTATTTAGAAGTATTTCTCATTTTTTATCAATTTTGAAACCGATCCCAATAAAATTTATTAATGAAGCGTTGAAAATGATTAATGCAAAAAAATTAATGAAAATTGTAAAATCTGATTTGTTAATTATATTTCAGATATTTAACTAATACAATTAAATGTTAATTTTTAGTAAAGTCGCATGCTTAAGTTAGATGCCTTTTTTTGGCTTTTTGAATGAATAATAATTAATGAAAAGCATTTCATTTCTCTCTTTCTGGGTTCACATTGCACAGTAATAATTATAAGGAACTTCACAGTAATACTTATAAGGGATACATATAAGACATTTTCACACACAAGACGCATAGATACGCAAAACAGCAAGTAGAGGTAGGTAAGCAGTCTCTCTTCTTCAACGTAACCGCAGGAGCCGTTAGCAGTCCCTTTAAAATTACAGACTGTTCCAACTTATTTTTGTAACAATAACACAACCCCCAGATACATTGAATAAATTTGTTTACTAATATTATTTGAGGCTACTGCAATAAATTGAAGCTGCTTAATTGTGTGACTTATTTTCCATAAAAACCATAAATGTAATAATCAAAAATATTTCACATCCTACTATATTGAAGTTATGAATATCAAGCGTGCCCTCAAAAATTATTTACTGTACCGATGGTATAAATTACTGAAAAGTAAACGAGAATATTTAAAGAACAGAATTACAGCAAAGTGAAAGGAAGGAAAACGCATAAAAAATGAATTTAAAAGAGCGTGAACAACAGATGGTATTACACAGAATATACGATTACCGCATGAAAGACCCGAAAATAAAAATAATTAATTTAAAAAAAAAACATTGGATACTTCTTCGAATACAAAGTTCTCTCCTGTTAATCAAGTTAATGAATAACTATAAAAGTCACTAAAAATAAGTTGCATTTTCTACTTTGTTTAACAGTTAAGATTAACTTGACTGTGCTTAGAACACTCAAAGTGAATTATTTAATATCTAAGTATTTATTTTTCAATCTATATTCTTGAATGGGCCATTTTCAAAATGTCAGTTAAAAACCCATTTGAAACAAGTTACAAAATTCGAATAACGAGATGGTAAAAATGACCATCATTTCTTTTTATTGTACATGCATGAAATTACTAGACAAAAATGAAATCCTAAAATAAAAAAAAAGGTATCTCTATTTTCCCCCATATTTTTCATACATAACTTCATTTGAACATAAAAGAAAAAATTATTAATTTTGAAAACAATATATCAGCGAAAGGCTATACGAATTGAAATTAAAATACCTAAATTTTGTACAATAAACAATAATACGTTAAGTCTGATAGCAAAGGTCTTAGATTGCAGTAACATGCCACATGATAGGTAGTGAAATGTTATCTCTGAAAATGAGATGGCTTTAGTGTAAACTAATAATAATTGAGACGTAAACTAATTTTTTTTTTAAATCTTTAAGACTTCGTTGAAAATTCTACCGGTTTTTCGAGTATAGATTTCAGGACACTGAACTGTATATAAACCATAATACGTATTACTTCATTCAGTTATTTTACAAAACCAATCAAATGATTTTACAACATTGTATACACAACTAGAAATTAATATTCATGATAAAAGTTACCCGCATATTCATGAAAGTAAATCTCCTGGGAATAATTAAACTTTAAGGATACCTTAACGTTTTCAAAATTCTATATACTTCGTGGACGACCAACAAACGCTTTAAACTCTGACCCTTCTCCTTTCTAAAATTCCCTTGTTTCCAATTTTCGTAAGAAAACTAATTACTTTACAACAATGTTCCAAATGATGCTAGATCACTAGCGAAATATGTCGCCATAAGAATAAAATCTGTCGAAGTGTACAAAGTGTTCTCTCTTCATTTTAAAGCTACAAATTGTTTTCGTCGCTGAAAAAGCCGAAAAATACCACTGTGCATTAAATTCAAAAAATGGTGGTCATATTCCAGCAACTGATCATGGCGAACTTTGATAAGCAGCTCCTGATAATCAGTTTTAAACAATTATTTTCATTATTTACATGCAACATTATAAAATTTACAAAAATAATACAAGGCTCATATCCTGTTGAAATAGCTACATGGAAGCCATAAACCATATATTTCCTTCCCGTTCTCTCTTAGTTCCCTAGCTCGTCGTGCATTCTTTCTAAAAATCAGGAGTTCCTGAAAACCCTGCTTGACGCGGGATAAATTGTTACAAATAGGGACTGTCCCGCTAAAAGTGAGACGTTTGGTCACCTTTCGTTATGGTCCAAAATAACGTTTTAGTTTATAAGGAAAAATAGAGAGACAATTATGTAAAGTTTTCAGAGATAACATAAGAACTTTCTTTTGAAAAGTAAACTGAGAAAAGGAATGAAAAACAACTATGATTTTAATATTTCTTCCTTTTTTTCCCCTGCCCCTGGACATTTCACTCATATGTGAGTTAAATTATTTCAAAAGTGAGAATCACTGCTCAGAATCTGATAAGTAATCATGAACATGGAAATGATCTCATATTCATTATTCTAGTGTATTTTCAAACATGGGAGGTAATTATTTGTAAAATTATGGTACCTATTTTCCAAAGAATATTAGTAATACTTCTAAATTACATTGAAGACTGTTAAACTCATGTAAATATCATTAGGTACAGATTTTATAAATTTTTAAGTAAGTTAAATAGAATATTTATATATTTTCTCTTAATTTTGAATGAGAAAATGTTTAAAAAATCATTTCTATATAAGACATAATAATTTTCCTGCAAATCTACGAATCTCCAACTTATTTTGTTCATTTATTATGTTCATTTATTATGGAAATTGCGTTAATTTTTCTTATAGATTTCAAATGCTGTCTATGTAACTAGTATACATTTGAATTTTGATTTCTTGTTTTTAAATTGAAATGAATTTTCACAGCTGTAATTTATATCATAAAAATATTTGTCAAGGGCTATGCTATATCTGGTTTCTATGTTGTATCTCATTTGGTCATTAATCGAACTGGTGGTTCAGTGTCGTAACCTACCTCCATCAAACGCGAAAAGTCGGGATTTATCTACAAACCACTCTTTATAATCAAAACCAAATTTAAGAAAAACATTACACACTTTGCAAATTGAAGATTTTGACTAAACTGTATTAGGAGCGCCATCTAACTATGCAAGATTTCCTCAAAAATAGAGAGTGGGTTTAACCATTCTCCCTATTAACTTCCAGAAAGCTTAGTATATTCTGAGACAATTAATTTTAATTATAGCAGATAACTTTATATCTAAATTGTAAAATGAAATTTTAATAATCACATGTTGATAACCCAATTATAAATTGAAAATAATATAAATGAAATCATAGTTATGAAATAAGAAAATTCAAAATCTATTGTTAAGAACTGCAATTGCAACGTTGTATCATGTAGGTAATGGATATGCGTCTGGGACAGGGATGATCTTAAGAGAGTAGGGATTTTATATAATAGGTGGATTTGATACTGATCTGAGCTCAACTTGAAACTTAGATAGGAAGAATCCGAGATCGCCTGTACAATTGGGCAGCAATAATGCTATTGTTTTAAATAGAAGGAAAGGAATAAATAACATTTGATACTTTGATGCAACAAGACTTCTACTGGGTTTTAAAGAAGTTTAAGAAATACAATTCTCTAATTATATTTTTGAATCATTTAGTCTAAACTGTAACGTTTAGCTCATGAAATCTGTATCAGTCTTCACTTTATCAATCAAAACATCTTTAACCCCAAAGCTTCGATTCCTGCAATTAATCTTTGAACGACTGTCTTTAACTACCACAAGAAACCTGGCGATGTTGATAAAATGGAGGGAGGATAGAGATTATAATATAAACTTACTATAAAAAGAGCATGCATTATAATTTTACTGTTTTAAGGAAAACGATCTTTAACGATTTTAAAATAAGTAAAAAGCACTTCATGTAAATTATAGCTATAATTTTTTTACTGCTTAAAAAATAAATTTCATATTTATAATAAAAAAATTTCATATCCTTCCCTTTTTTTTTACATTGCAGTCAGGTTGCATGCGAAATTTAACTTTCCTGCATTTATAATTTTTTTATGAAGGAAACATGCTGTATGCAAGTACTTCTATATGTTGTGCACTAATGATTGTAATATTCATTATGTTGGTTCGAATCCCACAGTGTAATTGGCTTTACATTAAAATGAGATATTTTAAAGGAATCAAATTATCAGTGCTTGCTTGGAAAATCTGGCAAACTGAGATTTGAGTATCTGAAAACACAATGCAACTTTTGATTGTAAAAAAATAAATAAAACTGAATAATTTGTAATTAATATTTTGTATAACTTCCCCACAGCCATTTTTATAAATCAAGTCTTAGACAAGGGTAAATATAATCTATACTTTTTATTTTTTAATTAGTTATTTTACTTTCAATTTTGTATTTACTTTTAAAGTTATGGTAACTTGAAAGGCTTTCATGTATAGTTCATAAGAAATGTATTAGATATATATATATGTTTGTTCCATTCTATTAAATACTGTTAATTGTGTAATGTAATTGTATAGTTAAGAATCCCATGCACAAAATAAATTTTTTATTTCAAACAAAACTTGAATATATATACACACATAGAATTAAAAATTCCTCATCCCATACATTTTAACATTTGACAGTTCTTTGCCAAATACTGACATATATTACACGAGTATTATTTATTTGTGAATATAAATGTGTCATCTTTCAGCATTCTATATTCTCTTCGTTTATATAATTTCTATAGTAATTTTTAAAAATGTATTGCAATTAATGAAATAAAGATAAGTGTAAACGTTGGATGCTATTGGAGCTCTTAGGTCTTTAATCTCCTGTTAAAACGAATTGCTTCGGCCTGTTACTTGCGCAAGAAATTACAAAAATTAAGTTCACTATATAAAAAGGTATTGTTCGTTAAAATTAAAGAAGGGATTTAGACAGCCATTCACACATGAGAGAAATAATGACCCTTGAAATGAATGCAAGGTCAAAATGTAAATTAAAGGAAATTAACTAATGTATTTCTGGGGAAAATATACATTGAGATAAGTTAGTTGGTTCTATTTTTCATTACTCTAAAAAACTGGAAATTATAAATAATTTTTTCCATCAAGATACTGCAATAAATTATTATGTAATATTTCAGATGTAGAAAAAATTTATAGTTGCACTTCTAAAAATAAAGAAAACATTAAATAACTTCTAAAAGCAATGCATGTCAAATGTTATAAAAAGAAAACATTGTGTAAATTGGATTTGAAACTTATACTAACAAGTTTATTCAGAATTATTTTTATTCACAATTGTTTTCATTCGACTCAATTCCTATTTTTATGTATTTCAGAAGTATAGAAAGCTACATTAACTTAAATTTTTGAAACATTACTTACCTTACTCCTAATTTCACTATAGAAATATGTTTACAATTTGGTAGACCTCTTATAACTTAATATATGCATATAATTTAAGTCAAAAATTACTAAACACAGACTTGTAGCTAATTATGATCATGCAGTTTGAGACAAATAAAAAGCACTCGAAAATACAATAGAAAATTTTTTATTAAGTTTTTTTTGATGCTGACAAAACCATATGAAGATTATTTAAAATATTTGAGTTACAATTGTATTTAAGTTAGAAGTAAACACAAATGAGTAAAAATTAATTATTCTTTGCCATAAAATAGAGCAATGTACATCAAAACGTGTACTTAAATTATTTTACAGAAACTGAAATTTTTTATGAATTACTTATTTAAGACTGCTTTTAGTGATACCATCAGAAATTTCTAATGATATTTAAGCTTCTCTACCACGTCAAGGTAGCAGCCACAGAGAAGTGAATACAGTTGAACCTCTACAAATGGATATCCTCGGGATAGGGAACAAAATCAACCATTGCTAAAATAAAATGAAGCTTTTGTTTATAAACCATTTGCAATACTTATAATTCATTTAACAAGTTTGAGCTATGTTTTGATAATTTTAATAGGCAAGCAGGTGATTGGAAACTTATGTTTGTTAGTTAATTCAAGTGAGAAATGTTTACTTTTTGCTTCATTCCTTGATGAAAACTTCAGACTTTTAAATTTATGCACATAACCAGCTTATTCTTTAAACAGTTATCCATTCACAAAAGGTCAACTGTATTCTTTTATTTTATTTATTTAAATTAACAATTACAAATGCCTTCTTGATTTTCTGGAATTTTATAAAGCATAAGGATCAAAAACAACCTACAATGAAAAAGATCATATATATATATATATTGCATATTAGCCAAAAATATAAATTAAAGAGCCATTTGATGCCTTCTAGTGGATCAGGAACTTTACATCAAAATTATCTATAACTACCTATAATTAAAAGGAACATTACATATATTGCACATGAAGCATGACATATATTGCACCATAACTACCTATAATATAAAAAGGAACATTATATATATTGCACTTGTAAACATTACATATATTGCACATGCTAAAAAATTAATACATAAGTATTAGATGGCTTCTATGATAGTTAATCGGGAATTCAATATTGCACTATGATCTATAACCCACAGTAAAAAAGAAACATATTGCACATATGCAGGAAAACCTAAAAACAAATTAACATTTAAACCAAACTCTTCCATAATTTACAATAACACTTTTCATTCTTGTTTGGTTTTTGCTGTCAAAATCAGACTCGATGATATGCTTTGGCACTCTTCTTGTGTTGGTTTCCTAAATGTAGTCGAGGCTTTCTGGGAAGTCTTCTTTTTTGTTGAAACATATCTTTGAGTCTTTATCTTTTTATTTGGGGGCTCCTTATTCAAATTTTTCGGTACAGCTTCTTGATTTGCTGGAGGGAAAAAATGTGGTGAATCCAAAGCATTTTGTAGCAAACTTAAAACGTTATCATATTGTTCTGGGGGTGTTTTGTTTATCAGCTCTGAGCATTTCTTTTGAAATTCTTCCTTGGAAGTTGTCTTTCTTGTAGCTGTAGCCCTCAAATTATCCACAAGCGTTGCTTTTTCCAAAAATTTTCTATCTTCACAAATAACCATTTCTTCTTCATCTACTATAGGGGAATGTACAGAAAGTCCTTCATCTTCTGGAACAGCACTATTAATTTCATTTAAATTTCTGCTACAAATAAAATGGATATGTTTGCACATATTCCACTGAATTGCATTATCAATGCATGTACAAGTAAAATTGTGCAAACACTGCTTGCATTCTTTGCACATTAAGGTACATCCTTCGGAGCATGCAACATTTTTTTTCACAATATAAATCTCATTACTTTTTGTAGATGCAACAGACCACTCTTCTTCATTCTTTCGAATGCATAAACTAGTTAATTCTTGGCCAACTTTATGCCTTTTCTTCAGCTGAGCTATTTTCGACGATATTTTGCCTTTCTCCAGACAGATGAGTCGATGAAAAACTCTATCTCTAACAAATTTCATCAAATAAAATAACGCTCTATCAAGCCTTTTCACTTTTTTTCCTAGCAGATACACATATTTAATTGTCCGGTGCATGCTTTCAATGTGCATATTGGTATTTATTCCTAGCCACTTCCTATGACAATATGCCCATGCTTTGGTTCGTTTACAATATACATGTTCGAAATAATTCTTGAATGCTCTAAATTCATCTGTTTCGTTGAAAATTTTCAAAGCTTCTTGTAGCATTATGTAGAAAGCTTCTTCCTCAGTTTCCATTAACAGGCATCGAACAACCTTGTAAGCTTGGATCTGATTTTCTGGTTTTTTAATTAATTTTACAATACTTCTTCTCCAACTTCTGTCCACATGCCATGTACACAAAAGTCTTTTTTCGGGAACGCCAAAAACTGTCCTCCATGCATTAAGAAAAGATTCTGTGTCGTCCGTCATCATAACTTTTGGCGAAATGCTTACATGTTCTTTAATCGCTGCAAATGCTACTGACAAAGCTTTTGAATCTTGCCTATTGCTTAAAATAAAGGCTGCTGGAAACCCCTCTCTCTTATCATCTAAAACTAAAATTGTTGCCAAATCAAAACCATACGCATTCATCCCATGTGTGATATCCAAACATATGGTGTCGTTACCGTAAAAACTTAGCATCTCTCTTTGACATCTGTTCATTATGACAAGCAGAAAATCTTCACTTTTTAATTCAGGGTAAAAAACGTCACAAATATTCTGGTCCTTAAATAAAATAACCGGAGAATTTTCTCTTCCTTGTAAACTATGGACCCACTTGCCTACACTTAAGACATCGTTAGTATCCATAATACCTTCAGAGCTTATGCTGTATTCAGCTTTTAAATTCAGCAGATCCTTCCGCGTTACCAAGTGGATCCTTTCTAATCTATCAATAAACGAATCTCGGATTCCATCCAAGATGATTTCAATTGGAATTTTCTTCTCCAGTTTTCTTGCTAATTCATCTTTTTCTTCTCTTGTTATTTGCATTCTTCCCAAATCTTTTCCATGTCCTAAATGAGTTTTTGTAAATTCCACATATACTTGGTTTTCATTGTCTTCACATACTTTCATCTTTGATGGACAGTTTCCGTTAATCTTGTTACTGCCAGCCATTTTAATAGTTCTCTTTTTATCACCCCTCGCATTATAAAAACCATTGCGATGACAATAAAAGTATGTTGTTTTTTTCATATCGTTAAACTTACTTCCAGTATTCTTTACGTACAAGGCAGTTGTTTGTTTTTCAACATCTTCTTTCCAGATCTTGAAAGCTTCATAAGTGTCGAATTTCTTAGTTTCCTTTTCTATAGCAATATTATGTGCCGATTCAACATGGTCCAACAAAGCCTTCATGGAAACTAATTCTTCGCTGCATACATTACATTTCATCTGTCTACATGTACTTACCTTATTTTCCACATTGTGTATTAGTCTTGCATGTCGTCGTAAGTTTGAAGCTGTGGAAAAAGACTTATCGCACAAGAAACAAGTATTATCCATGGTTATATTAAGCAATACAGAGTAACTGATAACTGACAAAATACAAACACTAAATAATGTATATATTGAAAATAAGTTTTAATAATACCAAATACTCATGAATTAACAGAACTTCCTTTTCCACAACTGCAAGTACCTATCGAATTAAATATATTTTAAATTGATTAACGAGGTCAATGATTAGAAATATTAAAATCTAGAAATTTATTAATTTTCACAACATATACAAAAAAAAAAAATTCAGAAAGGAAGAATATAATTTGTAAAAACACTCCCGAGTATTTTTCCTAAAATTTTAATAATGGAAACATCGGAAATAGAAATAACATGATTTTATACTCATTCAATTTTAGAACAATCGTATATCAAAAATCTAACTTAATCGGAAATTGAAAAGAAAATCAGTTATTCTGCTTTTTAAAAAATGATAGAGGAAAATTTTATGAAAAGTTATTTCTTAGTATTTTTACAATATTTATGTAAAACAATTAACCAGTAATGAAAGAGAAATCACTTACCGCTACCTGAAAAAAAAATGGTTCTTAAAACCTGGCGGGAAACGTAGATTGTAAAAACCTCGTTTCAACTTCTGAGAGGATTATTGGATTGACTAGATCAACTGGCTCGAGTAACCGGCTCTCTCCGTACTTTTAACTAAAACAGCTCAAAATTACATCGAAGCAGCTCTTTTCAGAGCTATTCGGCGAAGATATTCTATTTTCCCGACCCTCACCCTAACCGACCCGGCACCTGAAACTGGAACAATGGAACTAAATATGGATTTATCTTCTCCATCTTCATCCCGTTCTCAATCTCCTATTGGAGATGTAAATCGGGAGTCATGCGAGACACTACAGGCCTTACAAAGACGGATTCGAAAACTCGTCCACTACCGAGACGAAGTAAATATGCTTATCCAGTCCAACCGAAGGAATCCTGACCATGACGAATCTGACGAGCAGTTCCGCTCCTATCTCCTACTCCACTCCAAGGCCCAGGATGATCTGACAACAGCGGAGGGTGAGTATTCATCACTTCCTACTTGTTCTGTCCCTGGCTGTCACATTCACACCACACTACCTACCACACCAACTAAAAACTTAAATTTAAAAAGGAAAGACGAAGACGGCTTCGTCACTCCCCCAAATCGAAAAACAGCTAAAAGACAAATAATCACCGAATCTACTAGAATTACAACCACCCAGAACAAATTCCAAAATTTAAAAATCCATGAATCAGATAACACACAAACAAACGAGGTCGTCCTCCCACCCAAGGAACGACTCCCTCCACCAATAATGTTAAAAATTAACAACTACAAGCACCAACTTCAGGCCATACACTTTGTGATCCCCGATCTTCGCACAAAGCTCTCAGGGGAATATATCAAATTATATGTAAACACCCCAGACGAATATAGAAACCTAGTCCAATACTTGTCCACCAGAGCCGAGTACGAATACTACGTTATTCGCCCGGTACAACAAAGACCTGTGAAGGCCGTAATCAAAGGACTTCCACGGGAAACAGATCCAGAAGATATTAAACAAGAACTACTGGAATTAGGTTTCAACCCCATCCGTGTAGTACAACTTACAAACAGGAGAACCAAGTTTCCGCTTCCGGTCTATCTTGCTACTCTACCGAGAACACAAGAAGCCGAGAAAATATTTGAAATCTCCAAACTGTGTTACATGAACATCAAAATTGAGGGTTACAGAGGTAGCGGTAAAGTTACACAATGTTATCGGTGTAACTTTTTTCACCACTCGGCAGAAAACTGTCACATAAACCCAAGATGCCTGAAATGCGCAGAACCTCATCTCACCAGAGACTGCCCAATAAAAGAAAGAATATTAAACCCCGAGTGCATTAATTGCGACCATCAGGGACACCTCGCCTCATATGGAGGCTGCGAAAAGTTCCCAAAACCTCCGAAAAAGCAAAACATAATCGCCAAAGGACAAAACTTGATCAAAGAAAACTTCACTTTTGCTAACGCCGTTTCCAAAAAACAGATGGCGCCACAGGAACCAGAAAAAAACCCACCACAACAACAAGAAAAACTTACTACCAGCTCAAACAAAAACAATAGAACCAAAGCAATAAACTTTGTAAACAAGCATATACAACAAAAGAACAAAAAGCAACAAATAGAAGAAGAAGAGGAAACACCTGACTTATTTCAAGCCATAGAGATGTTCCAAACTCTAACAGAAATATTCAAACAACTCCCAGGACTTCTCAAGAACATTTCCAAAATTAAAGCAGCAAAAGGCAAGACAAACAAAACCTATGCTTTAATAGAAGCTCTGTTGGACAATGATGACTAATTCTATAAACCAATTAACAATAGCTGCACAGAACAATAGATACAAATTTTTCGGCTTAAGCCTTTGCTCATGGAACGCGAACGGCTTAAAATCTCGTATTGTTGAGCTACGAGATTTTGTACAGAAGCATTCCCCTGACTTAATAATGATACAAGAAACACACCTGAGACCACGAAACACTGTACACCTCCCAAACTACACTGCCTACAGAGACGATAGGCACACGCAAGAAATTGCATCAGGAGGCACCATGATTTACATTAAAAACTCCCTTGCACATCACCGCCTAACTACCCCACCACTCCAACACATAGAAGCAACCATAGTTATTCTCACCCCTCCTAACCACTCAGCTGTCACCCTCGTCTCCACATACATACCCCCGTCATCACACTACTCCAATTTCACACAAGATCTTGACACCATCTTTAACTTAAATAACAATTGTGTCATTATAGGTGATTTCAATGCGAAACACCAAACATGGAACGCAAACACTAACACACCTAGAGGGGTTAACTTATATAATTATATTAATCAACACGACATTACACTAGCATACCCACCCACACCCACAAGATACGGTCACAACTCAGCCACCACCATAGATTTTGCACTCATAAAAAATTTTAATTAAAAGCACACCATCACCTCCATACCAGAACTTTCATCAGACCATAACCCAATAATTCTTGAATTTAATTTTACCCTTGCACATCACATCAACAAAAGAGCCATCACGACAAATTGGAAACTCTTTCAACAAGAAATTAACAATAACATAAACATAATTGACTACTCTAACATCAACAATAGCACACAACTTGAACAAAAAATTAATGACCTCACAAAATGCATTAATAATGCACAACAAAAAGCCTCCACACCAATCACAACAAAAAACGAAAGATACACACCACCCAACATTAAACAACTCATTAAACTACGAAACAAAACCAAAAAATTATTTCAAAGAACACTTGACCCCAACATTAAAACACAAGTTAACAGAATTCAAAACCAAATCAAAAAAGAAATACATAAATTCACTCAAAACAGCTGGACTCAGACCTTGCAAACACTTAACATACATGACAAATCCATATGGAAAATTACTAAATCCTTCAAAAGCAAAAGAAGTCACATTCCCCCACTAATAAACAACAATAATACTGCTGAATCAGACATTGAAAAATCTAACCTCCTAGCACACTCACTCACACACAACTTCACAGAAAACAAACGCCCTACAAATTACATAACTGAAATTGATCAAAAAGTACACACTACCCTACAAAACTTTTTTAACAACCCCCCACCTCACACACACATTGAAACTGTTTGGCCAAATGAAATTACTACCTACATTAAAAACATTGCAATAAATAAAGCCCCTGGCAAAGACAATATCACAAATAAAATGCTCAAAAACTTTCCACCTAAACTAATTTTCCTCCTAACATATTTAATTAATATAATACTTAAACTACAACACTTTCCTAAAAACTGGAAAACCTCAATAATCTTTCCTATCCTTAAACCGGGGGAAAATCCCCGCCTACCTGATAGCTATCGACCAATAGCATTGCTCTCTTCCTTAAGCAAACTTACAGAATCTGTCATACTGAAAAGAATCAACAACCACATTGACGCTTCCGATATTCGTAACCCTAACCAATACGGCTTCACAAAAAATCTCTCTACCTCCCATCCTCTAATCAAACTAACAGAGCATATCTCATCCGGACTTGAACGTAGGAAATCAACAGGCGCGGTCTTTCTAGACATTCAAAAAGACAATTTATGACTTTGAAGTTTTTTAATTCCATACTTTTAGATTTAATTAAAGCTGTTTTGCCAAATTAAAAAGAATTAATAGATCTGTATCTTATGAAATAATTAAATCATTTTTAATCTTGTTCTAAAAGAAAACTGTATGTGTTATAATAAAAAAAAAATCATAAAGAAAATAAATAAAAGGTGTATCTCTAGGGGGTCTAGATAGTAATATTTTTTCGAATATTTATCTTCGTATCTCTTAATATAAATTTAGACATAACAATAACTTTAGATTACATAGATATTTTGATGATCTTATTCTTTTCCTACTTATATCTTATATAGATACATTACCTATCTATCATTTAATCCTATATATTTCAATTCTCATTAAAACCAAAGTAACAGGATTCTTAGATGTTAATTTTAATATTGTTGATAATGTAATTAGAGTAATATTTATGACTAGAGAGGTAACTATTTCTTTCGAAATTAATCAAGTACTTTCTTTAGATAGTAATTTGAATTTAAATATATATTTTTAGAAATATTTGATGTAATTATTACTGAGAAATATCAAATTTGTTAATTAACCTATCAAGTACCAAAATAATTTTTTTGAAATTATGATTATAGATTGGAATAATCATTCATTATTATTTGTTCTTTGATACTTAATTAGGGTTATTATTCGAATAAATCATTTTTTAATGATTATTCTTTTAAAAAGTAAAATTTCATTTTGTAAATTTGGCAACATGCGGATAGTATTATCGTGGGATGTTTATAATTTTGCTTACAAATTACCATCATTCAAACCAAAGTACTCAGAATCGCATTGTGTTTACTACAATGGCCTCCAAACATTGTACTTTCATAAATAGCTGATCAGGAAATATTTTCGGACAAAATACGAAGACTAGCGAATAAATTTTTTATCTCCCACACTTCTAACGGAGACTTATCGTCACTGCATCTGAATAGTCCTGGATTTAAGGGTCTAAATATTCTGGAAGAGAACAAAAGCAATATCTCTAATACTTTTCATACATTGAATATTAATGGGCAACAAATAATATCTATTCCTAGATTGCTGTTCTTCACAGAGCTTCCATGTGAAATTTACACCAATGAATTTGAATTTCAGAACAAAACCCTTTTTACTTTAAGCATCAGAGGATTATTTGACAAAATATTGAATAATAACTACCGAGTTTATTTCATAATAGCTACGGAAGCTTCTAAAGACCATAACATGACTTCTGTTGCAGGCATAACGAAAAATTCCTCCTTTGTTTATAATTTAAACCCTAGTAACCTTATATTTGTAGCAGAAGCTCTATTCACAGAATTAAATAAAAAATTTTTTATTTTATCAGATAGTCAATCAATTCTAACTGCTCTAAAAGTTATAACATAAAATCTCCAAAAGTTATTCACAGATTAGACAGCAAAATTTTCATCCTGTCGCAATTTCAAATCCAAATGGTATTACTATGGACTGTTCGACACTCGAAAATTATTTGGAATGAACAGGCGGGTTATCTCTCAAAATCGATTACGGAATCCAACATTTTCATCGATTGGATTGCTTCAAAGGATATCCATAGCAATATCTGCAGAAAAAGAATGGGAAAAACCAACGAAAATTTTTATTCAAGTAAATATTTTGAAGACTTGGGAAACAAACCGGCTATAGATAAAATATCCAAGTGGACAAGCAGCAAAAGAGAGTAAATTCTCATCACTCGAAACATCTACAAAATGATAATAACTCCTGGGCTTTTACACAAATATCATCTACAAAATAATGCTAAATATTAATATGTAGCACAGGTAACCATATTAATTATTTGGATCATATTCTCTTAAATTGTAATAAATGTACCTCCCAAAGAAATCATAGTCTCTAATAAACAAATGATCAGAATATTCCTGCAGAAACTAAATTATTTTGACATATACTGCACGAAATACATCTATTAAAAGGGATTATAGCCTTAGCTGCTCCATATCCCATAAAAGTAAATAAATAAATGTAAGTATAATGCTTGGAAAGGTTTTAAAATTATTTTTTTAATGTAAGAAAGGAATTACGCCAGACTATAAACATTAATTTTGAAAATAGATTTTCATTTTTTTATTAATTTATTTCAACTAAAGAAGTACGAATTTCGTGATGAAAATTGTATTTAATTTTTTAAAAAAATACAAGTTTCGGAAGTTTAGTAAGTGTCTGTAAGAAACAAATTAGATATTTGAAAAAATTGAGTGTTTCTGTAGTTGAATAAATGTTTTGAAAGAAATTATTTCTATTTGTTTTTGAATGTCCTATTTCCTAAAAAACTTCCTTAGCAAGTTTATTTATATAATGAAGTGGCTGCTTTAAAATAATACTTGTATATAAATTGTATATATCATATTCATGCATATCATGTGTAATACACGTATTTAAAAAAAAGATGCTGTCGAATCTTAAAACATACTCATTTGAAAACAATGAAAGCAATATATATAATACATGTAAGAAAGAACTTTTATACATTTGAAAAATACTAATTTATCCTAAATGTATTTGCTAGGCTAATTACACTGCTCAAAACCATATAAAGAATATTTTTTAGTCTTATATAAAATAACGGTATAAGCGAAATTTTATTTATTTATTTCTTTTTTTTTGTTGCAGAAAATGGAAGAAGAGAGTCACAAATGCAAATTTGTCTCATTTTCAAACAACGGAGTATGCAAATTTTGAGTCCGACGTCAAAAACGACGCTTTAGCGGCAGCGAATGAAATTTGCCTTTCAACTTAACGGAAGACAAGGCGGAAAAGAGTGATCGACATTCAACAAGTGTCGTATTTCGATAATTGCGATGTCTTAACGAAGACATTTAACCGATTCAAACGCCTGGAGAATTTTTGGAAGGTTGGAGGTAGACCAAACACAAGCCGAAGTAACAGAAGCTACTGGAGTTGCATAAAGTGTGAATTCCAGAACCTGGAAACGTTTCCTGGAGACTGGAAGTGTAGGCCGAAGACCAGGGCAAGGTCGAAGACGAGCAACAACGCCCAATGAAGATAGATATTTTACCCTAACGGCTCAGAGACACTGGAATATGAATGCCACTTTTCTTCAGCAACACCATCGCTGGACTACAGGCACCCCAATTTCGACACAAACTGTCCGAAACCAGTTCTACGCTGTAGGACGATATGCACGCCGACATATGGTATGTGTTACACTAAGAGCAAGGCACAGTCACGCCCGTATTGAGTGGGCAACCGAACATGTGAACTGGAGGAGAAATGAATGGCACAATGTTCTTTTCTCTGACGAGTCCCATTTTTCTGTTCATCCTGATGATAGGCGTATTTTTATCTGGAAGGATCGTGGCGCTAGAAACAATCCAGCGTTCGTGCTTGAACGTTTCAGATTCGGCGGAGGTGGAGTGATGGTCTAGGCTGGCATCTCCATTGTTGGTCGCACCGATCTCTACATCATTCGAAATGGAGCTCTGACTGGTCGCAGATATAGGGATCAGATCTTAAGACCTATTGTAGTCCCGAACGCTGCAGCAATTGCAGATGACTTCATCATAATGGAAGAGAACTGCAGGCCACATCGTGCCAACTTAGTGGGTGATATCCTTTTCGAGGAGGGAATGGTACGAATGGAATGGCCAGCATGCTCTCCGGACATGAATCCAATAGAAAGCGTTTGGGACATTCTACGCCGACTAGCAGCTGGCCGCTTACCATCCCCACGAACTGGAAAGAGCTCTTTTGGAGGAGTGGGATAGAATACCCTAGCTCCTTAACTAGCCTAATTGACTCCATGCCTCAAAGGTATTCAGCATTGCTGGCCGTACGGGGAAACCATACCCCTTACTAAAAACTTTTTTCTTCCAAGTAAATACTCCATTTTATTCGTTTTTCTCGAATGCACAAATTGTGTTTTTTTTCCTTTTGTGTTTAAATGATAAGTAAAATGCATTTTTTCCCCTGCTAAACATGCTTGATTACTTTTCTTATATAGCCCCCCACGTCTGTCGATCATGTATCAATCATATAAACAATTCCCCAGCCGCTTAATCCACCCAAAACCTCAATATCCTTTAATTGTTTTGAGCAATGTATTTTAACATTTCTTTTATTTAATTAACTATATTTTTTTTTATTCATTGTGAATTACTCTATTTGAAATATTTTAAAATTTTCAAGGTAGATGAAAATGTACAGAAAACATTTTTGTTTAACAGAGATATTATCACGAAGCTTTAAAACAAAGTAGGCAATCGATGATTTATTTATAAAATAGACTTTTGCTCTTCCTTAAGAACCAAACAAACCAAATATGTGCAATGCAATTTAAAAAACATTTCTCCATACTACTTTGCAAAATGATTATGAAATTTAATGCAATTGTTACAATAAGCTGAAGGATAAATTTCACACTTGCTGTTTCAATTATTTTATCCAATTCGGGGCAAATAATGTAGAAATATTTTGCTTTTGAATTTTTTTGTGTGATTTTCATCAATTGTTTAATGTATTCAACTGATATTTAATAGTTTTTTGCTATTTGACAAAATTTATCTGCTTTTGAAACTGTTTTTGTTTGACTGATCTTTGGCTTTCGATTCTGAATAAGATGCCTTAGGAAGGATAAAAGATATGAACAATGTTTTCACAGTATTTTAAATATCGAGGAAGATTTATTTTCTGTCCATTTTCTTGGATGTAATTTATCTCATTATGAAAATGCATACGTAAAGTTTTGTCATTGAAAAAAAAAAATTGGTTGTTTATTAATGCATGACATGAAATTTTTTTAGGATTGAAATTCCATTCAAATGTGGAATTGATATTTAAATGCTTTAAAAACATTGGATGTATGTATAATTCAGCTTTTTCTATCTTGTTATCTAGAAATTTTACCACCAAATAATGCAACTGTGACTGCTGAATCCCTAACACAAACTTTTAATTATGTACTTAAAAGGTGTGTTTGTGTTTATATTCTAAAGAAAATAATCACAAACTAGTAGAGACAACTATCAAATCAATCTAGAAATTCTGTAATTGCATTCCATGAGAATGTTACTATCATGTAAACAAGCTATTTCAAATTCAAATTTTCATTGTATTTTAATACTTTTTTCTGTCAATTATCTATCGTAATTTTTTATTTGATAATTATATAGTTTTAATATTAGGTAAGCATACATATCAGAACTGAAAAGAAATTTTAGGGATAACTTTTAAGAGATGCAAGATGTTGTTTTGATTGTGCAGGTTATGTCAATAGAAAGGATACTTTATTTTATAAATCAAATGAATTTATTAAAAAAATATTAAACAAAAAAATTAATGATACACACATCAGTGTAAATTATACTAATTAAATACAGTAAAAAAATTTGATTAGTAACCATTTATTATTAAATAACTTAGAGCAATATTAGTTATTGAATACTGTTAGTATGCTGAAAGATTTTTCAAAAATTCCCCATAGATGAATTTCGGGAAGGAAACAATTGATAATATATTAAGTGAAATGTGCTCCACCCCCTTGAAGCAGTGGGAGTCTTTCAAGCCATTCATTCATCTATCAACTATATCTTCAATAAAACACTACTTTAGGATATTTTATTCATCTTGTTTAAATTTTGTTCTTCCAAATGCAGTTCTCTGTAATATAAAGTAGAAATGATTAGATTATAAAATAACTTTATTTAGAAAATAAGATTTTTCAAAAAAAGATAAAAGAAAATGTTGTAAAAAAAAAATTTAAAAAAAAAAAAAATGATTGTTTTTCTTTTAAAGCAAATGCACTCTTAAAGTAGACAAATGAAGAAAAATGCAATTATAACTAAGCTATAAGTTTAAATAGCATTCATTGTCATAAATACAACTTACTACTCATTAAAATTTTGATTGCTTAGCAAAATATTCAACATCTGCATTATCATGTACGTAATCCATCGAAAAACAAAATAAATAAAAGCCTGTAAATTCATGAAAAATACTTTTATTAAGAGTGATACTTCATCACATATCGAAGAAAAGTCTAAGAAAATAGCATCTTTGCTAATATACGTATTCAATGAAAAAGTTATGTATTATTAAATTGGCACCGTTTTCCACGTTACATGAGGCATGAATGCATTACCCTTTTATCCAAATAGGAAAGGTGGGTTTCCCAGTAATTCTTTATTTTTTTTAAATACAGTGGTGAATTCATGGGGTGGGTACGGGCTCTCATTATAATTTCACACACAGACAAAATAACATGCCTGAATAGGAAATTTCAACCAAATTTAAAAGTATTTATTTTGTTGTTTTACTTCAGAGTTGATTGTTGTGTCCAAGCGCAGGATTGAGCAAATTTATTGTACTGTAAGATTTCAGTTCTTAATTTGAATTTGATCTTTGAATTCATTTTTTTTAGATTAAGAAAACGTAAGTAAATTATGAAATAAACACAGTTAAGTACTATGAATTTTTTGAAGATAAAAACAAATGTACCCCCCCCACCACTTGTCGATTTTTTCTGAATCCACCATTGTTTATGATTTATACTATTTTTAAAAAACCAATTTCATCAAGAATATTGCTTTTACTATAAAATTTAAATAAGATTATCAATTAAATATAAATACATATTTCAAAATTTATGAAGTGTTTTTCAGGGTTAAACATTAATCCATATAGTATATTTCTGGAATAAAATTTAAAAGGTATGCAATAATTTTCTGGACTAAATACCTTTTTATTGAAACAGCTTAAAATAAAATTATTATTGGTTATTTTTCGTATTGGAAGAATTCATGCAAATAAAGGATTAGCTATTAGACAAAGATTTTTGGCAGCAAATTTCATCGGAGCATTACACTTGTGACATATTCATTCAGATTTAATCAAC
>BMAW01123403.1:0-90010 GCA_019974015.1 Nephila pilipes
CCCAATTGCATTGATTATCCTCATCTTGTTGAAATATAAACAGGAAGGTCGTTGGAAAGAATGTAAATACAAAGGGACGTAGAATATATCCAACTCTGGGATCAAATAAAAGGTTTCAAGTATTTAATGAAATAGCCACCCATTTTTATAATGTTTAATTGATAAGATTTAATGGCCGTGATACTCAGTTAAGAGCATCAAAGCTGTCAAGGACACCTCCAAATATTTTATCACATGTTATCGGTTTTGTTACAAAGGCATTCACTTTTTCAACGAATCGTTTTCATGTCACTCTCACAATTTTAATCCTAACCTTATTGGCAAATGTATATTTAGAGTGAATTCATTTGTAAGGGGTTGATACAGTTAATTGCAAAAATGAATCAAATTTTAAAAGATGTTTTTGAAGAAAATCGGTTAAAAATCAAAGATAAAAAGTCCAAATTAGTTGTTATACATTTCTCTATTATCCCACAAACGTTCAGATCTCTACGTTAAAATGTTTTCATGAGTCTTATGACAATTGATATTCATATCCGGATACCAATCATATATCTCTAGAAGACAAAAGTTTACTTTTTTTTCTATTTAATTAAATCAAAAAGTGTTAATTTGTTTTGAAATTATATGAAGAGTTTGCTATGTATGTATTCCATTCTTTTTGTTTTGATTAATTCCTTTTTTTTCATATTTTTGAAACTTAATTTAGATTAGATATTATAAAACAAACTTTCTAATGACTAATTGTATCTTTTAATTCAAATGAATTTTATTTATATGCATTTGCATGTATTATAATATAGCAATTTATTAACCTATCATGCCGCGTTGGAAGTGATAAAATAACTCATCTAAATTGAACGTATATGAGACTATAGACAGAAAAAAA
Source organism: Nephila pilipes (assembly GCA_019974015.1). Taxonomy (NCBI): domain Eukaryota; kingdom Metazoa; phylum Arthropoda; class Arachnida; order Araneae; family Nephilidae; genus Nephila; species Nephila pilipes. Next base: position 890 of record BMAW01123403.1, read on the forward strand.
GAAAGAAATCTTAAAAATTAAATCGTTTCTCATGTATGTGTCGAAAAGAAAAGCTGAACTGTCTGAGAAGTTAATAGATGGAATTACATATAATCCTAGATATTTCTAACACTACAATTTTTTTATACATTAAACTATATTTTTAAACATAAAATATGAATGGGTAACCTTTATTTTTGCTAAAAGTTTACAAACTAGATTTGTTACCTTATTCCCCGTATTTTTTCTCTAAATTTAAAGTGTGAAAATTTTAAATTTTAAGACTACAAAATAATAATTATATTTACTACACATTCATAAAATACTAAGGCTTTTTTTTCTATTGTGCCAAATATTTCGATATTATATATATATAATTTTCTATACATTTCTGTCAATAACTACATATAATAAAATTTTGTAATTTTGCTTTGAATTAAAGTAATAGTTTATTTTCTTAAATAAATAATTGAATTTAAAGTTACTTATTTTTTACAGAATTGTTAATAAGCTCTCAGGATTTTTTATGAATTTCAATTATATAATCCAAAACCGTATACCAACTTTTGAGAAGAAGTTGCATAATGTGATGAGATTGCATTCCATTATCAAGGTTAGTTTATATCTATTGATATATTCCACGCTTGTTCTTTTGTTTAATACTACAACATATTTTTCAAATTTAGTTAGTTACGATATTATATAGAAGTCTTTTTAAAAACTAATTCTTTTGTTTAATTTAAATTTTCTGTACATAGTTTAACGAATTTGTAAGTCAGATTCCAAATGGGTGAGTGAATTATTGTTGGAGGTGTGGTATTTAAAAACTTTTTATAAGCTTAATTTTTTTTTTAAAAAAAAGTTAAATTGCTTACTTAGTGAGATATTTTGAGTGTATATTCTATTTTGCGTATTACATACACTAAGTTTATACACAAAAGAATCACAAAAACCATTAAATCAAATATTTTAATTTCAATCTTACCACGTCCACTTAATTCTTTGGTGTGGAATTTTGTAATAACAAATTAACTGGAGCAGTATTAGAGCAGGGCATGTAACATTTCCACGATATTTAGAGTTTCAAAAAACTTAATACCTAATTTTGTTGATAACCTGTCATTGATTGAACACTGGCATATATGGTTCCAAACTGATGGCATGTCTTCGCACCTCACAAGTGAAGCAATTCCTAGTGGAGACATTCGTAGTACAAATAATCGAGTATGGTGGTTTCGAAAAATGGCTTTCACGTTCAACTTACCTGAATATAATGGGATTATTTTTACTATGCTGATACTTCTAACAGGAAGTGTCTGCGACTATTGAGAAACAGTGAAGAACCTTCGACACTACACATTCCTGTAATAAAATGTCATCCGCTATACTAAAACGTGTGCAATGTGACTCAAACAAAGGTCCAGATGTACATCATAGTTTCAAAAATAAAGGTTTCTTTTGCTACATAATTGTTTTTTCTCTTTATAATAATGTTTCATCAAGTCACAGGTTAGGAAATCAGGAACAAATAAATATGCATTTTATGAGTTTTTTTTTATAACAAGGTGTCTTTTTGTACAAAATCGATGATGTACTAAAACTTTGTGTTTCACTCCTCCCCCATCTCAAACCCTTTTTGAAACAGGAGCACTAACTGTTCAGTTTTTCATAGTGAAGTGTTGTCAGTGGTATCATCTAGAAACGTACAGGTAACTTACAAAAACTAGAAACAAATATTATGACTATAGCTACAAACTTTCGAAACTTAAGAAGAAGTAAATTGACTTTTTCGGGCGTAATCTACACGCGCACCTCTCTCTCTCTCTCTCTGTATGTATATAGTATATATATTATATATATATATCCACCATATATATATATATATATATATATATATATATATATGGGGATGTAGTACTGGATTTGCATTCCTGCATCCCTCTTTCATTACCAGTTTCTGTCTAGAGTTACGTAGCTGGAAACAGGCAAAGAGACAGTGTCACCTGTTTTGTTGAGTCATGCCAGGGACGAGACGAGAAGATTCGATATTATGATGCGTCTAAACCTAATATTCTGATATGCGAGTAATTAACTGTGCTTTAACCCTTGCAAATATATGCCACTTAATATGGATGCTTTTAACATTATGTGGAAGTTGCCACTACCTACAAAGTGGCTGAAAATTTTCCCAAATCCCCTAGGCCCATCCGATTTATGTTTCAATGGACACTGCTAAATTTCATTTGCTGTGTTTGACAATGAAGTACAATTTAAAAAATATTCATTGTTCCTGGAATATATTCTTCCGACATTTATACTTTGTTTCACAAATGTGGTTCAAGTTTATTAGATGGACGTTATATTATATTTTCTTCCACGTAAAATCAAAGAAGTGTTTCACTCTTGTTTGATAAAGTTATCTAAAGACGTTTCGTGTACGTTACATACAAATTTCTATGCTTTAATATTGCTTCTTTATTTTTATTTTGTTGTGATTTTGAAAGGACGTTCAACAACAGAAAAGTTATAGTTCATAGTCAAAAAGTTTTGAGCAACAATTACTTTGAGTCTCATTTTATATTATATCTTTTTCCAATTTGTGTCCATTTTAGATGCTATTTTTTTAAAATTTAATTATACATGCTACCAATGTCAATTTTGTTCTAAACTGTACTTTCCTTTTTAAACTTACTTTTCGAAATCATAATAGTTTATGCAAATTCGAAAAGCAAGTGTTCATAATCTTCCTAAATATTATGTAATTTGACTTTATTAAAATTTTATATGCATTAATATAATTCCAGCAATAGCACATACATTGAAGTTCGGTAGATTTGAAAATATCAAATTGTTATATTATGTTGTCTTTCCCGATCTGATATTTGATAGAATTTCAAGAGAGTGGCTGCGAAATTTTATGGGATTTACTCCAGATTTTTATATTGATAGTCATTCTAAAATTATTTTAAAGAAATTAAATCTACTTAGTTTTATATCACGCAAATGTTTTATAATTAGGAGTATTTGAAAATGCGGATGAACTTTGTAAAATATTTTGGTTCGCTTGCTGATTTACTAGCTTTTCAGAATCAATTGAATAGTTATATATTCCCACAAAATGAATATTTATTCCTCCTTCACCTACAGATGAACGTTGCTAATTCATCTCCTCCTCCAGTAAAGGTGCCAGATATAATAACTGCAGTTGAGTCAGCAATTTCCCCTGATAGGATAAATGATTTCTGATGGATCATAGGAAAAGATTTACTCTAAACACTTACAGCTTCAATGGAAATGATTCATATAGGATAGAACTTTTTCTTACAATGCTGAAGAAAGTTTATCATTTTGGTCCCCTTCATGGAACAGCAAAAGATTATTTTAGTGAGTAGATTATTAATATGCCAAGCCAAACCTTTTATTGAATCTCTGCATTATACCCTTTTCTAACAATGATATGAAGAAAAAAAACACTTATTCAAGAATTTGGAAAGAAAAATAATTCGAATCAGTTGCACAAAGAATTACAAAATACAAAAATTCTATCGAATGAAATTGAATTCGATTATTTAATTATCTTCAAGAATTGACAAATCGATCTGCAGAATTTATTGATGAAATTTAAAATATTGATTATTTCATCGGTTGTACTCCCCATTAACCTTCCAATAAACCCATATTATACAAATGTACAAATATTCAGAAATTTAAAGATAAATTAAGTATATCTGAAAAAGTATTTCAGGATAAACGAAAACTCGTTTTTCTAATAATACTTCATGCATTATCAGTTTCCGTAGTTACTATCATGATGAAGAATGTGCATTTCACAACCAACGGCATAATACACAAGGGTGGTTTAAAATGTTTCTGACCTAACAAAGATGCAATTCAATTTTTCTTTAAATTCATTTTTATTTTTCTACATAGCAGTTTAACAAAATTTGGAATATGAATTGGAAATAAATTTTTGTAAATATCAATCTTTACATAGATATTGGAATGCTTAGACCATATCATCGAAAAGGTAAAGCATTTTTCTTTCCCTCTAAAACTGAATCACTTATCAATTACCCCTAGGATCAAAAGCTACTAAAATGTTCATTAATTCTTAAGACTTATAGGCTATTTTCATAAACTTATCCTGCTTATTCTGTTATCACCAAAACCTCTCAGTGAGCTACACTCCTCAAAAAGGAAATTGCAACACCAAGAAATAATGAACGTAGCGTCATGCAAATCTCAGGAGCGATAATAGTGAGATGGATATGCAAATGATTAAATTTGTGCAAGCATCTGATCACGTAGTACTCACATTCGGGGTATAAGGGCCAGCAACTTTCCTTCTCATAAAGTGCATCTGATGTTCTACTTAGCATTTGCGACTTTCGAAGAAACATAGAAAATACCTCTGAGACGTTGATGAGCTCAATGCCATCAATTAACGACCGGGGAACGTGACCATATTATCAAACTCTTTGAATTGGGTTTGTCGCTGCGCACAATAGCAACTTGTGTCCTGCTATCCCTAATATTACCTTAGTAGTATTTATTTCGTTAGCTTTTTACATCATTCAAATGTAGCTGAGGCATAGGCTGATAAAAATTATCCACATACTGGATGTTTACAAGAATGGCTTGGACTGAATGTTTCCCTTCTCAACTTTTTTGGGCAAATAGTACAGTATTTTCCAGCAATTTCACATTGCTTTCTACTTGTACTTTTTCTCTTTTTTACCAAGTATATTCGTAATTGAAAATCTCATTCCCATCCTATCGAAGACAGGCATTTATTAACTTCGTTCCTATCGTTTCACTGATGAGCTTGTTAGCAAAGTTCATTATAAAATCTCACCTGGACCCATCTCTACAGCCTCGTGTAGCCTAGTAAACAATAAATGTATTAACTGAATTTATATCCATAAGACGAAATAATAATTCCTTTGCCCATCTTCTGGTTCTCCTTCCAGAACAATATATGACACATTTTTTATCAAAGTAATCAAAATCAGATCTGGTATTCCTATAAAGATTGATAATTTTCCGGCTTATTGATGTCTCTATCTTAGGATATTAACTAGTGCATAGACGACACTAGCAGTACTGCTTTGCTTTTGTAGGAACCTATGATACCAATGTTAAATCCTTCAAATAGCCATAAATTGAGCTACCGACTGTTCTGCTTCTATTTGGAAGAAATTCCTTACGAAATTCTGGTTTGCTTACTTTAATGTTCCAAAATAGGTTAATTGTTCTCTTTTAAAACTTTTATAAATTCAACTGATGAAATCCAGTTGTCTGCTATTATATTCCTGTATGTGCTTGCAATACAAGCTGAAAGGCTCACACACGTCTGTGTTTGGTTTTACAACATTTTATTTTTAGATTTTTCAAATTCCACTAACATATACCCAGAAGAAACGTTTTCGTAACAATACACACACGCAATTTATATATATATATATATATATATATATATATATATATATATATATATATGTGTGTGTGTGTGTGTGTGTGTGTGTGTGTGTAGGATGTTTACATTTCGAGACGTCTTCCAGCACTAGATGGCACCACGAACTGGAGCTCTACTTTGTGACCACTTTCCAAGGTGTCTACATGTGTACCGTCAGACGGAAGGGTACAGCCAACATGGAATGACGTGCGATCTGATAACTCTTTAATATGTATAACCAAAAGTTATGTTTTAACTTTGTAAATATTATACACCAATATATGGTTTAATTAAATGTCAACTTCTAAAAATCCGCTTTGTTTTTGAATCCAGAAAACCCTTAGATATCTTTAATACGAGCCATGTACCCCATTTCTGTAGTTAGGACTCTACATATATATATATATATATATATATATATATATATATATATAACAAATGGATCAATAAGTCTCGAGACTGTGCGGTCGTTTATTTGCGATTTCCTCCTTCAAACGCACCAGCAAGTCAATATAATAATCACTGTTGATCGATTTACCTTTTTCGAGGTAGTCAATGAAAATCACGCCATGCGTATCCCAAAAAACTGACGCCATGACTTTGCCAGCTGACTGCTGCGTTTTCGGACGCTTCGGACGGCTTTCGCCAGCTGTGGATGACTGCCGCTTCGACTCTGGAGTGTAGTGATGTATCCATGTTTCGTCCATGGTCACGTAACGACGCAAGAAATCTTTTTTGTTGCGAGTAAATAGCGATAAACAGTTTTCTGAATCATCGACTCGTTGCTGTTTTTGTTCCATCGAAAGCAATCGCGGCACCCACTTGGAAAAAACCTTTTTCACTTCACTTCAAAAAACCTTTTTCAGTAAATACACTTCCATATGATATCTGTGTCATCTCAGCAATCTCACGGAGCTTCACTTTACGATCTTTCATTATACTTTTTGTCACTTCACTCACATGTTCCGGTGTAACGGCTTCCACAGGTCTACCCGAGAGTTCCGCGTCATTTGTGTCGGTAAGACCACGTTTAAACTCGGCAAACCACCGACAAATCGTTGCTTTGGATGGACAAGAGTCCGGGTAACATTTTTCAATCCATTGTTTCGCTTTCACGGTGTTTTTACCCATTAAAAAACAATGTTTTATCAGAACACGAAACTCGGTTTTTTCCATTTTTTAAACAAACTACAAAACGACTTTACTCCAACCTCGATAACTCAGCTGTTTCTGGTCTGATCGACTTAAAATTTTGACACGTTTCAAGCAAAGGTTAGTACTCTAGAAAGACCTGATTACTGGTTTACTACGAGCGCCATCTCTGGGTTAGTCTCGGAACTTATAGATCCATGTGTTATATATATATATATATATATATATATATAAAACTGAACTATAAACTCTGTAACTGAGATGCGCGCGCACCTAAAAGAGTTTTTTTTTTATCCTGGCGCATGTTTAGCGATTAAATAAAACTCAATTGTCATCTCTAGCCTGACTGTGTTCGTTCGTTATACGTTACAGTCTTAAGTGGAGGCACCGGCGAGACAAAAAATAATCACTCTAATAGTAATTAGAGTAGGTAGAGATGATCGATGTAATAAGATTGAAAACCGCTTAAGAAGTTAAGCCACCGATAGCTGAAGTGTACCATCTTGTCAAGAACTCTGCATTGTATATGCTATCTGTGCATATGAAGTGATGGAATAGTACTTGCATTATGTACTAAAGAATCGTCCTGGTTCTAGATTAGAAGTCGCAAACCTGAAAAAGAAAAAAAAAACGAGGATCAATCAGATCCGAGTTTTTGAGTGCCATCCTGGCGCTGTTGAAAAGTAAAAGTGTTATTCTGCAATTCAAGAAATAATAGGTCATCCCGTCTGTTTTTAAAGAAGTGCATAAGTTATAAGGAGCCCTTGCTGTGAAGTGCTGTTGATATTTTGATTGTAAGCTAACAAGTCCTAAAATGATAATTCAGGTAAGATATCCTTCTCTGTTGGGCTAATTAATTACACCACATGTACATTTTTGTATTTTAAAAATATTATATTTTGGTGATTTTTTGTGTTGTTTTTTAAGTGCATATCCTATGCGTTAAAATTAGTTTGTTCTAGATTTAAATTTGATTTTGTTCTACTAGTATATCATAAAATGTAAATTTTCCACCTGAATGTTTTTTTTTTAAACTTGATTGAATCTTTTTTTTTTATTGATTTAGTATTGTATGATTTGAAATGTGCATATCCTATGCTTTAGAATTTAACTAATTCTGGTAATATAAATCACGTCATGTGATAGTCTGAGCTTCGTTTGAGTATATTTTTTTGTAATTTGGTTACATTATTATACAATACTGTGTATTTTATATATTGCACCTCCTATGTGTGCTAAGAACCATTAGCTATTGGGGAAAGATTGCGAGATAGAATCGATACATCGCATTTAATGAGAGAGAATTTTTTTTTTGTTTGACCTTGAACTGTCTGGATTGAGCAGTAGAATATTTTGTTTTCGAATCTTATTGATGTAATTGCACTATTTGTTCAGTTGTGAAAACTTGTTATTTATTTTCTGGCGGAAACATTTTCCAGTAATTAATCAAGTATTTTTATTTCTATAAATGGTGTGTTATATGAGAAGTATTATTTTATGATTGGTGTTTGTTAGTCTTAAGTAAACATGGTTTATTATTTTATCATTGAAGTATTGTTGTTTTGTTATTAATAACTAAGTATGTACAAATAATAACTAGAAATTGTTTTAAATAATTACCAATTTTGCATTAAAATATTTTACCATTATTTGTTTTAAGAAAAATTGTGAGTTAAATTGAATTGATTTTATTTATGGGGTTTTATCAAATTATTTGAGTGCAGAACCATTTTACCTAAACATGGCTTATTTATGAAAAGGACGAATAGCAAAGTTAAGATATATATCAGAAAAATTAGGTCAAAGAGTAACTGACGATTTAAAAATTATACACCTTAAAGTTCCTTTTTATAAATAGCACAAATTACGAAGAAGAATTTTGTAGGAGTAATGTTAAACGCAAGAATACAAGAAAGAATGAAACCTGGTGCATCGCGTGTCTGAGAGAACTAACTATAATACAATTGAAGGACATAGTTCAAACCCTTTTGAATAACGAAAACAAACTAAATGTAATTCTAAGAAAGTTGTTAAAATTGAAATTGTAGAAAATATATCTGAAGATTTGGAAAACCTTTTACCTTCATTTAGAGAAGACAATAGTACAATAAATTTAATTAAAATTAATGCCAATGAGTTCATAGAAGTACAGCAGAAAAGTGAAGAATTAGCTCCCTTGAATCAAAAGGTAGAAAAAGACAAGAAAAATGAGGATTCTAATCTGTTACATAAATTAGAAGAATTGTGGAATGAAACTCGTGCTCTAAATGAAGAAAAAGACGAAAGGCAGATTGAAAAACTAGAGGTAGAGCAAAAGTAAAAGTGTTGGTGATTCGAAAAGAGAGAGGAATGGGAAAAGAAAAGGATGTTACAGGAGAAAGTGAATGTTACTTCCATTGGAGAAAGTGAAAAATTAGTATTTAAAGAACAAATTAAGTCAGAAGAAGATTTACCGAATCAAGTAGAGAAATTGGAAAAGGAAACATGTATTTTAGTTGAAGGAAAGAAGAAAGCAGAATGAGTGTTCTTCAAAATTAACTCCTTGATAAATTCAAAACAGTAAGAAAAATATGAAGTTTGGGGACAGATAATTACGTGGACTGAACGAGTGAATAGAAGATTTCCATCCAAAAAGGAAGAAAACATCAATTTTACAGCGAAGGGAACGATTCTATTTCAAGGGAAGAAACGTCGTAAAAGGTATCAGATACTGTTTTCAAAAGAAAGAAAATATAAGTACCACAACAAGACTAGGGGTTCCACCCAAAAGAAGGAAAAACATTAAGGTGGGCTGAAAGGAAAGAGTAACTGAACTCTCGGTGGGAGAGTACCCCTTTACAAAGATGGAAAAATTATATTACAACCACAAAGAGAGATGAAAACCAGTCCCCTTTGACCCAGGGGAAGTGAATGTATTCCATCCCAAGAAGTGCCTCTTTCGCAATGAGGTGAAAGAAATGGTATTGGATTTGTTCTGGTCCAGAGAACTGAGTAAGGGGAAGAGCATAACATTTTATACCTTATTAAAAAATCTTATGATACAGAGAAAAATTATTTCCATGTTAAACGATCGTAATGGTTCGTCCTATCGTGCTATTAAGAAATATAGCTCCAGTAATTTTAATGTGGGAAAAAAATGTGGCATATATAAAGATGTACATTTATACTGCTGTTGCTTCAGGTATTATTATTCACATGAAAGGAAAAGGTGTCCGAGGCTCTTTTCTATTAGTAGGCAATATGAAATTAAAAATGAGTGAACATTTAAAGGTTTCAAATAGTAATAAAAAGGTTATGTCTTCAGCAGAAAAATGTTTAGCACCTAGCAAGAATACCAAAAAGTTGAAAAATGCATTAATTGAAGTGAACCTTGTAAGCAGAGCTGAATAATTAAGGCGTAATTCAGACAACAATAAGGATTTTATTGAGTCATTGTCAGTTCGTATGGACTTAACGTATCAAAAGATTTTACGAATATTTTCTATTTTTTTTCTTGCTACCACTCTTTACATTTGTGTTTATTGTTTTCTTGCTTGTAAGTGGAGTATTGTCTTGATAACTGTTCTTGCATTTAAATATTTGTGCCACAAAATTCTTAGTTATTACAATTTTATTCATGTAGTTTAGGCTTAGTATTGAGAAATTCATACATAATTCAGTAAAATAATCTCTTATTGAAGTTTTGTTTTAAAAAATTTTTGGAGATGAATCCCTTCTCTCATCTCCTCGAAATAAATCTTATTTGGGTAAAGTTTTTGGCAAAATATTGAATTATTTCAATGATGATTTCCTTTGAAAAAAATATTGATTTATATTGATTTCCTTTATCAGAAAATGTTCACTCCGGAGAAAGGAGGAGTTTGTAATGAACGTCTTGTACAAACCAAATGATTTCGTCAAGGACGAAGTCATCCAATGAGATTCAGTAACTGAGATGAGCATGCACCCAGAAAAGAGAGAGAAGAAATAAAGAAGGAAACTATAGAATGTAGTGTGTATATCATGGCGCATGTTTACCGGTTAAGTAAAATTCAATAGTCATGTCTAGCCTGACTATGTTCATTCGTAATACGTTACAACATATTTATTTAAGTGAACGTTTCTTCAGAAGTTGTTCTACTCAACTGATAGGAAGGAAAAAATCAGAACTGATTGCTTATGGTTAATTTTATTATTCACAACATGTTGTAGGGTTTATGATATTTGTCGATTTCTTTCTAATAATTTGAGTTATGTTATAAATCCAAAACATGAAACTTTCTGGTAGGGTTGGGTAAAATCACGTGATTGAAGAATGAGCTCATAACGAACCCCTAAAACATTTTATTTTTTTATTAATTTAATTTTTCAGCGAATATTCAAAATTTGGAGAAAAATATTGAGAATCTGCGTAGAGAAACACTTTTATTCATAACTTTGAATTTTAGTAACCAGCATCTGTTACAAAATTTGCAAAAATATCTTTCTTTTCTCATGGATTCGAATTTTCTACAAGATTCGTTGACGCCACATTTTCTAAGAGTGGAAAATAACCATTGAATTCTAGTTAATATATCAGACATAAGTTGTTTTCAATTCATGAATACTTAACCGACATCTTCATTTTTCTTCAAAATTAGCCAGTTCTCTTTATCCTTCTCAGCAGACAAGTTTTCAATAATCCATCTTTTCCTGTTCTTCTTTCCTTGTGTTTCTTATTGGTATCTAACTTCTTGTTTTTCTTCTGTTTAGGTTTTACTTTTGCTTTTAAGTTTTCCCTGTTGACAAGTCGTTTTTAAACTGGGTGATTTCAATTCCTAAATTTTAATTGTGACTGGGATAACTTCAAAATATCTGTAGAACTCCTGTTTTAGTTTATTTTCTTCTTTTTGTTTCTTTCCCTTTAGGATATGGTTAGATATCTACTAGAAAGAATTACAATGAATTTTCTTGTAATAATCTTGATTATTTGCAACTATCAAACATTTAATCATTCCAGTATAAAAATATAATTTTCGACACACTTAAATAGCTATCAACAAAAAAAAATGGAAATTTGTAGACAAATAAGACTTCGAGCTCTGTTTACACTCATCCTTTTTAGCTCTTTTTTAATCTTATACTAGGATTTATTAAAAGCTAATAGATGTATGTTCACATTTCAATAATACAAAAAATTCAAACTCACAGATTTACTTGAGTTAACAATGTAAACTTTAAAAACTTTCATAAAGTTCTTCTCCTGTTTCGGCAAAATATTTTTTAATTTGCACTGATATTTATGAGATATTGGATAACCAAATCCAAATTAAAGAGCAGCATTTATGAATTCCTAAATCAACAGTGGTAAATAGTGCAAATAATTAATGCTAAACTCAATCAAATTAATAAACTATGTTTTGTATGAGAGTGTTTATAAACTATGCTGATTAAATTCCCCGTTTAAGCCAATTTTTCTGTCTAGACAACTGAGACGATAACAGCGTTAAAACGGATCTTGTAGATTACATGTAAAGTAGAACACTGAAGTCTCTGTTATAATCTGAAGCCCTGGGTGGAAACGTGGTCATATGTTGAAGTATGATATTAGTTTAGATATTTTTTTTTTTAATCTGAAGGCACTTTCCTAACTGAAACTCATCAGCAAATGTCGGGAAGTATACGGAGTAAGTGTAATGTCTGGAAAATTAGAATGGTTTTGGTGTAGGGAGAGGGGGGTTTGATCTTCACACACATCTGTATCAATAAGGGCAGATCAGATGTGTGTGAAGATCAAATATCAGTAACTGGATCCTCATCCTTACAAACAGACCGTAAAACTAAGGGATTTTCATCTCTTCGAACCTTTGAAGAAGCGCTTTGGAGGTCGGCAGTTCATATCCAATGCCAAATTCAGCAAACCGCTTTGACATTGCTTATTTCCTCTACGTTGTTTCCCATGTGTTGGCGTACTTATGGAAAAAATAATTTGAGAACTATTTTAACTATGTGGAAAAGTAATTTATGCAGAGCCTTACTGCAGTTATATATCTCATTTCTTGATTAAATATTTTTCTCTCAAAGACTTTGTTATCGTACATTTTGAAATGCCTTCATTGAAAAGAACATTTTAATAAATATCGATTGTTACACAAATATAATCAGATTTAGAACATACATTCATGCATCATTATAAAATGAACTTTCAAGAAAGCATATCGTGAGAAAAAGTGTATTTTAATTAATGGATTTTATGAGGCTAAATTTTCTTTTCTCGCACGAAAAATATATCTTTTAAAATATGAATTTATTTAGTTTTAAGTTATAATTACATTTCTTTTGAAGTCAATCAGCTCCTTTATCTTTATTACCGAAATTATTCATATAATCGTATAATTTATTCATCACTTTCTATTTTATGTTATTAGATAATTGTTAATTTTAACAGTAATGAAGTGAGCAAACACACTTATTATTATTTTTAATGAATTATATCTTGAATATTTTTCTGAATTTTTTTTTTCTGTGAATATTTAAAGTATGTTATTGAGTTAGATAATATTTCCTATACAATGTAAAATTTTGAAAGACACTGCACCGTTGTAATAAATTAAATCGTATTGATGCTAAAACTTAAGTTGTTCTTAGTTGCATAATGAACTCTCGATACTAATTTTAAGTAGCTTGACTGTTAAAACTTCTGAATAATGCAATTTTTATAGAATAGTTACCAAAATTAACCCTTAAAATTTCTTTATTTACAGTATAACAATATATTACCACCTTTCCTTATTTTAAAGTCGACGGTGACAGAATATCAATCATTTTTACACTTAATTACCCCAGTATATAAAAGAGAGTTACCCTCTTAAACAATTTTCAATTAAAACTTCATACTGACTTTGCAAGTAAATTAAAGGAAACATAAATTTGTTAAATTTTAAGTACTTCGAGATAGTTAAACTAACCTCATTCAGAATCTTTTAAGTTAATCCGCAATAATGGGACGGTACGTATATAAAAATGTATGATATTTCTTTTTTAAGCAGTATATACTCTAATCATGCTTTAAATGAAATGCTTGAAGAGGAATAATATACAGAGCAAAATTTTAATAAAACTTTAAGATACAATTAAAAGTATTTTGAAATGTTTCTAATTTCATTTTTCGAAACCGTAAGCAAAATGATTGTTTTAACAACAATAACATGATAAACAACGCCAATATGAATGAAAACTGTATTATATTAGCATCTTTAAACTGAAATCACATACTTAAAATTCTCATTATTTATTCATCTTAGGAATTTATAATAGGTTTAAGTTAATAATTTTGAGTACAGTGACATAATTTATCTTTAATGTTAGCTGATCTAACTGAAAAAATTTATTTTTGATGATTCTTTATATTCAAACATACACTTAAATATAATACTTCTCTTTTTATAAACTTTGTTATTCGTACTTCGGTTATTTTTGACGTGAACGTTATATATTCGTTCTCTACGAAACAGCACGTTATAACTTTAGCAATCTACATTTTCAGAAGCTGTACTTATTTGAAAAGGGAAAACTGTGCAATCATCTTAGATGTCTAGTTTCTCTACTTTTTTTGTAAAAAAATGTTTATGTATAATGAAAAAAAATGAGGTATAAATACATATTACTATAAAAATGAAACATAATTACTCAGTAGACGTAGCTTTTTTGAATGAAAAAATTTAATCTCATACTTTGCTATGGGATTAAAATAGCAGTAATTTTTTAATGAAATATTTTGATGAATATAAGGCACAGATATTTATCTTGAATATTAGACCTTTTAAACAATAGCATTAAGAGATTTTCTCTAGGGAGCATTGATAATTTTAAGTAACTATATGCTTCCGAAATCAATATATTCAAAGTATTATTCACTTTTCAGAAAATAGTTTTTCAATGAATATTCATTTACACTTTATCAATTTATCTCTTGCATTTAATTATCCCATATTTCTCAAAAATAAGGAAAATGGTACCTGCGTTTGTATCTTTCTTATAACTTCCTTTAAAATTATTTTGTTTAATTAATCAATTAAGAAGAGTTATAATTTAGTAATTAAATATTTACTACATTGCTACTGATATGAACTTTAAACTGCAGGAATTTTAAAATTGTGCTCAATATAACTTAAAGTTCAATTAAATTCTTTCCACACACATATTCAATATTTCTTGGTCTTTTAAATTTTTTTAAAGAATTTAGGTCATTCGATATAATTTTTGATATTGAGTGTTTCTATTAAATTTTTAAATTTAAAGTTGATTCTATTTTTCAAAAAATATCAAAAGCAGATCCATAAAAAATATTGCTATGCTTTTGCGACTAAGAACAATTTTCTAATTATTTATATAAATATTCTTCGTTTCAAATATGAATGTTGTAAGTTCTTGGTTTTCGCATTATTTTCTATAAAACCATAATTATTATTAAGACAGTAAAAGATTTTATTATAAATATGTTCACTAATTAAAGAAAATTTTACTCCTTTAAATTATATTAAAAATAAAGAAGCAATGATGTTATATCAATAAATATCGTAAGGAGTTTATAAATTAACTATATTGCTGAATTTCTTCCAAATGAGAAATTCATTTCTAATTTATTCAAATTTATGGTATTATATTGTAATTTTATATCTTTTTTATTGTATCCGTCCACTTTCATAGTGAATTTTTTAACAAACATTGAAAACAGTACTTCTTATTTATTATAGGATTAAAAAAAACATTAAATATAATGTCAAATAGTTGTCTAATAATGTAAAATATTTTAACATTTTAGCTTAAAATATACGTAATAATATCAGTAATATTGTATTGAAGCAAAACATCAAAAATCAAATTGAAAAAGAACTATTTCAATTTTGTAAATTTGATGATTATTTGAACCTAATTTAGGGTTTGATTTTTTTCTCTTAATTATACGCATATTTATTAAAATTGAATAAATGTTGATATCTTAACTTATAATAAAAACGTAAAATTTTGATAAAATTTGTATTTTGTATCAGTAATAAAGTGCTAAATATAATAATTACAACAGGACATGAAGTTCAAACCCTACTTGCAACCTTTCAGAGTATTCATAAACGTATGTTCGTAAACGAATGTAAACGTAAAACGTTCAGATTATTCATTAACAATACTTGTAAAATTTTCCTCATGAAGACAAGCAACACAATTTTAATTTTGAGAAAAATACAAAAGAGCGTTTTAGCCCATAAGCTTACTTAATAAATTTAAAACTTAATATTAAAAGGCCCCTGTTTTATAAAGCAAACCATCTGTGTTTCTTAAGACAGTTGCTTTTTTTCCTGATTAACATTAAATTTGTTTTACGTACGTCAAGGGATGTATGACACTTCGAATACTTTATTCGATTGTTATCCATCTCTTTGTATCCTTTCATTGTGAAATATCCTGGATTTCCTTATTCAGCATGATGAAAACTTAGAAACATCTCTTATATCTTCATTAATTTATATTTCTTTCTTTCATGCATCTAATGTTAAATTTTTTCAAACTAACATTAACATCTCTCGGATTCTTTCTTCCATATCTTTTCATTAGTAGATTCATTGACATTTTGGATCTTGCCAATTCAACATTTATTCAATATATCTGTAGAGTATAGCTCTAAATAAACTGGTTTTATTACATCAAGAATATCTTTTGGTAAACGAGAATATTTTTTTCTTTCATGTCATGTCTAATACATATGTACTTGATCCCGCTGATAATAGCATAAGTTTTACTTTTCTAATAATGCATTGCCCTGCATTTTTTCTAATAGAAGTACAATGAAATAATGTTGCGATGACATTTTGCTTCAGAGGTTACAAATAATCTACACTGGCACGAGCAGATACTACGTAGTAGTTTTAAAACCTGACTAAACTGCGTTGTTCAATTTTTCTTTTCTAGAAATGTCTTTAATTTTGGCTTTCAGCTTTCTCAAATGAAAGCTTACTCGTTTTTGGTTGAAGACAATGAGCTTCAATTTTCGTTTCGCTATTATGAATATGTTTCACATACATGAAAAATCTATATTGAGATTGTCCATATCCGTAATATTTCTTATACTTTAATTTTCGATTTTTTAAAGTCCTCAGGAAAATTCTTATAGCGTGGACTATTTCCATCTTAGCCACCAAGCATTCAGAATTACACTGATATACATTAACATATATTTCAGAGATTCAAACTAAGTATTCCTTGGCATATACGCAACGATTTAAATATGCTGCAGTATAATGACAATACTTCCGGGTCCTAATACTTTCTTAGTATTCCCCAATAAGGTAGCAACGTAATCAGTTAACGATGTATGGCTTCTGTGCTGCCACATCCCATCCACAGTTGCATCACATTCATTTTTTTTTTTTTTTTTTTTTTTCAATTTTCAAAGCAACTGAATCAACTGAATTGAGCATGGAATCATCAGCTTCTTCTACTACAATTTTCGGAAATTTTCTTCATAAAATTCATTTGTAACTTTGGCAAGCTTAGATAAATTTACATTTAAGCAAAACTTATAAGCTGCTAAGATTACCAATTTGCCTTTTTCCGTGCACAAATTGTTTATTTATCTCACGTTTATTGCTAATTATTTAGATGAAAGATCATAGAAAAATTACAGGTTATTTTTTACGTTTTATAATACGATTTGAACATTCCATACGTGAAGTTAGTTAGATACAAGATAAATTCAAAGCAATTGGCACAAGAACGAAATACTTCAAAAGTAACCAACAGTTTTTCCATATCCAGAGTTATGTTTCTACTGATTGATTCGATCACCTTTTCAGATCTTGAAAAGCTACCATTTTCCAACTTCGAAAAACTCTTTTCGGCAGTACTACATCATTATCAATAATAATTTTTTTTTCCATCGATTCACGTGAAATTGGCGTTTCTTTCTCCTAGTTATACTTTAAACCACTCATTTTATTTAAAAAACTTCTTATAAAATAAGTACTATTTACTTATAAACTTTACAAAAACTCCAATCAAGCTATTAAAATATAAAAAAATACACCATCATAAAGTGACATCAAATAATCGAGTAAAACATTTTGCTTCCAGACTCGATATATGTAATTTGTCGATTTCAAAGTTCTTTATTTTCTTTTCAAAAGTCATCTTATATATAGGAATAAATTTTGATGGTCATATTACTTAAAATATTAATGTTAACAATCGTAAAAGTTTCATTTCTGATTCGTAAATGTTAAAACCAAATAAAGGCTTTTAATAAAGTTTAAGTAAGATAGAAACAAAATTCAAATAATTCCAAAAAATCACGATTTTAAGATAGGCTGCTATAGCGAATTTCGCGCTTTCTTTGTACATTTGTTAAACTAATATTGTTCTAAGTAAATATTGAATCAAAGTATACAAGGAAGCTGAAAGAGAAACTGACATTTTTTTTTTTTTTTTTTTAAATTTCTGTGTCAAATATCTGCTTAAAATTAAAACATTTGTAATGAAGTGATTCAATGTATCAGTTCCTCAAACTTTTAAGAATACTTAAACAAGATTAATTTTTAAATATTCATATTACTAGGCTAAATTTCCTTTCGATTTTTTTACAATTAGGTCATAAATAATTACTATATAGTTATAAGAATGAAAAAAAAAATATTTTGAAAATTACTGAGATATACATGAATATGGTGAATCCCGTGATTCAGTAGGTGTCAAAAAGTATTTCGAAGAAGCATTTAATCGTTCTTGTTCTAAACAATATCGATAACGCATTTTTAGTATTATTTTGTAAAAAAATAAAGAAACACACACACATCAATAAATATTTTATGTTTCACAAATATCTACACTTTCATTTTAAAAAAAATGCCATTTGAAAAATTCCTAAGATTAACAGTAGTATATATATGTGTGTGTATTTGTTTGGTATTTTTTAGAATTAAGTAAGAAGTTCCAAGTGATATTTAAATAATAAAAAAAGAAATGTACCTCGTGATTTCGAATCAGAAAGTGAGAAAGTTTTAAGAAACTCTCAGGTTTTTAAAATTCATTAAATATCATGTTTTGTCTCTAATTATAATAGACAAAATATTATGACTATTTTCTGTAAAAATAAAACAAAACATTAGCAATTGCGAAAACATAAGATAAATGACAGATGTAAGTTAACACCTTTTCTAAAGTTCACATTCTCAATTTCAGATCAAGCAACAGCATTGACAGTTAAGTTTCTCTCTTCTGAGAAATATTTCCCTTTTTTTCAAACCAGCATTATAAAAATTCGGATTCTTTTGAACTTTTGGTGTGCTTTTGACAGGCGTCAAAACGTGACTGTTGAAAGTATGATATGCAGAAATACAAAGTAAACTTCTTGTTTATTTTATTTCCTTCCAAAATTCTAGGAATTTATCTATTTTTGAAAAGGTCTATAACAGGACTTTAGTAATGCTATAGCTATGTTACTACCAGGTGTTTGAGGGAAATAGTAGTTCATATCTTTTGAAGCAGAGAGTTGCAATTGAATTTTAAATTTTAAAATATAATTTAATTATAACTTATTGAGAATTTTAAAAAATATATACATTATGGTTTACTTTCCAAGGAAGACAGAAAAAATATTTTTTACTAGAGAAATGGAATATTTTTGTAGTATATTTCACAGAATTTCAACTTTTATCTTAACTTTATTTTTTGTAAGACTTTAAATTTGTTTATTTTGTCTTAAAATTATTTTAAGAAATGCCCTAATATTCTTTAGTCTAATTAGAAGATTTAACTTTTGCAAATATATAATTCTCAGAGCAAATTCACTGTAGCTGAGTTCATTTATTGAGAATAAAGAAATTATGGTTATAAATATTTAACGTATATGTATCAGACATATATTTTATAAATAACTGAAACTCATAATAAAATTTAAAGTTCACATCACAATATTCATAAAATTATATTTAAGTATCTTGCCTGAAATACGTAAAATAAATTACAGTGACAAAATGAGATAAAGAACTTTTGTTGAATAATTAATCTTAACTTTTTTTTGTTTATTTAAGCTATTCACGTACTTATAAAAGGACTAATTTTATTATTAATAATTTAATAACATAGAATTGATCTCTGAGAAAATTCATATAAAATATCTGTCAAAAACAGTCTCTTTCAAATCTGAATACTTGTTAATCCTTTTTACTTGAAGAAAATATTTGAAGTTTAGGTACCATTATTATATATTATTCTTTTAAGAGTGAATGTTTGCAAGAAATGGAAATCAATAACAACAGAAATTATACGTAATGCAGCACTAACAATTTTTTTTTGTTTTATAAATGCAAAATAACATTTTATAAAAATTCAAAAGATCACAAAAACAACTTTGTGAAATGTTTATAACCAAATGAAACAGTATTGCTGATTAATCCAGCCTAAAGCTCCGAATTCGTTTTTCCAGCATAAATCCGAAATGAATCAACATATTTGAAATAATATCGCAGCATTTACTAAATAAAACATTTTATTTTAATGTTTAAAGAAAATTATGCTTTAAAGTTTATTAAATACGTTGATTAATTAAATTATTAATATCTTTATTTAGATCATTTTCAGATATTAACAGTGCGATTAATTTTATCCAATTGCAAAAGTTTCTAAGAATGCTCTTTATTTCCTTTTATTGACCACTGTACATCAGTGAAAGTAGATCACCAGCAGCATGTGTGCAACAAAAGTTAGATTCTCAGATCTAATGGAGCCATTAACGCTGCAGCAATCGGGATGAATTTCTTCTCATGGATGGTAAGGTCAGACCACATTGTGCAAGGATAACGACTGATTTCTTTTCCTACAAATTAATCCTTTGAGTGGATTGGTTAATATACTCTCCCGAATGATTGCAATCGAATATTTTAGGACGTTCCAAGGGGATGGGTTCTTAGTCGCTTATTAACCTTATAAACAATTCAACAAAGGAAAAGTTACTTTTCGCAAAAATGGGAAAGAACATTTCAGTTACACTTCGATATGCACATTAAATCACTTTGCTATAAGTGGGCTTTTCGTCATCAGTTTCCTGTATACATTATTGTAATTTCATTTCACAAAAGATGTTATACATCATAATTAAGTCTTTATTATATATGAATTCTGAAATTTTACATAAAAATATAATGAATGAAATTTAAATCGTACTTGTTATGTATCTTCTTAAAATGCGTTTGGAATATGTATCATAATTTAAGTTCTATTCAATAGTTTTTACTTAAAGTTATAGTATCTAATAATTATACATATATAAAAAACTTTGCCAACATCTGCACTTCTAGCGTCTATTCCTTTTAACCGATTGAAATGAGATTTGAAATATAGTCATTTGGATGTATGCGGTCAAGATTCTGTGAAATGCAACACAGTGACGCTCATGGTTACGGTTATAGTAATTGAAACTTGAACTTTTGGAATGGCAACGTCAACTTTTTCCTGTTGCGAAAGGTTCAGCACATGCAAAAACTTTAAGTAGCGATGGAATGGGATTAATATTATTTAAATAGTACGTGTTATGCACATACAAAATAGTTCTGAAAAACTACCACCAAAATCCCGCATTGATAGCTGGCTCATTAGGCAGAGCGTTAGAATCGAGGAGAGCTCAGCAATAATGCGTTATGGCGCCTAATGTATCTAAAATCCATCGTGGGTGCAATGTCCTGCAAATTCCCGAGTAAAAAAGGCCACTGGGGGTACCAAAGTTGGGGACCTATGGCACCCGTGGAGGATCGAAATTGTGATTGTATGTGTCCGGACCACCTTTAAGGCTGAGTCCAGACAGTAGACAAAAACCCTCTTCATTGCTCTAATCCGATGATGCTAAGTCAGTTTACCAACTGGACTACAAAACACAATCTAAGAACACGCAGATAATTTGCATATAAAAGAGGTAAGATACCAATCAAAGAACTCCTGTCGCCAGATATTCAGCGTAGGAAACCGGTAAAATGCGCGTTGGGTAAGCTAATTCTTCAGTAGTAAGCTCACACATGCCCCCAAAGACGTGGCCGAGGGAACTTCAAGGTACATGTGAATTAGTAAAGCAATTCCAAGATACGGACTGCATCTGTGATAAGCCGCGATCCGGACGACAAACTGTTTCTGAGGACGTTGCTACGGAGTTGCATCTCACAGTGACTTCCGGACACATGCAAACGGTAAGAGGCATAGCTTGTATGTTAGATATACCAAAAACAACGGTCCTAAAATTACTGTGATTTGTACTTAGCATGTTTCCATACCGATACCAGGGTGTCTAGATGCTGCAGCAGGGATACTAGAAAATACGCATCGACATTGCAAATGAATTTCTGATAAGGTGCTGATGATGATTGGCAACTTCGCATGCTACGGACGGAAGAGGTGCATTTCCACTTAAGTAGAACTTGAATACCAAAAATTGTGAGACACGAACTCTCACTCTGATGTACCAGTATCTTTATTTGACGCCAAAGTTACTGTGTGATGCATTATTACAAGCACAGTTGTTCTTGGCCCGTACTTATTTGATGAAGTGACACCAACGGGCTGTGTAAAATGCTTTTTGCTAAAAGACCATGACGCAAAATTATATATAATACCAAAATTCATTCAGTGTAATGCACTAAATGATGTCTTTTGGGTGAGAGATTGTGCACCTCCTCAAAAAGTGAAGTCTGTTCGCCGGATCCTAAAACAACATTTTGGTGATCGCAACATTTCACGCCATTTTCCTATTCCGTAGCCTCCTAGATCCTCACATCTGGCTCCTACGAATTGCTGGTTTCTAGGACGTTTCAAATCCCGCTTGAGTTTACATGTGCAATCATCAGACTTTGTCTGTTTTAAAAGATTCTATAACGCGTGATATTGCAAACATAACTCATACCATGTTACATTCAGTTCTAATATCCACTGTCTCCCGCATTTAATGCGTAATTAATTGTGTTGGGACTCATGAAGAAAATTTTTGATCTAAATTAATGTATTCCTTTTTCCGATATGTGCTGTCATAAGTAATTGGTGTCTTGTCCCTGTCATATGCAGTATTCCTAAGTTGATGAGAAATGATTGAGAAATTCGAAAAGATAGGTTATTTTGATGGGCAATCTGGTAGAGGGAGGAAAAAATGATTCGACGGTCTTTGAAGAAGTGCAGGAGGAATCGAACGGTGGTGTGCAAATGTGCAGCGCACGGGGAATTGCCCGAAAATTGGACAGGCCTGTGAGCACGGTGCATAAAATTCTACTAAACTTCCTTTATCTCTATCATTACAATGTTAGCCATGTGTAGGAGTTGTTTCCTTCTGATCTGCGATCCAAAGAGATTTTTGCTTTAGAATTGCTTGCTCGCATGGAAGTGGACAATGAATGGCCGTGAAAAATTATGTGGACAGACGAAGCCCATTTCCATTAGAAAGGATATGTCAATGCACAGAATTGCCGAATATGGGCAACACACAATCCTTTCGTATCTCAACCAGTACCACTTCAATCAGCAAAGGTCACTGTGTGGTACGGGTTTATGGCATCATTTATTATAGGGCCATATTTTTTTCGAGGAGACGGTTGCTTTCGGTCCTGTTACCGTTACCGTCACTGGCTAGCGTTATGAGTGTCTTTTGTGCAATCACGTCATTCCAGATCTTCAACAGCGTAGATCTGTGGATGGGATCATTTTTATGCAAGAAGGCACTCCTCTGCACTTTGCAAATCCTGTGAAGCAGTTGCTGAAATCTCATTTCGGAAATGCTTGAATTATCAGCCATCCATTCCCTACTGCATAGCGGCCCCTATCACCTGATCTTAATCCATATGACTTCTAGCTGTGGGGCTATTTGAACGATGCTGTGTTCAGTGCTCCAAATGCTCACTTAGCTGAATTGAAAGCACGCATTGCGCAACACATTCAGATCGTGACTCCGGAGACACTTCGATTAGTTTTGGAACATACAGTTTCTAGATTTCATATTGTTGTACACAACGGTGGACAGCATATTGAACATGTTTTGCACCAGTCTCGCGAAATTTAAAAACCAATTTGATGGATGTTTTTTATGTGGTTTTTGGCCTCAAGACAATTAAAAACCGATTTGACAGAGGTCTTGATTAAACTACATTTTTTTAACTTTAATTTTTTAATTTAAAAAAACAAAACTCCAGACAAACATGGAAGATGGTACAAGCTATAATTTAACATTAAAAATAAATAAAAAGGTATAAACAGAACTAGTGTGCCCTTTTCCTTCGATTCGTTGGTAATTATGACACATTACATTCAGCGTCGGGTGCATCCACGTGGGTAATTCACTCCACGTGGTCACGTGATGTGGACTCCACTAGTGGTTAGCCAATGCTTGCGTTACTTCTAATTCAGTCGTAAATATACCACATTTTCGAATGATTAATACTACAGTATGTAATATAATCGAAAAGAAATCTGTTTCATATTTTTAACAATGAATTATTTTTGTTGAATATTTGTACTAGCAAACTGGAGATATATTTTATGTTTTATTTATATTCCTTTCATTGCATTTTAATAACATATGGATGTGCAATTAAAGTTTTCAAAGCGAGAAATGATTACCTATATGTGAACATGGGAGGCTAGTATCCCAAGACATTCAAATGTGTTTCTTTATTAATTTAGCAAAGAGCCCTACATAATGAAAACTCAGATTGAGATAAAGCACCACAGCTTCTAGGTCAAGTAAATAGAATTTTCATTCTTAATAATTTTACCAAAATTTAAACGAGAATAATTCCGACACATAGGATTTGAGAAAATGATGAGTTTAAGTCATCAATAGTATTATCTGTAACATTTATAAAGGCAAAAGAGAAGGAAATAGCTATATGTTTCTTACCTGCAATGATTTCATTTCGAAAGTTGCAATCATACAATAAAATAACCATAGAACCGAAAGACTTTTCTTTATTTCAGAGTTATATCCCATTATTCTCATGCTAAGGCTCTCTGATTTTTCAAAAATAATATAAGACTAGTTTTCTTGTTTCTCAGGATTTTCAATACAAATCAGATGCTTTTGAAGCATATTCAATGCTTTTTGAATGTATTTTTAAGAATCTATGACTTTATAAAAACTATTTAGTGTAAGTTTGGTATTGTGACAAATATTTCAAGGCATTCCAGTTTATTATAAAACTATTTTCTTCAGAAATTTTGCATATGGCACGAATTTTACATATGGATGATTGAAAAAGTAAATTTGCAAACCAGTTTTCTTATTTCCCAGTATTTTTACTATAAATAAGTTGCGCTTTTGAAATATTTTCGAATCCTTTTTAAATATATTTTATAAGAATTTGTAAGACTTTCTAATAGTTATTTAGTGTAAATGTGGCGAAGTGGCAAATATTTCGAGTCATTTCCTATTTATTATAAAAATCTTTTATCTAGACATTTTCCATATTGTAGGCAAATATTCCCTTAACATCAAAAATAATTACTTTTCTACATAATGTTTCATCTTTAACTCCTCTCTCGTCATATGACGCTAGGCAGACTGCATGTGAGAGGAAAAGAAACATAGATGTGCTCTTTATGCAGGAAGTTGTGAAATCATTAGAATACAGTTTAAGATAAAATACAAATACTGACGAAATATGAGAAATAACAAACTTGAGGTCAAAACTACTTCCCCGTTAGGATTTTTTTTATGGTAGTAAAATATATTTCTATAAAAGTTTACATTTTTTAATAAATTAGCAATACATGTAAAGGAAATAAAATTAAGCAAAATTTAGTAATATTACTTGTTGACACAGAAAAATATGTTTAAAATGCTTAAGAGATTATCATATTATTCGCATATCAAAATTCATTTTGTCTTAAAAATATTCAATTTAAGTTATCGACATTCTAGTTCTTCTCCTTTTTCTTATGAATGATTTAGAGTTTCAAGTCTGAATAAATAATTATCATCTCATGAGTCGTGAATTCACACCAGAAGATTTTCTTGAGCCATACTAAGAGATTGTGGTCAGTCTGAATGTAAAATTTAAACTGTCTACCCAAAGTGCATCACTATTTCTTAACAATATAAATGATGACAGCACATTCATTTTCAATACAGATTGTGATTTCTTCACTCTTTTCATCTTTTTAGGATAAGGCTATTCTATTCTCTTATCAGATGCATCGCCTTGCAAAATGAAAGGAGGATCAAATTTGAGAGCACATAGGTCAAAGGTATTAGTGAAAAGTGCTTGAAATTCTTCAAAAGACAATTGAGATTAACAGTTATTTAGAATTTCACACTTCCTTTGTTGTCCATTTAGTAATCCAGTCAGTGGTGCAGTTAAAACTGACAACTCTGTTTTACATTTCCGATATTCCTTAAGTTCTAGAATATCAGTATATATAGAAGTAACAAGAAACTCCGTGACAATTTGGATATTAATTTCACTAGGAGAGTTCTTCTCTTCTTCAATTTGACATGTGACTGAGAAAATCTGCAATTGTTTATCGTAAGCCAGAATTAGCCTTGCCAATTCTTTCCAATACACGATAAAGATGCTTCAGATGTTAGTCTAGTTGCTATAGAAGATTGCCACATCAGCAAGATAAGGAACAGCACATTCTTCCCATACTCTTAATAGTTTAGCCATCATTTAACTGAAATAAAAATGGTACTGTTATATCCAAGTAGTGGTCAAGATGTCAAAAAGATCCAAATCTAGTGATGAATGTTACATACTTTGTGATTCTTGGTCAGTGGAATCTGCCAATAATCATTTAACAATTCTAGAACACTAATATATTTCCTGTAGCTACTACTTCAATCCAGTATTAGGTATAGGGAAACATTAGGTCTTAGTAAGTCCGCTCAGTTTCCCATGTTCAATAAACGGTCTGAGATCCTTTCCATATTCTTTGACTAAGAAAATTGGCGAAGTGAAATCTTTTCCACGAATTTTATTCATTTTCATTTGAAAAAAATTGTCAATTCCTGCCTTTGAAATATATATTTGTCAAGGAGACAATCTGTCAGGGTTCATACAAAACATTTTTTTTTTGAAAAAGTAGTTCCAGGAACATTTGAAAAGCAATGAGAATATATACACAAATATACTTACTTTACCTATCTACCTGGTCTTTCAATTTCACTAATCTTTAGAACCTATTTAAGATTAAAAATATATAGATCTTCATCTACGGTAGGAAATTAAACCTGTGATTCTGAAGAATCTTTATTAAGGTCAGTAATCAGATTTATAAACTATGTCTTTGATAATAAGGTTTAAGTAAATTTAGAAGATAATTTTGAGATGGAGTTTTTTTGTTAGGCAAATTTAAAATAAAATTTGTTGCAGAATTTTATTCTTCATCGTACCAGGTCCACACCATTTGGAGGAAAACTTATTTATCGATGAGGTGGAAAGAACAATTACTTTGTTTCCAAGTTTAAATTCTCTTCAAATGTTCGAATGCTGTTATTTTAATGCCTACCATTTCTTTCTTTTTGGCTGTTTTTTTTTCCATATTCTTGACGGAAAGTTATTAACATTTTTTAATGCATTCTTTTAGGAAATCATATATTTTATTATAGAATTTCCTTTTTCTAGATGTAACCAATTCTCATAAAGAAAAGTGAGTGGAATTTTTAGATTCTTGAATCAACAAATCCTGATAGGTAGAATCCAGTAGATTCATATGTCACATTTCTCAACGCGCAAATAAAGCGACATGAATGAATATCTCCCATTCCAGTTCTTCTTCAAAGCACAGAATTTCAAGTGTTCGATTTATGAAACGATGAATTTCCCCCCGGAATGTATTGTGGATGGCAGACAGAACTGTTAATACTCTTAACTTCAAAATGTTCAAAAAAAAGCAAGAAGTCAGTTCATTTATAAAAAAAGTTATTAAGTAATGCTGAATATCCTTTAGTAAACATGTTCTATGTGATATATGAAGAATAGCATCCAACAATATCACAAATGTTTTGACTGTCAAAGCTAAGGCATCCATGTATTGTAATGACATGTAATTGTAATTGTTTAATTGTTGTAAGAATGTAATTGTTTTCCAGAAAATATCTTTGGTAAAGGCCCAACAGTATCAAATTTAAGCTTGAAAATCACTTCCATAATAACTCGAACCATAATCATAAGCACCTTCTTTTTGTAGTTGACTATTCCAACCATTTGGCAAGAATCATAAATTTAGACAAAATTTTCTCCATCCTTGAAACAGTTTTTCCCCAAAAAAATATTTCTCTTCCCTCTCCTTCATTTCAGGTACTCCTATGTGATTAAATGTACCTTCTTGTTACATTTTAGAACATATTTGTGTAATTGAGAGTGTTTAAGAAACTAAGTCCTTTTTTAATTTTATCTACTTTCCATTTCACCAGTTCTTTTCTTTTGGATAACATGCGCTTTTTCGTAACTTGTCCATCTACAATACCTTATATCAAAGGCACTAACTCAATTTTTCTTTTTTGAGTCTGCATGAGCTAATCCACGAAAAGTTGGATAATTTAGCCAGGGATTTATAATAAGTCGTAAGGAATTAACTTTTTCTGAATTCGTATCTTCATTGTTAATGTCTGTGATTCTTCAACCAAATTTTAAGAAATTTCTCATTTAGCCATCAATTTATATCATCTTGTTTGGATCACATTTACTTGGAACAAAGAAATGTTTCCTTCATTCTTGATTAGAGAGGCAGTTTCATTCCCCCAAGAAATTAATATCCTTGTTGCTGTTAACTGGAAAAACAGATTTTTTGTAAATGTTTGCCCTAGTCACATTCAATAAGAAATTTTGTTAGTGGTAAACAAGTGTAATTCGTACTCATATGTGTTCACCATTCATATCATCAGGTATCACAAATTCAGGACAAACAATATATGTAATTGTTTCAGTATCACGAAGGATAACAGTTCTGATAGCATTCATTTTTTCGTGAGAAGTACATGGGTGCAAGAAAATTTATTTCGCATCGCATTCAGATCCATAATTTTCAAGATCTGGTTTTCTTCAGCTTTTGACAGTGTGGGGTATATAATCCATAGAGTTAAAGTAAAAGTATGTCTATTGAATTATCCGTTCGAAGTCCTCGTTTTAATTGATTTCAAATTTCCCCCCCGTTTGTCATATAATTGAAATTTTCAACCTTTAATGGTGATTTCTCAAATTTCCCAAGATTGTTTGGTTATTTAACAACCTATTTTCCTTTCGAAAATGCATAAAAAAGGGGTGAGAATCTTGAAAATCTTGAAATCCTTCAGACTTTTAAGACAATTAACAAACTCATTTAAAGAGGACCATTCACTCAAAAGAGGTACACGTTTTTTTTTCTGATATTCCATGATAAGGTCTCGAAGTTATTCAAAGGCTGCAACTTTAAAGTTCAATGTTCAACCACCAAAAGAAGACTGAATATCATAATGAAAATACATTCAGCCTTTTTCTGGTGCGTATTAAAATTTTTCAAAAATTTTCTGGAATTAACTCCGATCCCATGAGCAATAATTTTTCACATGATCATAACTATCTGACGCAACATTTGTTCAATAACTTGCGGGAGTATACCCTTTAGATGTGTGACCCAAAGTTCATTTCGAAAAGATATCCTAGTACCTTGACGCTTAAATAAATAT
Source organism: Nephila pilipes (assembly GCA_019974015.1). NCBI lineage: Eukaryota > Metazoa > Arthropoda > Arachnida > Araneae > Nephilidae > Nephila > Nephila pilipes. Next base: position 30,115 of record BMAW01123403.1, read on the forward strand.
TAAATACAGGCTGATATCTTTCTTCATATCATACTTATGAAGAAGCTTACTTAATCCCTTACTCCTCGAGGGTATTGCATTTTTCACTGGAAGTTCTTGAGCTAATCTTGAACTTTATATCTCTCTCTGTATATATGTATATATATATATATATATATATTTAGGAATTATTCTTTATCTTTCTTTTAATTCTAATTATTCTTTCTGTTTTCTCTCATAGCATTTCCAATTCTAGTTCTTCCTTCCTTTTTTTTTCTGGATATTCCTAATTCTTTTTATTTTAACTCTGCAATACACTCTTCAAACATCGCTCATTTCTCGTCTACGTCACTTTTAAGAATAATACCTTTATTTGTATCATCTTCGAGTAATATCTAAATCTAATTAATTTACCAATCTAATTTTTTTGGTGCTTCCAAAGACAGGAGTTCTCCAGCAGCAACAACTTTGGATACAGGAACAAATCAAGACTGTTCGCGAGACAGGACCAAATAACAGGGAAGAATTCAAGATCGGTAGAACCCAGTATACAATTACACTAGTTTCCTAGAGGAAACATGGAACCATGATTTTCATTACGAAAAGGACACTTGACATTGCACACAATTCCAAATTCAAACACAATGCAGGATTTACTACCAAAATTAGCCACAACGTAGGACTCACTACTAAAATTAACCACTACGTGGGACTCACTTCTGAAATTAAAAACATTGCAGGACACAAACATTAAAAATTAATTACAATGCAATACACACTTCCAAAATTAATCACAATGCATTATTCACCTCTTCCATGCTATACTCAAGGAAAAGGAATGCACTATCTTCAAAATGACAAAATCCAATAGTCCATAGTTCTATTTTTTTAAAACAATTAAAAGCAATTACGAGTCTCATATAAACAATAAAAGGGGTGGTTTTAACGTCAGTGCTCTTCACTGTAGTAGAAGCAGCCATTTTCTACAACACATCAAAAGTTGAATTTTTTTTTCTTATTTAGGATCATATTCTTACACTTGTCACATATAAACTTAAGCTGTGATGTAGTTGCACAAATTTCAAGGCTTTCAATCTATTACAAAAAATTGTATTTACAAATTTTAAATATGTCACGCTCGCACAAATTGACATAGCATTAAAAAACATTACTGTTTTATAGAACAATTTCGCACTACCCACTAGTTCAAAATACAACCCCAAACAGACTATCATGGCAAAAGGAATAGTATTATTGTTCTTTGTAGGAAGTCATAACGTCATTTTGATTCAGATTGCAATAAGTTACAAAACAAGAGAAACAAGAATTATGACGTCAAAGAAAATCATAACTTCCAAAAGTATTTAAAACATATTTTTCTTTTCAAATATTTAAATGAATTTCATTCAAATTAATATATCATGTTATAAGTATATACAATTTTAAATCATAATCTACACTTGTTATTTAAATAACATTATTTGTTTTCAAAAATAAAATTTATTTTCATATGTATTAAAATTTTTATTTATTCCTGTGGCAATAAATCATTAAATGATTTGTGCTCTTTAGAAATATACTACTGAGTGAGAAAACAAACGATTGATGGAATAAAAAATAAGTTAAAAATTGAACTTTGAATATAATATGCGCTTGTGTAATGTTTGAAAAAAAATTAGAAGAAATGATAGTCATAGCTAGCTAAGCTTATAGCTATAGCAAATGTTTTCCTCCAATATATATCTAAATATTATTCTTATAGTTCAGAAAATTAAAATAAAAGTTTGATATTTTCTGATTGTTTTTTTTCTTCTTAATTTTAGACTTTAGCATATTTAAATTTGACATGATACTCAGAAAACAAAACAATTATTAATAGTGTTTATCAACATGCAATAAATTCTATAAATTCGTAAAAATTAGTTATTTTTGTTTTATTCTTATTACACTACTATTACAAGTACTTTAGAAAATATATATTAATTGTTAATAAATATATTACTTTAAAGTTGAATGGAAAAAGGAAATGGAAACTCGGAGGAAATAGATAAGGATAAGTTCATTCTTTAAAGTAAAAAGTTTGAGTTGACGGTTGGATTTAACGAGAGTGTAAACAGAAATGAAAATTGCTTTTTGCAAGGTGAGATTTTAATTTGTTAAATGCTTAGAGTTTGAAAGACAAATCTTATTTTTTGAAAATTAAGAATAATTAATTAACTTTATTTTTCTTTAGGCAAATGTCCTGATTTTCATCAGACAAAATTGCTGAACATTCCACAATTTCAACAAATGTGGTTAATTCAATATTTATATAACAAGGAACAAATAGTACTAACAGTATGAATCATGTCTTATTAAACATTTTTCTGAAATTTGAATATTATTTTGTAAACATTTTTGCTTTGCATGAACGTAAACCGTGTTAATAATTTTAAGTAAATAGCAATATGTTTTTAGAGAAACCGCCTCTCCCGATACAGTTACAGTAACATTCATTTAATGAACTATATGATATTTTGAAGCCTTATTATAAAATAAAATATTTAATATATGACTGATTCAGAAAACGTTTATCCTGGGCAGACAAATAGAGATTATATTATCGTATACTTTTAATTATTGCTTAATTATTTTTAATTGTAAGTATAAGTATATAACATCAATGCTTTGATTAGCATTTAAAAATATTTTACATTTCAAACCCAATTTTCCTTGATTTGTATTTTGTCGAAACTAAAGAAAGATTCGCTATATTCTTTTTCACTTTTTGAATATCGTTCACCAACAAATTTCTGATTTTACGTAACTCAAATGTATTTTTTTTTTCGTTTTGCTCAATGATACAATTTTTAACAATACAGTAGCTTCAATTACATTCGGTTAGTGACCTTAATTATATTTGCAAGTCCTTTTACAAAACCGCACAGAAACATTCAAAACGGGAATATCTTAGAAATATTTATTATGAGAGTACGTTTAATTTTATGTACCGGCAGAAGATATACGCAGATAAATTTTTCAAGAACCATTGAGGCACATTATTACAAGTAAAAGACATCTTAATAAGACAATATCAGTAAAAAAACCCATAAAAATCTTTAAATTGAGTATGACAGAAATAAAAGGGCTTATACAATATAAGCTTACAATAGGTAACCAAAATAATTTATTTTACCCTAATTTACATTAACTTTTTAAGAAAGACGATAAGGTATACATGGATTTTATTTAAAGTTTGGAAGAATTATTTTAAGTAATATATTAATTTCTATATTTGCAGAAGAAAGAAATTTTTAAATATCTTACAGCTTTTTCTCTAGGAAAACGAGGGAAATAGTCTATCAAGCAGAGCAAAATTATATATTCTAGCAACAAAAGTCTTTTACGCAATGTAAGAGATAATTATATTTTCTTACATTAACAAACACTAATATAAAATTTAATCATTCTCATTGACAAACGACAATATATCTTATCATTAGTTCGTATTCATAGGGAATCACATTTTCTAAGAAATTCAGCATAAATCGGGATTTCAAAAGCAGATACAAATTGCTATTTAACGAACATATTCACTTTCATTCGCTTGTACTATTTTGGGACAAATGTTCTTTGAATTGGTACTGTTTAGCGGGGATAGGAGGAGATATAAGAAGTAGCAAAATTGCTTTGTTACAAAGGGATTTCTTAAGCGCAGTGTTAAGTTCACTTGCTGTGAATTGTGTTCGAATATCTGGAACATTGTCTCCAATGTACATATTCATCAGAGAACAACCATTGTTTGATTCAAAGAGTTGTAGAGGGAGATCGTTAAATTTATTTGTCTGTATTCTGTAAAAATGTGATTAGATGTTTAAACTTGAAGATTGTTGTTAGATTATTTTTGCTGAAACAGAAGAATTGTATTTGGATGAAAATCTTACGAAGGTACTCAGAACTTAAATGGTTCAATTTTAGTGGTGAGAGTACGGGAACCACTATTATGGTCTCAATTAATTTATTAGTTACATAATCAATCAAGGGTACGAAAACATGCGAAGCGTATTTTAATACAAAATTTAAGACTCCTTGTTTTTGTGACTAGTCTTTTAAAATTATTAGAAGAGCTTAGATGTTTTTTGTGTCTAATAATGATATTTTAATTATTCTATAGAATTAAATAGGGATTTTAAATCAAAAAATTGTTGTTTTCTTCTTAGTTAAGTATGGACAAGAGTTTTGAGACATATTTGAATTTAGGTACAATTTCAAAAAAAGAAATATTAGATTAAATTAAAAATACTAGATAGAACTATGGGCCAAAATTTTATGATTCTATAAGAAATATATTTTAAGATAATTAACACAAAACCTTTTTTTTCTGTCAGTAATGCGGAAATTTTAAGGAACAAAATCATATTATAAAAGGAGAAAATTATAATTTTCAAAATTTTAAAGTTCTGTAATTTTTTAAACAAAATATATAAAGATAATAATGAAAAAGTGTTCGCTATAATTTTAGCATTATTTTGTATTTCTCACTTTCACAACAAGTAATAATACAGTGGACTATGAAATCTTATTTAATAATCCCCTCATAGATTTACATATCCCATTTCACTTGGCATACACAGATGAGACCAATTGTTCTTCACAATGGTAACACTAGGGCAGACAGTAATGCTTTACAATATAAGCAGAGCAATGTTCTCAGATGCAGGAACTAAAAATTATTCTTTTTTGAAATAATAAAGATAATAGAACGAGACTGCGATATATTTACTATTTCAATATTGAACTCTTTAGCTCGAATAACTGTGATTACAAGTTTCTTCGCAAGTTTAAAAATGAAAAAAAAGTTATTAAATAGATAAAAAGCATTTTAATTTCTTAAATCCGAATTATTCTAAAATTAATAATTTACAATATCATAATATGGTTTTGGAATTTTTAAGGAACATGTTTTAAGACTGCATTTACTAGACTTCTGAAAGTTCTCAATTTTCCTAGGAAAGTTATCAGAAGTAGTTACTAACCTATCACTTTTTAAGCAAAAATAAAGATTAATTTGAAAATTATTTAAATTCACTTAATTTAAGTTTGATTGGAACTGCATAATATTAATTGCAGTAAAAATATATGCACGTTTTGTTAATATGAGAGTCGAGAAATACTTGAGTAACTTTTAGAAACAAAAAGGTAGTTCAAAATAAAATATAGATATACTTGAAAATATTTAAAAAAATATGTAGATAACATTTTACTGAGAAAGAAAATTCATACGTTAAACTAAATGATTACATACTGATTGTAACGATTTCTATGTTATTTTTCACACTTATTAACAAGGAAAATTCATTTTAGGCATTCATGTATTACTTTTCGTTTCGCTGATAAACATCTCTGACAAGGAGATTTAGTTTTATACATAAAGTGAACATCATAATTGTATGCCTTTTTAAAATTAATTTATGATACATTTTCAACAAAATAAAAGGAAATTAAGCGCCCGTATAAATTAATATTAATGTTAGCTATATTCTTTATCCTCTTTTATTAATAAAAGAATAATTATTATTTACAATAACTCAGTTAATACATAATATTATTTTATAACAAATGCTGTGAACTAAAATAAAATAAATTTTGAACATTTATCTAACTAAACACAGTAAACATTTTTTTTTAAAAAAACTTTTATATGAAGAAAAATATCCCTTCAAAGTACAGATTACGAAAAAATATTTTTGGAGCAATTATCAAATTAACTTTGAAAAGAAAGACTGCTTTATCATTGAAAAATATAAAGGTTTTCCTTCATATTTTGTTTCTTAATAAATATTTTAAATACTATTTATTTCTAACATTCCTTCTAAAGTTTTTCGCTGATAATGTTTGTAAAACAAAAGTTAATTCTCTTTTTAAGCATTTTAAGATTTTGAGTAAGATTTAATAAATCAAACATTTATGATATTAGTTAGGTACGTTTTAATAATGGTAATTTCTCAAGCGAGGTTAAGCACATTTTCAAATATATATAGAATAAAAAAAAAAACCAATTTGTGGTATATATTCATAGTTATTGAATTTTCAGTTATTTGAGATTTGGAAAAAGTAAAATATTCTTTAGATCTCTAACAATGCTGTTCATAACTTCGTGAAACCAATTTTATGTGTTAATCCCTATCATAATTTCTAAAGTTTTATCTAACTTTTGTAATACTCTTATTTTCCAGCATATGCATAAATCATTTTTCTATTTTACAGCCACTTAAAAGATTTTGAAAGGAAAAGATCCATCATATGGAATAATATAAAGTTTGAGAAAGAGCTTCTTATTGAAGTTGACATCAAAAACTACTTTTAAGTTAATAATATAAATATATAATCAACAATATTCTAAATAAAAGTATAATACATCTTTGTTTTGATCAAATTATACGTTATCCATATTGTTAAAGTACAATCCGATAAAAATGAAAGTGATGACCACATACCATGTTTTTTGTACTAATGAAACATACTATTCAATCTACTTGTATACATATCTTAATTCTTATCACATCTTTTCCTTATAACGTGTAACTAACATTTCAATTACATATAATATTTTAATGCAACTAACAGAAACATATCGATTCTTTTTATTTCTAAAATACAAAAAAACCAGTATTTTTTTTTCTTTTCATAAAGTAGACTAAATTAACTCAATTTATCATAAGAGCTCAATTAATAACGATTTTTTTTTTCAAATAATAGAAATTTTATTGCTAAATTAAATGAAAAAAAATACTAAACTAAGTGTTCGAGACTTGGAACTTATAATTCTTAATATCTTTAACCGAATGCAAATACCAACATTTAAGCTACAGGTTATTTCATTTAATGTTGATCATTACATTAAAGATTTGAGGAGATATTATCCCTTCAATCGTTAGTTTCGTTTCAGGTCATCAACAGTTGATGGCAGATGCAAATCATGCCTTAAGTGAAAAATCGATACATTGGTAATTTTTTTTCGTATGTTATTCCTGTACTAATTCGCAGGAGGCCAAAGATAATTGGAATTGCAAAATAAATTATGTATAAAGATAACAAATATTATTTATTTTATTAGCAAGGTGAGCTTATGATGTAATTTTAAAACCTAAGTATGAGGATATATTACTGTAACATTAATAATGAGATAGAAAAAAACTATTTGAAATTAAATGTAAAAAGTTAAAAATACGAATAATATGTATGTATCTTAAATAAAATGCTCCAATGAAAAAAAACTGTTCTTTTTTTTTCCCTTTCTGTTAATTACTATTCCAAAATGGTATGATATTTTATAAATCACCTGATATCTGTAAATTCAAATATCATGAAAATGGTTTAAGTACATATATACTTCAATTTCATTTTTTTTGTTTATGATTGAAAATAGCTTTGAACATTTCCTCAGATTGAAAACAAATAAGATGCTGTAAATCACATTAAAATAGCAAATATAACCACCCAAAATAAAATAACCCAAATATAAAACAAAACGAAATATCTCCACATAAAATTAATATTTATTTTTACTTGAGACGCTATTTCCAATTAAATCCAAATGAATTATTGAATACTGATTAAAAAATTTAAATTTTTTTTAAATGTTTGAAGAAAGCATCGCATATTACTTAAAAAAACTCATTTGTTTATGGATGACCTAAATAGGTAATAGATAAGGATTAGCGTTTAATAAATATTTTTTTTAAAAAATATCTCTTAAATTATGCGTATAAACTAACGAATAATATTTAATGGTATTAAAGGTTTATTCGAATCTATCATTTGCTGTATTAAACTTGAAATTTAATCAGTGCTCAAATACTGAATATTTGCGCAATAATGAGATCAAATTATACTGCCATTTCAGAAAAATTATATTGAATAGTCAGTGGTATTTCGTAATGCATATTAATAAGGATTATTTTGTTTGCAGGGAAAAAATTGTCTATGTATTGTGATAAAAATGCTTTTCCATCTCATAAAGAACTCCGTCTTAAAGGAAACTATTATAAGTAATAGTCTCAGTATTCTAATACTATTTATTATGTCTAGACAACATATGCCTGCCTGTAGGGAAATTAAACCATTAAATAATCACTAAAATAATAACAAAAGGCAGAAGGATATTTTTCAGCGTAATTTATATTTAAAGCATTATTTCAATAAAATGTTAATTTTTTTTATATTCAAATTTTGAAAAAGGTAAATTTATCCTAATTAGTGTTATGTGTAGTTATAAAGATAAACCTATGATGAAAGCATTCTTATATATAGCACAGTAAAAAGAGCTTTCAGAAAAGGAATGTAATTATCCAATATTCCATTTATTTCGGCTAAAATTGGAGCAAAAATAATAAAAAATTGAATATAACATAAAATCTTTTATTGAAAAGAAATAACTATTAATAAAATTGCATATATAATTAAATTCTTAATGTTGCTCGTATATGTAATTTTTACAGATTTTAAGTACCTTATTATGATTTTTTCTTTTACTTTTATGAATATGAATGAAACTAAAATTATACTTCATTTGAAGGATAAAAAATTGTTATGGAAATTAAATGCAAAAACGAAAAATGAAAATTACTACCTATGCAATATAATTATTAAATTTTGAATATGAACTATAAAATAATCATATTTATCACCAGTCTGACATAAATAATAACCTAATTTGTAAGAGAAAGTTTCAAATCACCTGAATTAATTTTTTATTTATCCAAATGCAAAATTAAAAACAAAAGCATTTAAAATAATTTTATAAGACATTTTAATGGGTACAGCCATTAATTTGGATAGATGAAATTACTTATGCAATTATATTTAATTTTACGTGGCACAACGTTAAGTGAAAATATCGAGTTTTATAATAGAACTTACTTTTCAAAATAAAATAGAATATATTGAAATTAATATAATTAAGGAGAACAAAATAAGTTAAATTTACTATTCTTACATTTGAAATTGTAGTTTTAATCCACAGGAAAACCATAGCTAAGTGTTAACATGTTTTCAATTTTAACACTTAGCTATGATTTATTGGATAATTATTAGCTAATATTGTATGCTTTCCAATGTAAACCAAGAGTATTTTTTCGTCTTTTTTAGGAGAATTTTTGACCAAAATTCAAATTAGAATTTCAGTCAAAGTGAAAAGATTTCTTATAAAAAACACATTTTGTGTTTGAAGAGAAAATAAATTTTATTATGGAAATAAATTTAGGTGATGATGATATGAATTAATACTGTGACAAATGGAATAATTAATGTAAATGCTTGAGAACATTTGAGAAGATATTCAAATACTAAGGCCTTTCAGTATGAGAGCAGCATCAAGAGATAGAGGAGTAGAGTTACCAGAGAATTGAGAGGTGAACTAGCCAGTAATTTTCAGGAAGGATTATGTATTCTCCTGGTTTGAGAATGAGGACAATGATTGCTGTCCTAGGACATTTTTTTATGTTTTACCTTTTCAATATATTCAGTAATTTCAGTTGGGAGAGGGGTTAGGATTGATATATTATTAAAAAATTATTTTCGTTGGCAAAGAAGTTTTGAAAAATATGATTTACTATTTTGTCTTTAGAAATGCTAATGATATTGTTTTGTTAGAATTGTTTTTCAAGGGAGTCTGCAATGATTTTTATTTTGCCTTTATCTGAAAGTGCGATTCCCAAACGCATTTTAAATTTCAAAATTTTTGAGCATTTTTTCCTAAATACTTTTTCCATCCCGAAAAGGCAGCTATCTTCTGAATTTCGATTTATACAGATATCTTGCCAAATGTTTTGAATAAAATCATAAATTTTCCCTTTTATAATTTTTGGATATGATTAAGTTAGGTTTTTGTTTATCTGGAAGAAACCTAATGAATTGCCAAGTATTTCTCAGCTTGTTTCTTTTTTAAAAAAGTTATTTGATTTTTGCGCTTATAAAAGTTGAATTTTTATTTTGGATTGGTTTCAATGTAAGGTTGTACGCATTTCGGATCTGTTTTGAAACATCGTTTATTCAGTTTTCGATGTCCTCACCTGTGTTTGAATTGAGAAGAGTAAGGAGAGTATTTATATTTAGGATGTTTGTAAATTTATCTCAGTTTGTGTGAACTTTAGCTTCTTGCAAGTGTTATTGAAAGTTATTTTAGACTGGGAAACTTAAGGGATTGTGATCGCTATTGAGCTCGTGGAGAGAGGTGGGTACGTTATTAGAAGTTATTGCTTAGAGCGAAATCTGTTGTAAATGTGGAGTTATGGCCAAAGCATATATTGGTGGACTGTGCTATAATTGCTAGATTATTCAGATCTACATAATTTTTAAAGCATTTTCTCTCGGTTTTGTATTATCACAGCCCCATGCCATGTGGTGGGCATTGAAATCTCCGCAGATTAATAGAGATGTGTCCTAATCGGATAATTTTATCTAAATTAGTGTTTGTGGTGAGTTAGTTTTGGACCATTTCGAACAAACGTAAAGAAAAGTCATAAGTATCGGATCGACGTCCGGTGAAGTCAGTCGTACAATTGTAGATTCTGTATCATGTCGAATAAATGTGAGGATTGCGTGATATGGAAGAGAATGTGTTATGAGAATGATAGTGCTACCTCTTGGTTGAATTTGATCTATCATTTATATGGAAGAGGTAATTTGAGATGCTTATGTTCATTCCTGATCCAAGGCATTTAGGTATTCCAATTAATAAAAGTTGCTTTGATGAGTGATCTGGATCCTTTGATGTGGAGACGGACCTTGAAGGAGACACGGATCTTGAAGAAATTTATCGTAAAATATATCAATAATTATTTTCAGTGGTGGCATTCATTACGATAGTCTATTATTATTTCTAGTAAAAGTTAAATACCTTTCCGTTTGCTTTAAACTAAAGGGATAAAAACTTGCTTTATTTTCTTGTGCAAGGAGAACGAAAAAGTATCAACGATGTTTTTTTTTTTTTTTTTTTTTGAAAACGAGCTGATTAACATATAAGCTGACCCTTGTAGTTTAACTTAGAAAAATACCCAAATATTTTCGGATAATACATGCCAATAAGCAGAAATAATTTTACAATATATTAAATATTTTGATAGACGTATTCACACATTACAATTAAGATAAATTATATTTAATCATGTAATTCACGTTGTGAATTGCATTTTCCTCGACCCCTAAATATCCCTCTTGTTTTTCTGCATGAACTGCTCTAAGAATTATTCTAAAGTATGAAAGAATTAGGCTTCTAGATTTGACTTAGTTTAGTTTCGAACTTTAAATTATACACATAGGACAGATAGGGATATATTGTGTTCTTTCTCAACATTTCACCAACCAATATCAGTCTAAATTAGTTAATTCTTACTGCTTTACTTCCAAACAAATATCAATATAGTTGAACTGTAGTCCTTAATACTTCAAGAAGAAAATATTAATTAATAAGAATCATAATTTGTTTTACTTTAATGATATTAAAATACAAGAAAAAAATGATATATAATCATATCAAATTAACAAACATTTTTAACAGAAAAGGATACACAGTATGCAAATAACATAAAAACTTATTTTGTAAAATAGACTAAAATTCAAAATATACTCAAATTTAGATTACGCTAATATAAATATATATCTCAAATGTTTAATGAATATTAACGTATTTACTGGCAGATTGATTAACTTTACAAAGTAATATCAAAAGTTTATATAAACATATAATGCATGACTTATAAAACAAATCATGGTTACATTTAAAAAATAGCTTTTCTTATTAAAGATAACTAAATTGAAAGTTGATCCAAAAATAGTGTACCCTTAATATATTTCAGATTTAATAACCATGTAAAAATATTATATATACAATTACTTAGTAAGATGCATTGATATTACGGTGTGAAATATTATGAAAAAAATCCGCCTTTTACAATATATCCAAGTGCGCTATTCTTATTTTTGAGAAATTGGAGAAATGAGATTCTCTGGTACAAAAAGTTCATTTCACAAAAGAGATATTAGCGTACTTGTGTCAGTAAACTTTTTATAAAAAGTTATATTTCCCAGTTATTTTCTTACTTTTAGATTTCTGCTAAATTCTAACGCGATTAATAATGGGGAATAAATGTGAAAACCGGAAACCAAATTTGAACAAAATGCAATGATTTCAATTACTATTTTGCAGCTGATATTGTTTCTCTTTGTCAGTTTTTTTCAGATGAATTACTTATAAAAACAAAAATATTACAACCTTAAAAATAATTTAACAATTCAAGGTCACTTTAATCTGATGTAAAAGTGGTATATAGAAAAAATATTTCTGTAGAATAAAGATATATTACAAAGTAATATTCTTAATCCAATTTATACATATATGCACATGGAGAATGAAATAACGATATTTACTTTAAGCCAAAAATTCAATAATACCTTTATGTTTAAAAAAATAAATTATTCAGTTTGATGATTATTCGGTAGATATTTTTCCATTTAATTTAATATTTTTCTTGCCACGACACAGACAATTTTCGAACTGGTTTATGACTGCAGGAAATTGCTCCTGTGATAGTAAGTGAGACATTTGTGCGAATAAAATTATTATTATTCTCCTGAAATTATAAAAAAAATTATATAAATTTAAAGAATTTCGAGGTAAAAGAGGAGATGTATTTGTAGAAATCTAAATTATTAAAAATCTAAGATAAATATATCATGTGTTACATGAAATTTAAATTTAATACTCCAATTTTTGATTTTTAAATTCAACATTTTTGTTAAAAAACTTTTTAAAAAAAAAAGAATGCAGGTTTTATAAGCAGTTTGACACTTCTGTCAGTCAGATGTGGTCTTGACAGGTGCGTCAAAACGTGTGTCTTTTGATACGCGGAAGTTTCAAAGCGATATTTTATTTTTTAAAATGCTTTTTTTTCTATTTTTAACTGTAAAAAACATCATCCTTTAAAATATTCTGAGTTTGCTTTGAGAAAACTAAGTCGAAACTAAAATTATAGTGCTAAAAAAATGACGAGGAGATATATTGACTTTAATTTCCTATATTGATATTTTTTTACTTTTTTTTTTATTTCTAGCATTGAAACCTCAGATAATAATGCGACTTACATATTTTTATAACATAAAAAAAAAAGAAATGATTTTTTTTATTTGGATTATATAATTTTAAAATTACTACATGATTTTAAAAAAAATAAATCAATTAAAACATTAGCTTCTTCAGTAAAATATAAATATTTTCGATACTATGTACTATTATATCAATGCTTAGTTATGTTGTTTAAAGATTATTAAATAATCGCCGAATCACGGACCATGAAATTCTTGTTAAATATGTGCTGTTTCCAAATATTTATCTGCACTTTTTTGAAAAAGAGCAATAACGTAACATGACAGGGAAGTAAAGTTTACTAATGGAATTGTACTTCAAATTAAAATTTTGGTAAAAAGATTTTAATCAAAGAAGCAAATGACTTTTATTTATTCCTCTAATTTTTGTTATAAATATTGCATTCGTGTAATATCTTGCGTGTTCAATCAATATCTTTATTTCTAAGATATTCGTCAACTAGACTAGTTCAACATGGTTGTAATCATTCATTAGAATGTTTACATTCATTATTATCATGGTTGGTTATTAAGGGTAGCATTTGGAATAAATAATTATTTCCGATAGCTCACAATCACTCAAATGTTCCTTTAAGGAGCATATTCATATAATCTTGGGCAGAAATCTCCATCCTAACCATCATTTTACCTTCTCTCCAACTGCAATTCTACTTCCACTTTACTAAAAATTGAGATTTTCAACAATGCTAAATTGAAACTATTTAGTACCTGTTTATCTTCACATCATCACACTGGACCAAAAACAATTTCCGAATAAAACTGGGATACGTCAGATCACTTACAGAAGCCTATTTCTCTCAGATCCATATAACTTGCTTGTTTGCGCAACGTAAGCAGAAACTCTATATAATCGATGAAGAAAATGACATTGGAGGTTGACTTTTATAGAGTCATTGATTGTAAAGAAGGACGCGTAACGTAATTGTGGTTATTTTTTATCCATGTTGAAGCGCTGTTATGTAAAAAAGAGCCCAGTATCAATATTGTTCTTTCTCTTTTGAATCAAAAGACTTAGAAAGACAACTTCATTAGTGGTTTATACTCATGGACGACTGGAGCTTAAATTTTGATCCTGGATTTTGGAATTCAAATTGAATCCATGGACTTTGAACCACACGACGAGACACATTGCGTCATCGTAGCAACAACAGCTTTTGACAACCCTATTTTCATCCATCGGATTACCTACCATCTTAATAAATCTGACAAACGATATGATTTAGACTTGGCCAATAATTTATCTTAATAAGGATAAATTATCTTATCAAACACAGGAAGTTCATTCTGCATAAAAAAAAATTACAAAAACTGTAGAAAGGGATTATATTTGTCTTTCTTATGATTACTATAAAACGATGTAATACATTTTTAAGCAATATTGTCTGACATAATTATTTCATAATATGTAAATAAAATTGCTTACGTTTGCACATGTAAACCTTATGTTCACCTTTGCCTTTATTCTTTCATTTGCGCATATAAAAATGACTTTAACATAAATTTTGGAAACCAGTGTAAATATGTGATGAAGCAAAATATGATAAATATATTCTTAACACGTTGACACAGATTGGTTTTCTAAGTGAAAAAATTATCCATTATATTTATAGCAAATATTTTTTTTACATTTAATGAAATATTTTCAATAATGAAAATATTTCATAAAAATTTAATAAACACATGTATTCATTTAATTTGAAGAATAAATTGGACTGTTTTAAATTTTTAAGATATGTTCTATGCATCATCATAATAAGTAACTATCCTTCTCAAAAAGTAGTTATTTTTATGAATAAATCAAATAAATCGAATCAGTCTCTTCTACTTTACATTTTACCTTAAAGTATCTTTACCTTGAAACGACCGTAAGGAACGAAAACAAAAAAAAAAAAAGCGCATAAAAGTATGAATAAAAAACAGAAAGCAGTCATGTGGATAACGACTATCGAGGTAATATAGCCTGACTGTTGCTTAGAAGATGAATGTCACTCTTTCGGTGTCCAATTTGGGGACAAAACCACAACTTTTTCCTTTCTCTTCCCTCAAAACGCAACTAGGTATTTCTCGACTTATTCGTCAGAGACCAATGTGTCCCAGTGGTATTTCATCTCCCGAAATCTCTTTCTCTAGAGAGAAATGGTGTATGGTGTTGTTGGCAACGAGAAGACTCAATCACAACAGGCGTTTTTCCAGGGGGAATTGTCGATACCAGACTACGTTTGTTGTTGACTAACGCGTTATATTATATAGAAATTGTATAAGTGGTGTAAGTTAGAACAAGAACTTATTCTTTAGGTCAGTGTTGGTAGTAAAGTAGACAAAAAACCATGATGTTTGCTGTTAGTTTTAGACGAAGTAGTATTTTATTATTTGTTAGTAGAACAAGAAAAATGTTGCTTCATTTTCATTAAGTAGTCTCATAGATTCTTCATAAAATTAATTACAAATCTGGTTGAAATAACTGTATAGAAATTTATAATGTCTCCTAAATTATTTACAGGAATATTTGAATTTAGTGCAGATTTATATTCTTGAAAAAAATTATAGAATTATTTTGTAAGTAAGAAAGCGCAAGAACGGGGATGAATGCTGTAATTTTTAAATATATCTAAAGAGTAAATTGTGAAGATGCTTTTGAAATATTTAAAAGTACTGTACTAATGAAATAACTGTCGGTATATTAACAATATGTTTATTTTGTTAAAAGGAATTATCATTACCAGTTTATAAAGAGTTGTGATAAGAATTGATGCTGCAAAATTATTGAATGTTTGATAAAGTTTCATGATATAGTTTGAAAAGAATTTTGAAAAATGTTGGTGGGTATTTTAAATTGCATATATATTATTTTATTTTCATTACATTTTCAGAAATGTATAACTTTTTATAGGTTTAAAATATTAATTGGTATTCATAAATTCAAAAATTTCATTCTAGTATCCAAAAAAAAAATATTTTTACACGAAATACTTAAAGTCGTCTGATTTCATTCAGAATATGAAATTCATACAATAATTAGATAACGGATCTGTTAAACTAATCCCATTCCAGTCAAATTTTACATTTCAAAACGTTTTAAAAGAAAAAAAAATAAAGTAGGTTCTTAAATACGTTAAAACTGCTAAGTATTAAAAAAGAATAAACAGATAATAAGAATTAAAAAATCGTGGTATATTTATTAAATTAATCAAGAACTAAAAATATTTCTCAAAACAGTTCCGATCTTATTTTAAAGAATAAAATGATGTTTTGAGAAATTATTTTACCACATGTAATTCATATAGGAAAATCACTGTTATAAGCTAAGTAAACATCAAAAACTGAAAATTGTACTTTTCGAAGATGTTTAGCTTAAAACTATAACCTTGAAGAAATAAATTTGCTTCATTGTGTTATTCCAATAATGCTCAGATTTTGCAAATGACTAGTGACATTCTTAATGAATTCTGTATTCAACAGCCATATATATGCTATAACCATTTATTAATTCATAAATTTGAAATAATAATAACAAATTATTCACAAACAAAAAATCACAAGTAATATTTTGCCTATTTTTTGATGCATATATATTCCTACTCTCCTAAGAAATTGCTTCTTATTTTGATGTTGTTGATGTTTCTGCTTAGCAAAGATAATGATAAGTTTGTTTCTTTTCAATTAGCATCTTATATAACGATATTTTTAAATAAAACTGGGTAATGTGAAGTACAATTGAAATAACATTTACTGATATTGTCGTTTAAAGACGTTAAATCAGATAATGAAGCGAGGCTGTAATTTATTTGTCTATCATATTAATTCAAAACATTAATTAAAAATAAGTCTAGATAGCTTTTATTTGTTATGGATATTCTGTCAAAAACCACATTTTTGTTAAGAAAATTAGTAATTTCATATTTCATCTATAAGGCTTAAGACTGTATAGACAAATCAGTAGTAGAAAATTACAGAGTTATATGATCAATGTAAAACTTTTTAACTTACTAATAAGTAGATTTAAGTAATCTTAAGATTTTGTTAAATAAAGCAGCAATTAAACAGAATTCACTTATAAAAATTTTAAATAGAAAATAGGGCTAAATAATTTTAATAAGATTTAAAATTAATCATCGGAATAGGAACTGCTGTTTTAATTATTATTAGATAAAATCAAACTAAATTACAAAATAAATTATTTTATTAGTTATTTTAATAAATGTACTTAATTCTTTTTTAATTCTTCCTTTTCAGATTTTTTAATAAAAATGATAAAATTATTTCTTTTATCTTAAGTCATTTGTGCATAAATGCATGAACTCGTTAATGCAGATGTATTACTTATAGCGGAAATGAGAATTCCAATAAAAAAACATCCACTTTCTCAATGCTAATCCGTGGTAATATATAATTTAAATAAATATGCATAGTTTTTTAGGATTAAAGTAAATTAGTTTAAGTGAATTGAGCATAAGTTTTCGAATTATTTAGAAAGAGATTTGATACACATACAGTTTTACATTCATCAATAATAATTTGATGTATTTTGTCAATTCATTGGGAAGATTCTCACATTTTTACTATAATAAATGAATTAAGATAATTTTCGTTAAATATTTTGCTAAAATAACAAAAATTATTATAATTTAATTACATAATTTATAAAAATAAATATTTAATATATAATTTCTTCGGTATGTCTCTGAGACGGAAACATGTAAAATATGTAAGATTTTTGTTAGCAAATGTTCAAACATTTAAGAAATAATTATTCATAATTAAGAATTTTTTTGAATACTATCTGTTGAAGATATAAAACTTGGCAATAAATTCAAAAAATGCAATCGATAATAATTAAATAATCAGCAGTTTATTTACCTAAAAAGATTTACACAATATACAAATATTTTCAAAATATTATATACTAAAATAGTATAAATTATTAGCAAATGATAACTTATACAAAAATATCCTTTTTTAGTATTCTGATTATTTCTGATCGTTTATGGGCAAGTATAGCTGAAATGTAATTATATTATAATTTTTCATATTTAATATTTAG
This sequence comes from Nephila pilipes, assembly GCA_019974015.1. Classification (NCBI taxonomy): domain Eukaryota; kingdom Metazoa; phylum Arthropoda; class Arachnida; order Araneae; family Nephilidae; genus Nephila; species Nephila pilipes. The sequence continues at coordinate 48,278 of BMAW01123403.1, forward strand.
ATCAGAAATTCTTCCAAATTATGTAATTGAGTGTTCGAAGAGTGATAGCATTGTATTTTTGGGGATAATTTGCTCCATTCATTCCAAATTATTTTACATTAAAATATATCAAAATGTTATTTTTTAATCTATCGTAATTGAAACTAAATATTTAGCAAAATGAAAGAATTCCAAGTAAAACATATTTACAAAAAGAAAATTTATTAAAATAATGAAATTTCTTAAGATATTTTGGCAAGTATTGTTGATAAAAACACAATATGTTAATTACTTTCATCTGTATGAAAAGAGAATATTTTCAGCTAAACGCCTTTCATTGAACTGTTTTATTTTTTTAATACATCATGATATAATAAAATCTCAATATTCACAAAAACTGTTTTATTAAAATAAAATATTATTAAATAATCAAAGAAACTCTTAACTGTCTAATGATAATGTTCATATTTATAATATATTAGTTCAAAACATCAAATTTTTGACCTAATAATAAAATTTCCTATTATTCAGTTAGAAGTAATCATTTACAAGTTTTCAACAAGTAACTATCTCGAAATTTCAAACTTATTAGGAATTTTCAACAAAACTTTCGATTAATACATAAGTCTAAAATTTCAAACATATGGCACTCCAGCATATACAAACATATTGAAAATTGAATTCAAAGTTTCAATAAAACTTCTTTTAAACATTTCAAGAAATGTCACATAAATTGGCGTGAATACAATAACAAATATATTTAGACAACTTAGCAAAATACAATTACATTTCTCGCTCTAATCTTCCTTAGTCGATTCCTATTATTTGTCTAGAGCGGGGTGGAATGGTAATTACACTTAACGTTTTCTCATTCTTTGAGCAGAAGTGAAATTTGTAAATGCAAATTTCATTCTTCCCTTAACTATTATACGAAGAATATATTTTGATACGATCATAAAATATATGCAATGACTTTAAAATGATATATTTTGCGATTAGTTTGTCTTATCATCTTTAATGGAATATAATGATATATGGTTAACTGGGGGGGGGATTTTCTATTTAGCTTTATTTACTTCTATTTAGCTATATTTATATTATATTATTTTCTTCATATTCTAACTAAATTTATCTGTACATCGTAAAAGGAAATCAGTGGGAAACCTGTATAAAATTATTTCTAAATAATATCGCCACATAATTCTACATCTTCAAACACAAGATCCAATTTATATTCTTTCTTAAAAAGAAATAATCTAAATTGAAACATTTTTCGTTGATATTTAGATCGTAAAATTAAGAAGATGGCACAGGTATTTTTTCTCCATATTTTTGTCATAAACAAAAAAAATGCATAATAAAAATCTTTGAAAACTTTTATTAGTGCTATTGATGACGTTTTATATTTTTTACATTCCTTCCGTACACATATAAAGGAAATCTATGAGTACTAAAATTAAATCTTTACATAAAAATACTAAAATAAGAGCCTGTAATATATTCCTTTCGCCTTTTTGAGAAAATTAATATATTACTAATCGTGAATAAATTGTTGCGTCATAATTCACAAACGATAGCTTACTCTAGATCAGAAGATAAGATATGTCTCACAAGAAATGACCAGACAGACGCATGCAAAATATAATAATTATTTATTTAAAAACCTTTTAAAGTCAATTAAAAGGACAATTAAGAAGGAATGACAGACAAGACAGGTCAAGGTGAACGTAAAATGCAGTTCCTCTCTCATTCCCTTCTATTTCTTTGCTTTCCAGTACTAACTTATACAGTGGTAGCAGAAGGTTTTAATTTCACATTGACTTCATTTAGTTTACATGTGCTTGTCTTGACAAAATATGCGGCTCTTAGTCATAGTGTTGGAATCGTATTAGGCTGGTGGTGATCAGCAGTCGAAACAAAATTTAGCAAGCAGCAATTCAAAATCAAAAAAAGGTTACAATGAAAAGACTTTTTGGAGAAAAAGAAGTATATCTATATTGTTCCCTCTTAAACAACTTAAAAGTACTTTATATATTGGCAAATTTGTAATCTTAGAGTTCGTATTACTGAATTGTTTTAAGGAACACCCTTATTATGAATGTATTTCTTTAAATTTTCACGTGGTAAGAAGCAAATTTCTTCAGTCTGTAAGCTCATCTCTTTCTATTACTTACACTGCTTATCTGGTATAGTATCTCATGATAATAATTCAACAGCGTTCAATGAACTTATGTTTATTTGTTAAAGTTTCCCATACAAACTATGTTAAAGTTAATAATATGATCCATAATGCTATATAAGACCTTCTATAAATTTTTAAATTTTTCCACTATATTACATCATTAAGAGGAATATACAACTATTCAAAATAACAACTCTCATGTGTATATACTACAGAAAGAATTAAACGGTTTTTTAAATTTACTATTGCAACTAGCTTCTCTAATTATTTGACAGCGACTTCTACATAATTATATACTTTGAGGGGAAACTTTAAGTAGTTCCATTTATCTTACGATGTGACTAACTTTTATGCATATATTAAACTTAGAATACATTATAAATTATTCAGATAAAAGGAAAATTATATCATAGTTCATCAAATGAAAAGTTGGAATCTTAAATATTCTGAAACTTTTCAAATCATTCAATGCAAAACCAAATCACAAATACGAATATTTGAAAGATAGAATATGATATTAACAGTATTGCTTTTATAATTGTATGTATTATATTCTTTAACCAATTAATCTTGTCTTAGAGTATATTATAACATAACTCCATTATTTTTAACTTTTCATTAGTGATAGAAGTTTTTATTTCGAGCTTATCGTCAAAAATCAACTAGCTGCTCGCATTAAAATCTTACAAAAAGGTTTATCACATACGATCAAATTACTAATAATATATCATTTCGAGAGTACTTATTTTAATTTCATGATTCTTTTGTTATTTATATTCCTATAGAAATTTTATTTCTATTTCTTTTTATGATGTATACAATATTCACCTAGAATATTATTTGCTTCATAATAAATTAGCTCGGAAGTCAAATACATTTCAAAATAAAGCTTATTAATCCTTTACTAAAAAGGATACTCTTAATCATATTCACGTCTCTATCCACGAGTAATAACCAATTTCAATTTCTATTCGTTTCTGAAATTTTGATCATTCTTGGCTTATATCTTAATTTATAATACATTTATTGAAAGATGATTGTTGAATATCCGTTAAAGTAGTTTAAATTTGCATTTTCCATTCCAAAATATGAGACATTATTTAAATTAAATGGAGTATTTATTTTTGTCTCTATTTACTTTCTTCTAATTTCAGATTGCTATGTTTTTCGGCGGATTAGTATTAAATATTTTTTAATTTTTATTTAATAGCTTATATAAGTTTTTCTTAAAATTATTATATATATTTTGTTTTTAGTAAACGTTAGCTATTTTTTCGTTGCAATATTTTGTATGTTTTTTTTTTTTTTTTACTTTAAAATATTATATATATATTTTTAATTTTCTTTGGTTATTTTGGTAATTTACTGGGTTTCTCAATTATTTTTGTAATACTTCTACGTTTTTGGTTTTGATAATTATTTTCATATTTATTCTTAGAGATTGTAATATGTACTTTAATATGAATTTATTTTGTTAAGAAGTTCTAATTAACAATAATAATTATTTATATTCTTATACATATACGTGCGCTTACGTATGTCACCATCAACATTATTGAAAGACTTCAATACAAAGCAGTTGGAACATTGGTATGAGAATGGATATCTTTAAGTAACAATAATGACTTACACATTTTCGGTGAATTTAATTTGAATGGCCAGAGATGTCCCTACGTAATCTTTGATCATTATGTAACAACATTATCCAAATTCTACAGGCGAGGAATTCATTATAAGGGATAATAATGCCCAGGCATAACGAAATAGGATTAGCAACCAACATCTTCGGGGTAATCATGGTCAATCTCGTTTTACGACCTTAATGGAACGAGTGATCATTTCGCTCACCTGAATTCAAAGCGATTGATCATCTTTGAACTTTTAAGACATAGAAGTAGCAGCTATATAAATGAGTTACAAAAGATATTTAAATTAAATGGAGGAAGATTCGTGTCACGTGTATTCCCGTGTTCTATGATGGTTTGATGGACCGATAAATTTATTTTTAATATGCAGAATTATATTATATCTTATTTGTAATTAGAGAACCTATTTGATATTAAAAATTCAGATTAAAAATAATGCGTAATTTTATTATTCGTATCTTCATGCAAACTTAAATGCCTTTTTAAAATCATTGTTATTCATTTTATAGATTTTGTTTATCAATTTTTTGAAATAATATAATATAGATTAAACTTTAATTAATTTTGGATCATGTTTGATTCTAAGGTTTTAATGAAACACTCAAATATATTTTTATGTACACTTATATTTACTAAAATTAAATTCATAAGTGTGTTTCGTATTGATATAACAGCAATTTTATTGTTTGAAAGTTTCAACAATCATTTAATCAATAAATTCCTGTGTATAACCTGATATATTCCTAATTGTGTATTGGATAAATTCAGGTAAGGTAAGTGTTATTGTTTTTTAGTACATAAGTTGGAAAAAAATTCAAAATTAATACATTTGTTTCACTAGTTTCTCAGTGAGGCGGATCTCTTCAGGAATGACGACTGGAGTTTAAGCGTATTAATACCTGTCCTGAGGAGGAATCCCTTTTAGTCTAATTTATGAGAGCACTGCAAAACGGCTACTGTACAAGTCTTTTATGGACCGACTATTAAAATAATCACCGTCACTCAAGATTGTATGTCATTCCCGTTATTCGAAATGAAATTATCTGCCGCTGAAGTGGTGACCAACGAATCGAACACTAGATTGCAGCTGAACATAAGACATCTGGTTGCATAACAACAGACGCAAAAACTTGCGTCTGTGTGTCTAATACAACCAATCATATGTCACAACAAACGGCCTATTGGCTACTGAGAAAGAGTAGAGTAGACCCGTCTTCGCAACAAGAGACAGTCGATGTTGACAAATGGAAACTATCCATAAATTAGGAAACACGATTTAACAGGGAGAAGATAAATCTAGAAAAAGAATTTTCTCTTACATATCACTCTCAATAATCATCTTCGCAACATCAAGATACTAGAGGGAAAGTATGCGACGGTTACCTTTATTAATGTTAAAACAAATCAATAAATGCATTTTTAACTCCAAAATATGATTCGTTGGATCGCAATATGCACAAAAAATATATAAAAAAAATGAACAAATAATGAAGCATATAAAAAAACCCAACTAACTAAAAAAAATCATAAAGAAAACACAATTTTCAGCACACAAAAAATTAAGTTTTATTTTAAATTGCAGTTTCATATTTAAATGATCTCTTTAAAACTGCAGAAATACTTTACATTCTTAATTTTTTTACAATATTTTTAATCCTTGCAACAGCATTTGTTACGGATATACTGAAACAAAAATATAAATGTTTTGCACATAGAAAGGAGATAATTAAGTTTAATTTTTTACTTAACCATGTGAGTTAGTAATTTATGGTAAATTGTTATATAAATACAGTTTATAATTAAGTTGTTATATCTTGACAAAAATAGGTTCATAAATGAAATATGCTATCGAATTCACTTTAAGCAAATTAAATCTTTAAAACAATGTATTTGAGATATTTCTCTAATTTTTATAATTATTAATAATATATTCTATGGTTTAACTATAAGTACATTTATCATTAAATATTTAAGAAAATGTTTTGATATTATGCAGCTTATTTTGTTTTAATTCACTTTTTAGAAACTTTTTTTTTTTTTTTTTGCAAAGCATGAACTGTTTTCAAGAGGACTCAATTAATTAATTATTGATCCACAAATTATATCATAACTCTACCTTTCTCGTGTTGTTTTGGGCATTTTGTTACACAAATTCATGATAATTTTCTTATTATAATTTTAATTTATGCTTTTAGAATTTGAAATTTCATCATCGCTTCTTTCTTCAAAATCTCAAAAGAAACCTAATAATTTTCATTTTCGTATGTTCACTCAATTTCTTAAGTGACATAAACAAAAAAAATCTGTCAATTTTAAAATTATAAATAAACAGTACAGGAATCTGATTAACTACATAAAAAGTTAATAAAATATTCTAAGTTAAATTGCAATAAAAGAAAAGGGAATAATAAATAAAAGAGAAAAGATAAAATATTTACAATTTAGAAATTAAATAATTTCAGTTAACGTAAGAAAGCAATAAACACAAAGTAAAAAATGCATTTTCGTAAAGAATATCTTCTACGCCTAAAGTTATAAAAAAAATAATGCTTTATTTAGTTGTTAACTTTTCATATGCCATGACATATCTTTAATGAGATATTTGTACAATGAACACAAATCATGTAAGATTTTACTTTGAAATTTTGATAATTATATTTTAATTTCAGTAATTTTCAAGAGATATCTGACTATCTAAATTGAACACAGAAGAGTTAATTTGACATAATGTGGATATAAATATGAGTAAATGATTTTTTTTAATTTATTGCAATTAATTTTTTCTACAAATTCTTTGTATCACACAAAATAATTTCAGAATATATATATATATAAGATCCCTGTTCTCAATAAAATGATTTTCATAAATATAAATGGTACCTTTAGTATTCTTTCATTTTGTTTCATTTTTCAAATAGTTGCATGAATTGAGACTTTTTCGTCGTTTATTTATCCAAATTCAGTTTAAATTGAACATATTTACATTCTCTAACTCAAAAATTAAATCAAAACTGAAAAATAAAAATCTCATGAAACAATTTCAATAAATTTATATTTCAGGTATTTTATTTTAGAACAATGATTTTAATACATCGATAGTAATAAGACATATGTGAAAAGGCAAGAGAAGAAAATGTAAATATATGCTTTTCTATTCTCCAAGGTTTCTCAAAATATATTTAAATAAAAAAAAAGTGATTTTCTTCCGCATTGTTATATAATTTTAGGTTAATTCAGTGATGAACTAAAAATTCACTTAAATTAAGTTGAATAATATTAGGAAATATATTTCAGTTGAAATACATTAATTTAAAAATACATACATTGGATAGTTGAAATCTAAACATTATTTCTCTCATTGCAGCACTTTTGAAAATAAATTATTTGAAGCAGCTAAAGCTAAACCCACTCCAAAATAAAGGAGTTGACCCTATTATATGAATAATTTCATATTCTAAATAAGTATTGAAATAATGCTAATTACAATGAATTTTTAGTTTAATAATATCATATTTACTGGAACCTTTTAGATATAATTCAGCGAATAAAAATCAAGAAATCTAAAAAAATAATTTCTGGTTTTGTAAATTATTTTAACTTTATATTAAAAACAAAATTAATTAATTCTTAATCGAATTTCATGACAAAATACTTTAGACAGTAAGAAAATTCTTAAAATGTTGAACAACACAAAAACCATATTTTTGAATATCAAATCCTACAAAAAAGTTCGATACTTCGAATTTTTGAAGTGGAAAAAACGGTTTCGGTTTCTTTACTCTTGCATTATAAAAATATTGACTGCTTCCATATTTAGATGTGAATTTGACAGACATCAAAAATTGACATTCTGAGTGTGTGATGTGCAGAAAATGCAAAGCAATCTCTGGATTTATTTTTTATTTCTGAACACAATGACACTTCTATTTGAAATACATTTTCTGATACAAGGAAATAGCTCCAAATCACGCGTAAAAAAATATACTTAGAGAAAAAAAAGAATTCCTTTCGAAACATATTCTTAGGAAAATTTCTGTTATAGAAATATATTTAAAGAGTGATTCGAAATATTACGAAATGTATCTGTAAGACATTTAAGGAAAGCAATAGTTTTTGTATTTTCTTTTAAAGGATCGAAACCAAAACTCAGAAATAAATAAATGAATATTTCTGTCAAAACACATACAATCTTATGAATTACTTTAAATGTCTTTCAAATTTAAAAAACAAAACGCAAGTGAAAATGACATTATAATTTATTGGATATTGATTGTAAAGTATATTCGTATTTTCAAGCTTAAGTATTTCTTTCATTTTGGAAAGATATTACAGGGAGTAAGACAGGAATTTCAATAAGTATTTAAAAATATGTTTTTGATAAAATCAAACATAAGAAAGTAATAAATATAGTTTTTAAATCATATGCGCGAGTGCATTTTATTTTTATACTTTCAAACTATAGCTGACTTCTTAAAAAATCTTATTTTTTGGAAAGCAACTTAGTATAATTTTTGTTCATGGCATTTCAGAAAGAAGTTTTTAGAATCTAAATGTATTCTATATAATATCTTTAACAGTATCTAGATCTACACTGATCATATCAAAAAAAGTTTAAGAGATCAGTAGTCACACAAAGCAAAAACAACAATTTATTAAAATGACACACATTTAAAAGATAAAAAAAAATTGGGGAAAAAACCAGCTCAGGACCTGACCAAATAAATGAAATAAAAGAAAATGAGAACTATATCACATGACCATTCGGGATTCAATCTGATTGATCAAATGTTTTGTTTTGCCAAGAGTATCACATTCGATACACTCCGAGAATGTCTGCTACAGACTAACATATCAATACAGATACGCTCGATGAGAACGTTTTATTTGAATTTTTAAATGTTACAAGATGGCGTTACATTACTATGAAATCTATATAGATAGGATATTTTGAATGGTGACCTTGGTGAATATAACTTAAATTTCACTGCTGGAGATTAGGAGGGGGAGGGGAAAGTGGTTTATATAATCAAGAATCCCGTGTTTCTGCTTGGTTCTTTAAATAAGATGACATGATTTAAAGGGCTCGTTTGCTTTTTTTTCTTTATTGCTTGATAGAAATTAGAATTGGAATTTATGGATGTCTAGGAGAGGTAGAGTCTTTGGTAGCAGATGCTCTTAGCTGTTTGTTTCATTCAATCGGGTTTTTTGTAGCGACATTCATTGCGAAAATAAATTATTTAACGGACAATCGAGATTCGCAAATTAATGAATTAATTTAACAGTGTTATAAGTGAAAATACTGATAAATCTACACTATTTGGTGATTTAGATTATGAGCCTAAAACATCAAATAAGGATACATATGATAAAAGCCAGAAAATAATCGGCATGTGTGTAAAACATGGGAAATTGGACTATACATTGAAGAATGTTTTCTACAGTATTGCACAGAAAAATGAGATTAATTTATGTACTTTGATTTTACAAAATAATACTCTATGTAATTGTAATCATTACACCATGAAATTTATTAATTAAATGAATTTTATCTTGTACTTTCTTAAAAAGAAATGATTTTATGTAACAATTTAAAGTAATTTTTTTTGTATAAAACATTCAACTTCAGAACTTTTTCTTCAGCATGTATTAAGTTTAATGTATTTTAAATAATATATTTAAAAATCAAAATGCTCTAACAAACAGACGATTATAGAATATTTTTTTTTTTCAAATTACGCTTAATATCTAAAAATACCTGGGCACAGCGTGGCGCTCTGCGGTAAGAAGTAGTGGGCCCAGGGAAGCACTTTTTTTTTCTCCCTACGGTAGTGAAAGGGATAGTGTTTCATATGTAGAAGAATAATACATGGATGGATGATAGACTTGAATTCACTTCCATATAGCCACTTTGCTCATTCATCGGTAGACACTCATTCATAGTGGTAGGTGCTTTAGGATCCCAAGTCACCACAATACTTCTCTTGAAACCGAAGTTCGTTAATTTTCTGACCAATAAGATCCTAATACTCCAATCAAAGTATGTCTTGTAAAAAAGGTAATCTCGTGCAGAAGTTTCAGGGAAGACAGAATATAACTTTTCATTCAGATGTAATACAGGATTAATTCTATATACTGATATCGTCTAATTCTTACGGAGGATACCTAGCTTACCAACTTTGCTAGTTCGGAACGAAACCTTGTAAGTTGCAAAATGAGGCAGTTGGGGAGTTTTTGTCTGCATTTCTGCAGACAAAAACATGGTTTGTTATTGTTAAATCCTTTTACATTAATATTTTATTCATTGAGTGATTTAAAGTTAAAATGAGTTGTAAAGTTTAAATGTTATTCTATAAATGTTGGATAAATCCTGGAAATGTTGGACTTGTTTTTCTATAGTTAAATAACTCTCCAGGTATTCATAAGTGAACACACCACAAAAATTCAGCAGAGGAGACTCTTAAGTCTTCCTTTACGCACAAAAAGGATAATCAAAAGGGTTACGGAAAAAAATCATCTTTTAGTGATATGACACTTAATAGCATTTTTCACCATTCCATTCAAGGTTGGATTGTAACTCGTAGTTCACATTCTTTCAGAAAATTGGAACTTTGAAAGTACACTTTATAAAAAATGGGAAAAAAAAAACGAGGCACACACCAAGAAGGAGTTGATCGATTGTAGTGAAATTTCATATGCAAAAATATTTGGGCTGAACATGCAAATGTTTAAGATTTGGTATCCAGTGAATGAAAAAAGGGAGCTATAGTGCATTGGAGTTGAGCATTCAGCAGGTATAGATAAAAAGTGATTCTTAATTTGATGATCAAATTTTCAACTATAATCCAATTTAGGATACCTTTCAAAGAATGAAAAAAATGTTTCGCTGCAGGATTTGAGCTCATTTCGAGCTACTGTCAGAGTTTGAAAGAGACTGTATCAGTGGGCACAAAGAGGCAGGTGGGACAAATCGGAGAACCGCTCGTCATATGGGTCGAAGCGATGAGGCGATTAGAAGATATTGGCAAGAATGGGTTAACAATGGCAAATTTTAGCGTCATGATGGTAGCGGTTGACCTAAAGACACAGCAAGTCCGGAGGACAGAGTGATTGTCTCATCAGCAGTCACAGCGCCTTATTCATCGTTATCAACCATCAAAAGTGCAACCTGTACACGAATGTCCATCATTACCATTCACAGACGGCTGATAAAATGAAATTTAAGATCGTACCGACCGCTACATCATCTACCACTCTCTCCTACTCATTGTCGAGCCAGATTACATCGGTGCTTAGCTAGATCAGGTAGGAATGATGCTGACTGGGGACGTATAGTGTTTAAAGACATATCCCGCTTCCAAATGTGTCCTGACGATCAACAAAGACATGTCTGGAGACGCCTAGTGCAGCGTGCTAGCCTGCTTTCACTATTGCATGCCATACAGGTCCCCAACCAGGTGTTATGGCCAAGGGCTCCATTTCCTTTGATAACCGCACCTCTTTGGTCGTCATTAGAGGCACACTTAATTAGAGACATTTACGCACATAATGACCGCTACCCCACCTGCACTGCACACCTGCACACTGACGAGCCAGATTACAGTGGGATTTGGCTCGATCATGTTGGAATGATGCTAACTGGGGCCGTATAGTGTTTCGCAACAAATCCTGCTTCCTGACGATCATTGAAAACGTGTCTGGAGACGTCAAGGGCAGCGTGCCGATCCTGCTTTCACTAGTGCATGTCACATTGTCCCTTAACTAGGAATTATAATCCGGGATGCCATTTTACTTGATAGTCAGCCCCCTTTAGTCGTCATTAGAAGCACACTTACAGCATAGCGGAACATCGACGATTTTTTGAGACTTGTTTTGCTACCTTTCCTTTTGCAGTACCCTGGCCTTATTTTTCTGCAAGATAATACCCGACCACATAGGGCACGTGTTGCTATGAACTATCTTAGAGTTTGTCAAACATTTACTTGAACCGCCAGATCTCTCTCCAAACGAGCATCTCTGGGATATGATGGGAATACCACGGAATGTTGATGACCTAACCGGCATTTGGTGCAAATTTGGCAAGAAATACTCAAGGAGACTATCAGGGAGATTTATCACTATGCCACGTCGTGGGGCTGCTTGAATCCGGGCTAGAAGTGTGTTAACATCTTTTTGTGCTTGTTACTTGGTATTTTTCTGAAATTTTAATCATTTTCTATTCTGTACATAATTTTCCTATACGCCAATTTTTGTCTCCTGCAGTCAATTCCTTCTTGTGCTTCGTTTTTTTTTTTTTTTTTTTTTTTTTTTTTATGTATAGAGTGTATTTGGGAAAGCTAAGATGCATAGGTAACCAACGGTAAATAAGGTACCACAAATTACTTACTTAGTATGGAATCAAATGAAATATTAATGCCTCATACTTTTATAAATTACACAATATTTTATTTTTTAAAATATTATTTTTATCTCCTTTAGCCCTGTTTAAATGTTTGCTTGATTCAAAAAAGGGTTTTATTTTCTTTTATTAAATTCCTTTAAACTGAAAATCTAAGCTTCAAAAGCAATTACTTTAACTATACGTGTGTGAACAATTTACGCTCTATTGGAGTATAGGAAATATGTTAATATTCGAGTACAAAGTACGAGCTTCCGTCTTGTTACAATAGGGGCCCTCCTAACAGAGACAGAGTGCATTTAAAATGTCCTATAAGTATACTGGTTTTTCAAAATCCGATTAATTAATTAATATTTGATTTTAAGTCTTAAGTGCAGCTTAGAAAAAAAAATCATTGCCAATTAAAAAAATTGCATATGGGGTAAGGAATATTTATCTGGAACTAAAACTATGTTTAAACGACTGAAATTATTACAAATGCACAAACTGTCGTCTTTCTTTTCTTACCAGTTTGATAGAGGTACCCTTGGGTTCTTGGGAGGTAGAACTATACCTTAGTCTAACAAGAAATTAAATTCATATCTCAATGATTTTCGTTTTTTCCAGTAAAAATCTACGAGGTTTACAAAGTACCAGGGGTCCTTTAATTTTTGCGGAGTGATTAGTGAAATATTAGTATACTGAATTAGTGATTAGTTAACTGGTATTAAATTTAGTGTAGTTCTCTTAACATCAGGAAAAATGGAAATCAATTTCCGATATGACATGTTACCCTCTGTTATCTGTAAACTAATCGAAGGCTCATTAGAGAGTTTTGCATCTTTTTCAAGGAAGTTAAATGATCAATTAGAGAGCGAATTTTAATATCAACAAGTAATTTAGATATTTCTAAGTCCTCGCAACCTAAGTTGATTCAGAAACATTCGTTTATGTACCATATTAGATGTGTTAACAAAATAAAGAAATGCTTCTTGTTTTTATTTTAAAATGTTAGATTTTCAGAATTATATTAATCAGGTACCAAATCAGCACAAGTTTACAGAAAATGGTAGCTCCATATTGATAACCTATAATGTTAAGATTACTAAGTCTGAGACTATCAATTACCTCTATGGATAATTTAAATATTTTCAATAAATTTTAAAAAAATCAAAGGAAATATTAATGCATATTACTTTGTTCTAAATTACCGATTTCAACTGAGCTCCTCAAACACATTAATTTTTTTCCGGTATATGGTTATTTTTACATTTAAAAAACTTTTTTCCTATTATAAATACTATTTGATATAGTTTTTATTAAAGTCAGTAATTATAATTATTTTATATTTAAGACTTCGAATTGAACTCATCTTAACTGATATGGGGAGTATGGTCACAGGATAATACTTTAATTCGAATAATAACTAAAAAATAATGCATGCAGATGTGTCACTTTTCCATTTTTTTTTTCAAAACGCTCTTCATAATATGCATTATCTTATTAAAATTCTTCATTTCTAACAAATTTATTTATTCAATTAACGAAATAGACCTATGCGAAGTGCATTATCAATTACATCTAAAATTAAATGTGCTCTACAATAATGTTTTTGTCTAAGCCTCAAACAATATTGTCATCCCTTAATAGCAATACACAAAGTAATATACATATAATATACAAAGATACTGTTTATTTTCTTTTTCAAAAAATATTATTTTCCATCATCAAAACTTATGAGTTACTCATTGCTTTATAAACAAATATTTCTGACCATTTATAATTTTTTGTGAGAAATAAAAGTTTTCCCAAGAAAGAACTTCAGAACCAAGGCTTTAACTCAAAATACTATATCGCTATTTTGCAAACTATTTCATTTTTTGGCAAAACAAATACTTTTTTTAACTACTATTATTAATGATCCCCTTAAGACGTGCAGAGTAGGACGATGAAAGGAGTGGAACATGGTGAACAAATACTTGGTCACAAAGGGTTTTCTAAGAATCGTATTTAAGTCATTTGTAATAAGTTATGTTCAGATTTCTAGGAACATTCTCTTCTACGTATGTAATCCTTCGAGATCATTAAAATTATAATTCTGGAAGTTGTAATAAAAGAAAAGACAAATTTATATATAGTTTCTAATAAAGGAAAATACAAGGAAGATCGGAGATAATAAGCTTTAAATTCTGAGTAATGTTATTTTGAGATATTAATAATGAGTTTCATTATTTGAAAAAAAAAATTAAATACAACTATCATAAACAAAGAATACCAAAAATGGAAATAATCTTTAAATAATAATTGGTACAGTAAATGCTTATTGTATTCTGTGTTTTACATTTTATTTCAATTACTGTGTTGCTTCAATCAAAATAGAAATTTTCTTTATTTATAGATTTAATTTTGCTTATAGATTTAACAAGCAATATTTCACGACACTATTTGAATTGATATTACCAGTATATATATATATATATATCATTAGACGCTGATTTCAAGAATACGAAAGAAGCTAATGCATAACAATATATTTAAGTTGAAGAGTGTTAATACTAAAGAAAAGTAAAATGTTATTTGTATTTTATCCAGTATTTAAACCTTAAAATTTCCCATTCATATAACTCTTTTATAACTTAATAATAATGAATTTCTTATCATTAAAAATATTTTTTGAAATCATGATTGCAAATGGAATGTCATTTAATAAGTAATTGTTGAATATTGTAATTTTGCAAACATACCTTGGCATATCTTGGGAAAATACTTGCTTGTAGAAACTTTTCAATAGATTGACAATAGCTAAAAAAATAACGCCATTAAATACTTATTGTGATGAACACAGAAAAAATTATGTGTTTATTCCCTCAATTCCAAAATTAAAAAGGAAATTTGAATAAATTTTGGTTTGTATAGTAATCTTTTTTTTTTCCATTTCTATTTTAAGATACTTTAATGAAGCTCACTTAGTGAATAAACATTCAAAAACTTCAATGAATTATACATTCGATTTAGCAAAATTTATTTTGTCTACCATTCATCAAATATGTAAATTTCAAATCAATTACCTTTTAAAATATGTTTTGGTAGAGGAGTATTAGGAATATATAGAGAGTATATATGTAATATATAACTATTATGAATAGGAAAGTGTTTTTAAACTCAAACTTAGAAAAATATTACTGCATATAAACATGATTGTCATTTCAAAACAGGGGCTACAAATGGCTTTAATTTGCAACCTATGGAAATAAAAAAAAGTGTACTCTTAATCTTACAACAAAAAGAAGCAAAATAACTTTTAAAACTGTTCCATTTCATTATTTTTTTTTTATTTTTGTTGATTGATTTTGAACAAAGTCACCTTGTGTGTGTGTGTGTAAATGCCTTATAAGAATTACAACTATTATAGTAATACATTCACATAAAACTTTTAATACCCAGCATAATTAACTGCGTGGTAATTACATAGCTGTAATTACATATATTGTATTACTTGGAAAGCTGTAATTATATAAATTATATTATTTATATATATATTTAATGTAACATTAATACAGAAAATTAGGATTATTCAAGTATGTATTTAATAAGAAACTAATTTTATAGTAATAAGAGTAAGGTTTTAAATTAAATTGCATTTTCAAAAACAGTTGTCGGTTTTTTAATATATATATATATATATATATATATATAAGTAGACACAATTCCTCCCTAGTTCTGCTCTTACTTCTACATAATTATTCAAAGTAACTTAAAAGATTATTTTTAATTTTCTTATTGCCAGAAAGGAAATTTAATTTAACTAGTATATGTTCCCGAAAATTGCTCATAAAGTAAGTTTGAAAATGTAAACGAAATATGACTTCAAAAGTCTCTTTTATACAGAAATGTCCGACACGAACACAATTAATATTATGGCAACAATGTCTTTAAAATCATGAAAAGGAGAAATATATTACTATTCTTGAATAAAGTATGTCATGAATTAATTTTCGAAAATGTTTAACGTATAAATTTGCTTAGAATTTCTGACACCTATATTTAATTAATGTTCTCAAAGAGTAATAATGCATTCAAAAGAGGAAATGTTATTTCAGCAAAATTAATGCGTTCATATGAACTGTTTACATAGTACATGATGTTAACTTTTTAATATACCTTTAAGTTTAAAATAAAATAGGTTAGCAACATTATAAGTTCTTCAATTATTTAGAAATAGTTCATCGTAACTTATTTGCGAATTATTTATTTAATTTTCAAATTACACAAAATGTTGAAAATCTGAGTGAAATGAAAAACAAGAAGTACTTTAGTGGTCCTGTATTAAATAAGTTTTAATTTTGAATTTTAAAGGCTCTGCCTAATGTATAAAATATCACACTATGAAACGATCACTTGAATATGATATTTGATAGACTTGTAGAGAATTCATAAGTAAAAAAGGGTTTATTCACAAGATAATTTTAACAGCAGTCTAAACCTGATTGTTGCCCTGGTTACCGATTTCGGTACAACATTTTAAACCCATGTATCGTTCGGAGTTTATAATGTAGGTTGATTACTAAACTATCTATTAATGAACTTGTTTGCATTTCTTAGGGGTATACTATAGATTTTCTGCCTTCAAAAATGTATAGTGATTTCTTGATGTCTATAAAATGAAGTGTGGATTCAGTTATTCCTCGAATAGTGTTCTGCGGAAGGGAAGACAATATTTTTTATCCCCCATAATTTTCCCTCCGATTAAGGCTGGATTAAATCCAACTAATGAAGGGCTATCATATCCCGATCTGAAAAGGATCAGGAGACATTGCCCGCCTAGGAAACAAACGGGTATACTACAAAGCTTGTCTGCTGATGAATCACGTGTACTGTCGCGAGTTGTACTGCTGCTGCATTTTTCGACCTCTGAAGGAAAGTTCGAACAATGCACCTCTATAGTAATTTCGTTAACAAGCCTCTGATGCGCAACAAGTGTGATCTGTTATCGTGTACCTGGAAATACTATATCAGTTGACAAAGGATTTGGAGTCTACAATAATGGTCGGATTAGTTCTAATTCCTCGAAGTCATCTAACTCTCCCCCGTGCTACAATAATCGAGACTTGTACCATTTTTCATTCAAGTGTCTCGACACTATGTCAATGTATTTTTTCACGTCGGTATGTTAATGTTAAAAACATTCTTCGTCAAGGGTGGTTTGTGTGTAAGCCACTTTCCGCCAATCACCAAGAAATTATTATCTCAGATATTGTGTTATGGAAATCTCCTTGGACAGTCCTCAGATTGTCTGAAATAGTTGTTTGAGGGATGTTCAGAACATCATTTTTTATGCGTCGGTGCATATGTTACTTTGAACACCTAGACATTTTCAGTTTCTTTCGTGAATTGGATACGTAAATGATTAGTACTTCCTGAACAAGCAGTTTATTAAAAAAAACCATAATTCAATTTTGAATTATTGAAATGGCCTTTTCATGACAAAAAAGTACTCTGTAACTTTCCAACATTTTGATAAATTTGGCATAGCTCTACACTAGAAACCTAAGATCTAAACATTCGTGTAATTACCTCCATTAGCTAAGAGTGTTTAAAAAGTAAATGACAATCAGTAAATCCCAACCAGCTTAGGGAATTACGTACTTTTTTACAATTGGTAACTGTTGGACTACTTATCAAATGGCGTTCTAAATCAGAAAAATATATTATGAACAATGTATTTCGCATTTTAAATATCAGTAGTTATGTAAAGATTATTTTTTTTTACAAAAATATGAAAAGAAATATTAGGGATATTACAATTAAACTAATTATAAAACTTTATTAAAAATTATAAATGGTCAGTAAATAGGTATATGCTCTGAAGATTATTTGTTTTTACAAACTCGTCTATTATTCTTAACCCTAATTATCTTTACCTATTTACATTCAACAATAAATTGAATTCTAATGAAATTTGGAACCTTAGATTGTTTAGACAATTATATATATATATATATATATATATATATACATAATTCAGTTAAAAATCTAATTTCATGACAAATAATTATTTCTAGAAATTTATTAAACTTTATTTCTTCAGTTATTTAATTACTCCCTTAATACACCATAATTTAGTTCTCTATGAGCTTTTATTAAAGATATAAGATACCTGGATGTGTTGAAATTTGAAAAAATCATTAGGATAGCACAATATTTTTAAGACCACAAACAATTTTCCTTGTTAAGTAAGAATATTGTTAATTTTTTATCGATGTCGTAATTTTTACTTTCCTACAATTCAGAAATAATAATGGAAATAAATGGAACTGTTGCCTGAGAAATTGCGATATACGTTAAGAAAATATTTCAATGTATTTTTCAAAGAAAAAACATTTTTATTATTATTAATAAAATCTGACAGGCATTCCTCTCATAGGTAACTGTAGCGAAATAAAAAAATCAAAAACGAAAGTGAAAAAAATAGGAATAAATTGATCAGATATATGTTTATCAGAAAATTTATATTTATTGATATTCTTTAAAGGTCAAAAATAATCTTTTTAGTTCATAGTATCTTTAAAAATTTGTTTTTCTTCAATGTCTGAAAGAACAATAGTACTAAGTTGTTCCATTTTATCTCTTCATCACTTACCAGGAATTAGAGATGACTGGTATGATACATATCTGTGTTTATAGTTGCTGCGTAATTCACGTAACTCACTAGTTCATTTCGGTAAAAACATCGTATTCTTCTATAAGTACAAAAACATTTATTTCACTTCACTGAAGAAAAATAGATCTATCAAATCAATGTTTTGTTAGTGCATAAGGAAGGAAAGGAAATAATTCTAGTTTTTGGCTAGTCTATTTAAGCCATTAAGCTATTTTTGTCTACATTTACATAGATTATTTTGCAATTTAATCAACTAAATTCGAAAAAATGTTGAAACATTTTGAAAGCCCTGAAGGAAATTCACTTATAATATTTATTTATTTTCTAAGGGAAAGCATTTTTTGTAGTTATCATTCACGTTTTAATTTCATTTTTTTAGTAGACACTTTTATTTACATACGATTTTTGTACATTTATATATTTTATTAATATTCTATCAGATTCATTTTTGTAAAAAAGACTTTTAAATCACTGTAAATCTGCTACAATCATAAATAATTATAAATTTAAAAAACAAATGTCTCAGTTTCTTTTATAGTATAATCACGCTTGCAAATTTATCCTGATTCAATGCTATTGTATCGAAAACACTATCAAAACGTTTCTTTCCTTTTTAAAACTCTATAATAAGTTCCAGTACAAGACTAATTGATTTCAAAAATATAGATGTCTACCATATTTTAACTTTTGAAACTGTTTTTTGGCTTGAGTTAGTTTTGCAATTTCTTTTTCATCTTATATCAGAATAATATATATCATTTATTTTTTATCAATTGCTTATTTCATGAGTTATATTGATTTGGGGGAATCAGATATTAGCTCAAGTTACCTTCCTTTTCTCTGACTTAAGTTGTATATTACGAATAATTTAATTATGGTATGAAAACTACCCCCCCTCCCAGGAGCATTAAGGTAATAGTGTAGTCTTTAAATTCTGTTTATCTTTGCTGATGAAATGCTTAAGGTTCATAAGTCTGGATGCAAATTGGTACACTAATTTTCCTGAAAGATATAAATGTTATTTTATTGAAAATTGTGAAAAAGTTAATTGTTTCTCTGCATTTTTAAGTTATATTTTAAATGTAAATTTTGGAATCACTATTAAAGATATATTGAATGTTGTCATGCTTTGAAATCTTCCAAGAAACGTTTAACAACGTTTTTTTAAATTTATATTTTTCGGTAAATTTTCCAAAAACTCATTTCAAATTTTTTAAAAAGCACATTGTCTTCCTATCATAAGTATTTTGAATTATAGAGCTCTGAATACCTGAAGCATTTTTATTGTTAAAAGTGTTGCACAAAACAAAACTTTGAAATGAAAATACTTAGAGGGTAAGAAATGAAATAATTACTTAGTTTTTATTTGCAAAAAAGATTTGAAGCAACAGATGGTGCCTGATTTGAGAAAAAGAAAATGACATTGTGTATTCCTATATTTAAATAGGCTTCAGTCCTACTAATAAGTTATTTGTAGAATATCTTGAAATTGTTTTCTGCCATAAAATTTTAGAACAGTTTATATCTCAACAATGTCTTTCAAGATAACTAAATTGAAATTCACAAAAGTTTTGATGAGGTTCATTTTGTGAAACCGCAATGAAGTAATTATTAATTGTCCTTTGACATTTGAAAGTTAATTTTTTTTAAAGAATATGCTTTTTAAAATTAAATCTAGTGCAGGTTTGAACATCCATGAAAACAATTGTGCATTCTTTATAGTTCTTCAAACTTTTAAAATTGTAACAGAATTTGCTCATTTATGTGCTGCTGGTATTGTAATAAACCTTATTTTGTTTTAGAATTGCATTGTATGATTAAAACTGAAATTTTGAATGTTTATGGATAAAGATAAGTTTTTTTTCCAGTTTAATACTTATTTATCATTGATACTTTAACATTAAGAATTGTAATATGTGTAATTTAAAGAGTTTGTTTTAAGTTACAAAATGTGTGTGCTGTATATTGTAATATATTTTATTTCATATTTAAATCTCATTTTTAAGGAATGTGTGTAATTTTTACATTTTTGCACTGCAGTATTCTTATACGTATTAATTGAATTGGGAATTTACTCTTGTAGTCACATAGTGCTAAAGTATATCTTAAGACAATAAAGGTGATAACTTTTTGGTAGAATTGTTTCTGGTATTACTGTCCTATTTTTTGTTGTTTATTTTAAGAATTACTTACCAACTAATTTACTTACAACTAATTTAACATACTTGTTTTTAGTACGTTGAAATATTTTTTTTCCTCACATTGTGCTGTTTGTCTTTTTCCTAATCAGCTTGTCAATTTTCATTGTAACTCTTCTGTATTAAATATGCCTTTTTACCTAAAATTGAAATAAGAGTTACAAACATTAGTTTTCTTTATAGTATGTTGGTTAGTTTGCTTATTTTGGAAAAATAGAAACTCCACTAAAGTTTTATAAGAAGTTACAGAAAACTGAGTTATTTTTTTATCATTTTTTAAAGATCTATTTTTATAAAATTTTAGCTCTCAATCATTTAAAAGAGATTTTATATAATTTATTTATATGAATGCTACTTTCTATTTCAATTTATTTATGAATTAGTTTGCTAGATAGTGTTGCTTTATATTGATTTTCTTGCATTTTAAAATTTTATTTTAATTTTTTCATCTTTTAGGATTTCTTTATAAATATCTGATCTCATAAGTTTTTACTCTAATTTAATAGTAATTTTTAATTTCAATACTCCATGTAAGTTGTGTGGGCCTTTGACTATTGACTGGTTCATTTCAGAGATTTATTTTGGCATTTTAGCAAAGTTTAAAAACTGTTCTTCATGTGAAAAGGTTGTATAGTGATTTGGTCTACAAGGCTCTTTTGATTAATTTTTTATGCTTTTTCATGTTTTCATATAACTTCAAATAAAGCATTCATGGACTCTTTATAAGTGAATAAATTGATTTCCCTAAATATGATTTATTCCCTTTAAGTAAATTTCTGTCCACTTCTTAGTATTCCATGCACTTCTTAGTATGCAGTTTTAATACACTTGGGTGTGTTGAAAAACTGTTTTTTCTTTCAGTTTTTTTTATAATTTTGCATTTCTGTTATTTCGATACTCATTACATAAAAAACAAATGTTTTTCCTTTTAAGTCATCAACTTTAATTATGCTAGGAGAAAGTTACGCTTTAAAAGAAAAAAATCTATGATTATCTACATATTTTTTTCAGATAGTTTGGTTAGTTAAAAACTTTAAATAAATTAGATAAGAAATGAAATCAAGCATAATAATGAAGATACTTCACTATCAATCAATATATCAAAAGGAAAAGCAGCATTTTTCATAGCTTAAGAATCAATTACTACAACATATATATTAATTTTCCTAAGTATATAATAATAATAATCATAGTTTCTGTTTAGTGATTTTAGATGGAGCGAATTTTTTTTGAATGAACATTTGTTTTTACTCTAGCTTTTGTAAATTTTAAAATTTTGTGACATAATACTGTCTTTCTATAATAACATTAATTCCCGAAAATTAATGGTTTTCAATTACGGGAAAACAACCAAAAAATAAATAAAATCTTGAAAAAAAATAAAAAAATTAATTAACATGTATAAGAAAACAAATTGTGAAAATATACAATTAAACAACGTATATCTAAAATACCCAAATAAATAAAAATGATTTTTAAAGTTATTTTGTGAAAATTTTAAATAATTAGTATTATGTAAATTGATAACTTAAAACAATTGAAGCCTAAATTTTTCATCATTCAAAACATGGCAAATTGTATTAAAATTAAGAAAATTAACTTTATACAAAAAAAGACTACAAAAAATGCAAAACATTAATTTAATTTTTTATTAATTAATCTGCTTGCATTTTCCATTAAACTGAGTTTCATTTCAAATTAACGAACTTAAAATGTTTAAAAAAGTGTTTTCCTTGGAGTAAAGAAACATCTTATTTTGATTAAAGACCAGTATTTCATCTCAACTATTGTATTACTTCATTTTTCAATAAGTATGTTAAAGCATTAAAACGTTCCTTCCGCTAACTTCCAAGTAAGTATTCAGGACTATAACGAAACTCACAAATTAACTAACAATTCCTTCTTTCTGTTTTGATTGCTTCAAAAAGTACTTGGAACTATCAGTTTATGAAAAATAAAAAAAATCCCCTATTTCAAGTAAGCATAAGATAATTTAATTTAAAAAGGTGTAAAATAAATCTAACTAAAGGTACAAATTCGTCTGTTTTATATATGAATTTTGATTTGGAGTATTTTAGTTTAAACATTCAGTGTGAGAAGTTGTTTAGCAATACATAGCAAGATCTCTAAAAGAAGTCCTTAGTACATTTAAACTAATATCACGTATAGTTTCTCCTCCCTACTGATGTGAAAATGACACTTCAATGGAAAAATAAACGAAAGATATTAATCTCTTTTAAATTATTTGTATGACGTTTTGAAAATACATTCAAGTTGAAAAGGATAAATTTAAATTAATGAAATGTATAAAATCACCTAGAGGAAAGAGGAAGAGGAAATTCTCACAAGTTTTATTACTTTTCTACGTATGATCAGAAATACAAACCGATATTATTAATTTGTTTTAAATCATTTTAAAGATATTCATAATGTTTGCCTTTTTGATATACAAATTTCTTATCTCTTAATGAATGTTTTAAATGAAGGTATTATAATGTTATGGCTGAAATTCTATTTTCACATTTTACTTGTTTCGTAGTTTATTTTTATAAGTACTCCTATTATTTATTTCGTACAAAACATCTGTTACTCAAAAATAACATTTTATTATGTAAACGGAGTAAGTAGAAAGATAGATTTTAAAAATCATCTAACATTTCTTGAAATTTTGATTTTTTTTCTATGAATTCTTCGTTTACTTTTGCATGAAGAAACCTAATTAATTGACTCTTGAGAATTATGAAATATGTACAATGCTAATGCTCAATTTCCAAACGAGCGAAATTTTCCTTTCACATTTTATAAATATTTTATTTATTTTTATTTGTTGTGTTCACTTCCCATCAATTGTACTTATTTTAATTGAATTAATTCAGTACTCTTATGATACATAAAATCACCTCAACAAATGAAATTCGCTTCTTATTACGAGATAAACAAATTCATATTAGAGTTTTATCTAGCTCATAATGTAACATCGTTTTGGCTATATTTTCTTAAGCTGAAGAACAAAATATAGTAAATGAAAACAAATTTATAGAGATAAACAAATTTAGATAGTATTTATCTAAGAGAAAGATTCTAATAAATGCATTTTCTTAGCATATTCATTAGTTGCTGTTATTTTTGATTATGTTTAAAATTTAAAACAAGGTAAATATAAATTTGAATATAACTCATATTTAGCCCAAATATTTTTATATTTTTTATTATTTTAATTTATATGTGTTATTAATGTTGTACATCATATTTATCTCCAAGAAGATTTAGCTCTGTATGTAAAACTGGGGCTATTTGCAATTTTTTAAAATAATAAATGTTAATGAATATAAGTTATCAGAGGCAAAATATATACAAATGAAGTATAAAGGCATATGAACCAAAAATACTTAACTATGTTTTCAGTAAAATATTAATATATGTTTTTTATTTGAATATTAATAACTATTTTTGCATAATCTTTGTGTCTACGAATGACTATAATGGTTCACAAATGACAAAAATTCGATGAAAATCACAATGCTTACAAGGAAATAATGAGTTGCTCAGGAGAAAATAATAAGATCTTCAAAAGAAAATAAAGATCATCTGACCGAACGCTTACTGATATTTATTTTTGATAAATTCTGTAATGAAGTAGGAAAAAAAGATGAAGATAGATGGGAAAAATATGATCAGTAATGATTATCAAGACAAGAATGTAACAAATGGTTTCAATCAATCATTTTATTTTTATTTTATGGGAGCTCTGGTGTAAGAATATACCTTTTGCTACTTACAGTAAGGAACGCACATCAAATAATTAAATACATTTTCGAAAAAAAATTCATTCATTTAATTGCCAATTTGTTTGTAAAGTACATAATAGAGTAAACCGGCGTTTCCCATTAATAAATATAAAGCAATGTTTAAATCATGTTAATAAAATAAAGAGTTTATCGTAAACTACGAAGAAATTTCAAAATAAGTATTAAATTAAGTTTCAAATATTTAAGGTAACATAAAATACCAAATAAATATTATGTATAATTTAATACTTACTTTTGTACCTGATTCATTCCTGTCATGGTCTAAATTAATTAAGATAATTATATTAATCTTTAAACTACTACTAAATAAATTTATTCTAAAACAAAAGACGGAAATATCCAGAATATATGAAATAGTTACTCACGATGTATAGTAAGAATATTACTTTCAACGAGATTTTAAAGTCTCAATGCATATAGATTAACAACTATGATAATAAATATCATCTTCATTAGAATACATTCTACGTATTAATAACTATCACTTCTTTATTTTCGTTATAGTATTGAAATATTATTCCTGAGATCAGAATGCTGATTCAAATCTTAGGGATAATCTGTTCGTACAGTTGATCCCTATTTAAGAAATCTGATTCTTGCTTCTACAACTACATGTTACTTGTTCCCCTATTGGAAGGATAATGAATTCAAACGTACTTTTTCAGGAATGGATAGACAATTAATATATATTTATTGAGAAATCTTAAGATTTCTTATTAATATTTTTTCATGTTTTATTATTATAATTATTTACTATCTCAGAGTAAAACTACTTAATTTATTATTAAACTACATTTTACAGTTTAATTATTACTTTTAAGACAATTTTTTTTTCCAGTCTAGAAATAAATATTTTAAGTTCCTTAGTTCCCACTATTATTACATAAATTCTATTTCACCTTCGTTTGGGTTATTATTTTCAGTTACATTTTAATTCATATTATTTCTATTCATTCATTTCTATTTTCGTGTTTACTCTGTTTTTTCTATTTGAATTCCGTGTATATATTTCTAACATGCTTATGTTTTGTATCTATTAAAAATTTTCATGAACTTTTTCCAAAGCTACTCTTGTTGTTCCGATACAGAGGGAGTTTATTCATCCGCCTTAATTAATTTAAATTCAATGCTAGCAATTATCCGTCGACTGATGGCCTTGATGAACGCTTATTTCTTAAAAGTCTCATAGTTATTTTGAGGCTCCTACTTTGGAACTACATTATTTACAAATATTGAGTCTAAATTTATATATTTGGTATGTAGTCTGCAAAAGCATTCTTTCATTCTAGGCTAATCTGCTGTTCTTTAAAATTATTAAAATTATTATGAAAAATCAAACCGAGTTTTAAAATTTATTTTAAATTCTTAGAAATGCAATTATACATAGCTTGGGACGTGGGTTTTCATTGAAATATTTTAATGTCTTGTTACCTGGTAGTATTAGTTTATATTTATGAAGATTAATAATATTTGATATTTTTTAATATCAGAAAACCATCTTTATTTGTTTATTCTTATCTTATATTTCATTCGAATAATAATCAGCACTGAAACACTTTTAACTTTTTTCATGACTGTTACTCACAATAATTAAATGTTATATTTATTTTGTATGAAAAATATAAAAATATATATTTAAAATATTTATGTATTATAAAGTAAGTGTTATTTAATATAATTTTATCATTATTATTTATAAACTTTGTTCTAAAAATTAAGAGTCACCAGGAAAATATTGATTTCTGGAAGCCGATCTGAAATGCAGACAGCATATACCAGCATAGGTAGATATCAGTATGCAAAATATTATGTAACAGCCAATCCTGGTTTAATGTCGGGATATATTCAAAAACAGAATGATAATAAAAATATTAAATGCTTTTGTAAGATTTGTTTTCAAGACAGATGTGTTTCTGTGGAGTCCAGAAAATGAATGGAAGTTTTTGAGCTCTGGTGTGCTGCCAGATGCATTGAAGTAGGACAATCAATTCAGAAGTTACTCTTTTTTTCGGCGTTCATCATTCCGTCATTTCAACATTATGGAAACGATTTCAAATAAACCAAACAGTTGTCCAGAGATATGTCTAGTTGCAAAGGGGTGACACCTCCGTGGACAATCGATATATTGCTATTGGCGTCAAGTGGAATCGAAAAGAAACCTCCACACGAGTGACATCTGTGGTTAGAATGTACATTAGTGTGACGATATATGCCACTACTCTGCGCCGAAAGGTACACGTGAAGGGACTGTGTAAGATTCAGCTATTCGCGATAAGCTCTCCACTAACCTTGATGACTTTTATCAATTTAAATTGCATAAAACTACAATTTTTTCCAAACCAAAATGAAGCGTTATTAGGTAAATTATATGAAGATAAAAGTGAAATGTGATATATTTGATGATATAGGAAGGAAATCGAGTTAATGCAAAATAAAGTATAGCCAGGTTGCTTAGACTAGTAAAGCTATCTGCTGTAATCAATGAACGCATCTGGAGGTTCTGAATTTTATATTAATTTTAATCGCAATTTTTCACTGGGTTATCAAACCCAAAGATAATTCACGTTTCATTCTAAGAAGGATTTGTATCTTTAGGCTATTCACGATTTTCTCTACCTAACCTCTGGCATTTTAATCAATTTGAATTGCATAAAATTATAATTTATTCTTAAGCAAAAGGACAAGAGGTGAGGTAAATTAGAAGAAGATGGAAGTGAAGTAAAATGTTTTAGATATGATGGTATGAAGGTAATAGAAAATGAAGATATATAGAAAATTAGGACATACGCTGTTAGAGAATTATTATTGGGATTAAATTGCTTCGGTTTGTTTTGTGGATTGAAGAAAGTTCCCTTAACGATATTAATATACGTGATTGCTTTTGGAGAGAGTTGTAGAATCAAGAACGAATAAATTAGTAAGATACACTTTTTTTTTTATTTTAATCATAAATTAGGATTATGAGTTGTTGTTGAGATTCTAGAGAAAGTGACAATAGACATTCCACAGCGATAATAAATAAAGAATTATACTTTATCCATTTGTGTTTACAACTGGAATTTGGTATGTTTTGACTAATATATTAAACTGAGATACGCTGAAGAGCTGCGTATTGAAGGATATTCGTCACAGCTATATAGTCGTCGAGTACAATGAGTTTGTGTTCCTCTATCTATCAAATCTAGAGGAATACATTTTAAGTGGTGTCAATCAGCATGTCAATTGCACTGTGTCTGACTGAGGCCGAAATTTTACCAAAATTTTTGAGAAAATAACACCGGGGCTTTTCTTCTCTATTTACTTCAGTACTCGTAAATCTAAAATTTAGCTATTCTCGAGAATATTTTCTTGATTATGTTTTCGAAACCACGCTCAACATTGCACTTGATGATGTTTTACTGTCAGTTAACGCTCTTCGCAAAGCCGCGAGAATGTTCTAAATGTTGAAAGTAAGACAGAAAACTGTACTCAGACATCGATTATGTAGATGTAAATGATCATTGTTACCAAATATCAATAAATTTACATAATATTGATAAATTGCCAGTTTTGTAATTATAGTCACACAGAAGTTTTAGTGCCAAAATACTCAAGAAGCGTTATTATTGTGTAAGCTATAATTATATGAAATGAGGGAAGGGCGATGAAATTTAAAGTTGAAAATTGGGTCACAATAATTGAAAGATGAAGAAACACTATGGTATAGAATCTACCACATTTGCGATTAATAAAATTTACAAAGTATTCATAAATACAAAAATCAGTGTATTGATAATAATTATAATTTCAAAAATTAAACTCAATAAAACTTTTAGGAATTTAATTTGATTATTCAAACACTTTTTAAAATTTTTCTACACACACACACATATATATATATATATTAGTTATAAAATTTTTTTACTTTTTTATAAATGTGATATTCACTGTATCGGAAATAATCTCATAATGTGCATAAATTTTCATTTGAGAGAAAATGGATTTTTAAAAAAGTCTACTAAAATCTTAAAAAAAATACGTTTTTAGAAGAATTCAGATACAGATATCTCTGTCTATATTGTGGTTCGTTTGTTTGCTTTTTTATAATCCAGTTTTTGATCTTTTGATTTATCAAATTCTCTGAGTACTCTTATTTTTAACAATAAAATAGAAAAATGCTAAATGGGAAATATTTTGATTTCTCAGTTACCTTAAAATACTTAAAATTATTTAAGATGACATTTACAATATATTTAAATAAAATAAAACTTTATTTTAAATTAATTTCTGCTATTGACATCAATAAAATTAAAAAAAGATTCTGACTATGACTCAAAACTGAATAAAAAATAACTAGTATCAAATATATCGAAAAATGATATGTTCAATACTAAATCAGGACAACTTAATATTTTGCAAAACAATTACATTTAACAATTTATCATTAAATTCCTTAAAAGAGAATTTTTAGCTTTTATATTACCGATGATGTATTCATTATTTATTTTTGTGATAGTATTATTACTCGTTATAAAATATTTTTGCATAGGAATGGATTATCAATCTTTTAAAATCAACGTGTGAAGAATGTGTTATATTATCTAATTTATTATCAGTTCAAAAAAAATCAGAAAAACATTACGCATATTAAAGCGACCTATTTTGGAATATTTTTTTTAATCTTGGATACATACAAAGTGGAAAACCTATCATGCGATAATCCATAATGTTTGAAAGGTGTATTAAAATTTGATTAGTGTAAAATTTATCGAATATTCTTCATATTATATAATTCATAAGAAAACTGCATTTTATAAATAAGTCTATCTTCCTTAAATTCTTAATTTAAATGCATAATGAGGAATTTAATTTCATAACCATATATTTATTAAAAATAATATTTGATGTTTTCGATATTTTCCATTTATGGCGATAAGTTTATAAGACAGTTATCTATTGAGTATCCTTTCTTCACTTAAGATAACCTCGTTATAGAAATTAGCTTTCTTGATCCAGTTGAGTTAAATATTATTTTACATATTTTCTTCATGTTACTGATAATTTGCTTAAAAGTATTTTGAAATTTAAAATTTACATCTCAATTAAATTTTTAATGTTGTAATGCACTGTACTTTACAAAAGCAAAGAAACAATTAAATTTTGATTTTGGAAGATAATTACCTCTCACTGAAAAAAGTGCGTATAACTAAGTTTTTAAGTAAAAAATCAGTATTTATGGAAATATTCAATTCAGTTTATTTATAGATTTGTACAAGAGAAGCTAATAGAGAGTGCATATCACTCTTCTTAAATTTAATTTTAAAAAATGTCTCTCTTAATACAGTTTATGTGTTTTTATGAAAATATATGCAACTGTATTATAATTGTTTTCATGAATAATATTTAGATATTTTCTTATAAATGTACTTACAATTATAAAAAAAGGATATTAAAGTTAAAATAGTTAGAGGAGAAAAATTCTATGGAGTGCATAGTACAAAGCAGTTATTCATATATTGAAGTACCATAAAGTAAGGAAAAGAAATATACAAATATTCAGAAGGCAGTAACATCACAAAAAAATGTATAACGATACATTGCCTTCTTAAGGATTCATTTGAAAATTTTCTGACGTTTTTATGACCGCATGACGGAAATCAACAACTTTCAAAGTGGAATGTTAGTTAGTGTTAGAGCAATAGGATATTTCAATAAAGAATTGTTATGGAATTCAGCATTCTTCCATCCAATGTGTCAATAGTAAGTCTATACTATGCAATTCCATTCATCATCTCCTACTATGGATAAAAAAGTGACCGACCGAGTTTACTTAATGACCAAGATCATTCATGTATGCGTAGAGTAGTTAGTGTTACCAAACATGAAACACTGGATCAAATAACAGCAAAAAACAACATGTAATACGAACTCCGTTAGGCTACATGTATCATGATTTTAGTTGGTAAGAACTTGTGACGTTGGGCTATTCGCGGTTTTCTCTTCTCTGACTTTGGTGACTTTTAATTAAGATTGATTGCTTTTTCTAAACAACCTTTGTCCAACCAAAATTGAAACTTGAATATTTAAATTACAAGCAGGTAGAAATAAAGTGAAACGAGGTAGGTAGGAATAATATAAATTAAACTTGAGACACACGAAAGAGGTCGAGTTGTTCTAGCTTTTTGTCAATTGTTCCAGAGTCAAAGACGGGCCAAGAATTATTACAAGATATCAGCTGCATAGTGAAGTGGTAAGACTCCTTTAGTTTGTTATTGGTAGTCCAAGTTAATATATTTAAGGCGCTATTTGGAAAGAGTCCGTAATATTTCTCGTTATATTAGCAATTTGTCAATAACTACAGGGTGTACGACCTGTCTAACGTCTCTTTGATTGATTTATTGACTTTTAGTGTTCGTACATTGATTTAATCTATGGCACAAGAGGCGACTAAGAATGATTTACCGTCATAAGCTGATGTTTAATTTCAGTGTTGGCGCAGGCCCAACAAAATGATAGACCACTTTTAACAGGGCACTTACAAGTTGGTGGTGTCCCCATAGCCACAACACTTTTTTCACAAGGAATGTACTGTCTGGTCAAACTGAACCAATCATTCTCTGGAAACATTTATGTTCCACAATTTGAGGACCATTTACAGCTATTCGTGTATGTTATGAATCCAAACAGAGAGAGAAGTTTTTCAAGGTCCTATTGCACCATGTAACTGCATAAAAACTATTTGTTTTGGGGAATTTTCAGGAAAATGCAAGATTCCCTAACATTAATCCTATAGGTCAAATACTAGACATGACCAAAATACTAGTTCCTGCACATAATCCTGTATCGGAAACACTTTCAGAAAATGTAGGTGGCTTTAGAAGCAGCATAGCAGAATAATTCTTCACTGTATTCCAAAGACTTTTTGAGTCAATGACCCTTCGAGTTGCTACATTTAACCTAAAAAAGGATATTCCACAAGATGAAGGAGGCAGCCCATAACTTATGCAATACAGTACATTTTCATTGTTACTTATATACGACTTATTACTTTTAAAATTAATTTTCTTGTTAATATGAAAACATAGAAACTATGGTTAGAAAACACAGAAGAAATCTGCACTTATTATACGTTTAAATGCAATAATTTAATATTAATTTTACTTAAAGCTCAAATTTGATGTTAAATTTGCCTACGCGTAATTCAATTTTAGTGAGATATATTTTATTAGAAACTGTTTTATTGGGAAAATTGAATATAAATCGTTACACATATTAACACATGTAGTGTTTTCAAACTTTATGCTACATTATTTTCGTAAATGCATTTAACGAAGGAGAATGATAATCATGTCTTTTATATTTCAAATGTGTACAAAATTTCTTTATATTTCTCGTTTGTCTTTAACCTTTTTTTTCTATTGTAGAACCTCGTGATAAATATTGCTTGGTATACAAGTAAATTAAAGGAAACTTCATCAATATTTTCGTATTGAAGGTTATTACCTCCAGTTACAAACAATATGAAACAGGAAAATTACCATAAAATTCAATTGTTCCACTATTTTATGTATATAAAAGGTATTGAATATTTCGTGTGCTTTACAAAAAAAATCGTACCATTCAACTTACAAAGGAGTAAATTAATATATTTTGATGTGCTTAATTTATTTTTTTTCATTCGTAAACTTGTAATTAAGTGATAAAAAAATATGGCTCATGTATCCTTGTTAGCGAAATGGAAAAAAAATGTAGAATTAGAAATTTTCTATAATGTAGTAATTATTTGATAAGTAAATACACTGGAATTCATTTTTTATCATAAATGGGAAGTAAAATAAATTGAAGAATAAAATATTTAGAAATTTTATCTTATTTGAGTTATTTTGCTTTCAATTACGAATTCTTATTTTTCAAAGTATTTTTTAAGAATAATATAAGTTTTCTTTTCTTTAATTCTCTTTCAGCGTTTTTGTCTTAATATAAAAGTTTCATTTCATATTTATCAAATATTATCAGAATTTTCGGAAAACTGAAACCTCATTTTCTTGATAATTTCAAATTAAATTTAGTTTTACATAGAATTTTATGATTTCAACTACCAACACAAAGTGTATGATTAAATTATTCTGGAATAATTAAATTCTATTGGTTTTTTTCAGTAATTTTAATATTCTTTTAAGTAGTGAAATTATTATTTAAGTTTTATTGATGAATGATATAATTGCGGCATAAAATGCCATTTAAATGTTCCAAATTAGAATAATTATTTAGTAAAGTGATTCTTATCGTAATAAATCATTATTAAAAGTGAAAAAATAGTTTAATACTTTTAATAATATTTAAAATAAGTGAAGTCATCAAAAAATCTTATACATTTTTTGGAAGAGAGAGAGAGGGATACAGAATGATTATTAACATAACAAATTTACTGCCAATTTGTAATAAAAAAAATCATACAGTTTTGTGTTCAGTTCTTAGGCTACCTTTATTGCTTTTATTCTAAATTGTTTTCTTCATTACAAATGTTTCATTGGATCCATCCATGATAACAGTTTCTAAATAATAGAATAATAAAAATGTTACATTACAATCATTTTCATATACGAACAGAATATTGATAGGATATAAGTAACTGTAATGTAGTAAGTAAATAATCATCTGAACCAAATAATCTTACTCAATACCTGTATGAAAAAGTAAAGGAAAAGATCAAAAGAGTATAGCAAGATAAGAACAAACGAGTAAAAATTACTTTTTCCAACTGTTTATAGATAACCTTGAAGAAAAAGAAAAGGTATCCGATGCTTGATAATAAAGCATAAATAGTTTTCTAAAGAATACGTACCTCCTATTGTATACCACACAATTACTACATCTTATATTTAAATAGATCTTACCCTTCCGCTTTAGATCTAATGTGTTACACGTCTTAGTGTGAAAACATCCTTTTATAATAATGTAATATTTCCGAAAAAATATTAAATTTCGGTGTTATTTTTCAAATAAAAAACAATAACACCGTAACAACATGATTGAAGGTAAGTTAGCAGATTTACAATTATTCTAAGTTTCAGTAGGTCAGAAATCAGTTTCAAAAGGCTTTAAAAAACTAAATTTGATAAATTTTCTTTTAATCTTATATTGAAGTGAAATTCCTTAGAGCTTCACTGGTAAATATAATGTAAATTGTAAAATGAAACTTTAAGCGATCATTTTGAATTACATAATAGGTTCCGTAACACTATTAGAATACATGTATATTAAAATCAATTTAATAGATTAAAAATTTTCAAGAAATAAATTAAAAATGTTGTAATTCAATTTCAATATAAAAATGTTTTTCTTTACATATTCAAATACGTATAAGAGGGAAAATAGGTAGCAAAGCTTAAAACTACAATTAATGCCTACATAAATACATAAAGAGCATTCAGACAAAAAAAATTGACACAAGTTACGAAATAATTTTATTAGTTGACAAAATACAATAACCAACATTTTGAGGATTGTTAATTTCTCACAAATATTGCATAGTTTCATTTATATATTTATTAATTTTTGTTCATGTAACATTAACTAAAACAGTAAGTGTAAAGCAGTTACTTTAATAACAAAACACTTAAATCTGTAAAACTACATTTATTTATTATTATTTATAAAACAAAATACGATTATATTTCTAGCTAACTGGGATGAACTATTTAAAGTACATAGCTTCTATTGAAAAGGATTTACAAATTAAGATGAATATAATTATATTCCCATTAATAAAACTGTATCTGCAAACATTCATTGTAGCATGTATTTTTGAGTAAAACATGTTACTCCTATATTTGAACAATATAGCGACTTATTTTAAAATAGTTTCCTGTTTTAAAAATCTATAGCAATTGTGTTTTGCAAGGCTCCATTGCAAAATAATC
The DNA here is from genome assembly GCA_019974015.1 of Nephila pilipes. Classification (NCBI taxonomy): domain Eukaryota; kingdom Metazoa; phylum Arthropoda; class Arachnida; order Araneae; family Nephilidae; genus Nephila; species Nephila pilipes. Next base: position 83,029 of record BMAW01123403.1, read on the forward strand.
GAGCTGTATTGTTGAATGAAAATAAGACAAAAGAAATGGTTTTTTTTTTTTTTTTCAATTTCATATTTATTGTCAAGAGAAAACTAATTTCACATTTTTTTTTCCTTTTCTGTTAATCAGGGGAAACCGAATCAATCAAACCCATTTTCTCAGGAAACCTCCCCTCCCCCACTCACAGCACATCTTTATTATATTAATCCAGTTGATACTGTTTCCTTGCATTGCTTTTTAATGGAAATTTACAAGAAAAAAGCAAAATGAAATGGGAATCTAAAAGAAAACAGAATATTTCATGACTAACTTTCGAAACGATGTATTACTAGTGTATAGAAGGAAGTTTCAAGGAAACATAAGAGACAAAAGTAATATATTTACCAATACTTGCAAATGGAATGTAGCATTTCAGTACTTGCAACGTTTCAACTTTGAACAACCAGTCTTAAAAATCCTAAATTTTTTTAAGGAGAAGATGGGTGCTTGAGTTACATCGCTTATCAGAGTATGTTTCTTTTTTATCGCTTGTCTATCTTGGTTTTGGCATTTATTCAATAAACCTTTCAGTAATCCCGTTGAATTGGTTACTTATGTTTGTTTTCGAATCTCACTAATAAAACGAGGGTAGTTTACTTTAAAGAAATATTAAAAAATGTTTTTTTCTTATATTCAAAATTAAAATGAATCAGTGAACTTATATTATTCATATATTATAATCAATATTTCTGAAGTTTCCTTTCACATATGATATATACTGCTGTTTGTAGAAAAGGAATCATATATATATATATATATATATATATATATATATATATAAATATATGATTGTTAATTATTCTTCTAAAATGTTTCAGTTATTATGACAAGATAATAAATGAGTCACAAAAAAGAAAGTAAAGGTAAGAATAAATTTAATTAATGAACAAGATATATAAAGTTTGTTTTAATTGAATGTATAAATATCCACGTGAATAAAGAAACGAATCTTACGAGCTCAATGGAAAATACACAAATGCGTTCAGAAAAAATGTATTGATAATATTTAATAACAAAATTTATATTTAAAAGTGTCGAATAGATATTAAAGAGTTTTTAATACCTCAGAATTTTCGAAATTATATTTATTTAATCATTCATTCATTATTTATTTTTATCTAAATAGCATGTCTATAAATTATTTCTTTTTTAATAACAATAATATTATCGATGTTACAGATTTTATTCATTAAATTTTTATGCAAATTAGAGATATTCTTTCTCATCGATTACAGTAAATCAACTTCTATACGAATTTTCTATAAGCGAAGGAAAAAGTTTCAATTAATTTTATAATCAGTTACGCCTTTTTTGATGTGTATTTCTATATTCACTTGTGTTATAATAACAAACATCTGAAGATATTGAATAATATTGCTAAATTTGTAGTTAGGAAAGCTATATTTTTATAACATAGAGATTGTAGTTCAAAATGAGCTAAATTTCATTCTTTTTAATATTTTCGGGATTCAAAGATTTATTGAATTGAATTTCATAACAGTATATTTCTAAATTATACAAGCCCTTTCATTAAATTAAAACGCTAATTAAGTAATATATTACATGAATGTCATTATATTTACCTAAAGCAAAATATGTTTGAAAATGTTTGCTTCTTAATATTTTAAATAAATTGACGTAAGTCTAAATAAGGTTAAGAAACAAAATATATTTCCTGAAAACTTACATCACAATTTCTTTCTTGCAGTTGATATATTTTTCCCGCATTTCCTTCTAATAGATATTTACTACCAAAAGGAACAAAATGGGAACCTGAAAGAAAATGGAATAATTCATGACTAAGCTTCGACGTGATGTATTTCTAGTGTATAGACGGAAGTTTTCGAGAAAACAAGATCAAACAAAGTAATATATTTAATCCAATACTCGCACAGTGAAATGTTGAACTTTTAGCACTTGCAACATTTTACCTTGAAGCAATAAGTTTGGGAGACTTTAATATTTAAACAGTATGAATTGCTGAGTTAGTTTTTTTTCCTCAGAAAAGGATTTTTTCTCCTTTTTGTTCTTTAGGCTACCTTATTTTTTGACGTTCATTCAGTTTGCTTTTAAGCCTTCTTGTTAAAGCTATTATTTGGGTTTGTTATAAAATCGCAGTAAAGATGAGAAGATTTTTTTTCTTATTCCGAGAAGTTTCAATTATCTTCTATGAAACTTTAGAAGGACACATCTCTTATCATAAAGTTATCATTATGGTAAAATTTTAAATATTATTCAATTCTAATAAGACTTTGACTCAATTACATATAATTAGTTATTTGAACAATAACTGATTACTTAGTTATCTCTCTTTATGTGTAATTAAACATAAATTCCGCAAAATTATTTCAAAACTTTTTCATTCATGAGTTAACATACTTTAAATATGTACGATTTCCTTATAATTAAGTAGTTTAAAAAATAAATTCAAATATTTTTTCATTAGCTGTTCTTTCCCAAATTTAGAGTTCTGAATATAATGTCACCTAATTCATATTTACGGAGGCTACGGAGTAAAACCACAGTGAAAACCAAAACTGTATTATTTGGAATATTCAGATCAATAGTTCCTAAACGTTTTTAACCCCTGGACTGCTTTTTACATCGAAACTTGCCAACGGACCTCCAAGTGAAAAAACTACATAAATGCATAGTATAAAAATTACAAATTAAAGAAAACATTTTGGTGAAAAATTATTTATTGAAATTATAACTTTTGCTTAAAATAAAATTTAAAAAAAAAATAATACTTGGATGTACTTGAGAAGATGTTATCAGTCTATGTATGTCTTGCTCAATGTTCGTGAGTAGCAACCTACCCACAAGCACTAATCTCTAGAGCAGTTTTTTTTTGTGATGAGGTTCATAACGGTGCTGACTCCACGTTATACCAAATAGTAGGACGGGAAGCATTCAACAACTTCTGTACAATAACCCATAATGCAGGATATAAAATTGGGATCTGTTTTTGTTACTAGAGTTTATAGTAATATTTTTTCAAAATTGGTTTAAGTTCCTGTTTTGTAATTATTTCAATATACTGCTTCTGTATTAGTATGGATTCATCTGTAATTGGGAGATAAATTTGTCCACGCCCAAAAAAGTTCAACAACCAGTCGGGAATATCCAAGTAAAGTTGTTTGTACAGAAAAAGTTGAGCAATCAACACCAATATTATGCTTTTAGTTTTGATTAAATTTAATTGGTAACCTTGCAGCTTCAAATTAGTTTTGTTAAATTTGGCAAATAAATCAGTCATATAGGCTTTGTCATTTTTGAGTGAATTAAATTGTGTCCAAATCATTGTCTTTGCTTACCAGGAATTCCAACAATAAATAAAAGGGCACATAAAATCAATTTCAACATTTACTTCAAGATAACCAACATACTTCTGTGCGAATTTCTAAACGATTATAATCTTCATCATTTTCCAAACAAAGTTGAGCAAATAATCTCTCATTAAAGACATCCCTTTTGATTTTATCAACTGCTCTAATGACATAATTTATTGATTCATGCAAACGTTCAGTACGAATTTGCGACTAAATGGTGTCGATGAATGACACAATGTATTGAAAATACATTCAGTACGGCTTGTTTTAAATATCCCAGAAAGCCTCAGTAACTTCTTCCAATGCCGGAGCACCGTCAGCAGCAACAGAAATGATATTAGTCAAAGGTACAACTTTTACATGGAAAAGTCTTTTTAATTCAGTAAATAATATTTCACTTTTCGTAACTGTATCCAAACATTTAGCAAATAACAATTCTTGGTAAAAATTTTCTTCTTTTACAAATCTTACATAAGCTAAAAATAAATCTTCATTTCCTGGTAAAGTAGACTCGTCAAGTTGTTTAGAAAATTCAGATGTTTTTAAGTACTCACATAAGAATTTTCTACGCTCAGAACCATTTCGTCAATCCTTCTTTGTACTGTATTATTACTAAGTGGAATTCATTTTATAATGTCGAAAGCTGGTTTGTGCAACACGGTGCGTATTACCTAACTTATAGCTGGTAAAATATGTTCTTCACCAATAGTGTGTGGATTTCCGGACTTTGGAATCGATAAGGAAATGTTATAAGAAGAACGCAGTCCATCGTTATCTCGCTTAGATGTTGTCCCTATGAGTTCTGGCAGTGACGGTGTTTTCAAATATTATTTTTGACTGTTTGAAAAAACGTTAAATCCTTATCCTTTTTGTCCCTTTGCATTTTTATTAAATGTTCTTTAAGCTTGGAAGGTTTCATTGAATCATTTGAAATAGTTTTATTACATAGAAGACACTATCATTGGTAAAATACTATTTCCTGGTGATGAAAAAACGCCGTACTTCAAATATTCAACACTGTAATGTTGGGATTTTTTCTTCGGCTCACTCATACTGTTGTCTGTTAATAAGGGCAAAAAAGGGTATAAGAAAATTTTTATATCAAATGTTCTATTTGCTGTGAACCACTGTTAATTAGTAACATTTTCAATGGAATGCTGCAATAAAATCCTTTTGAATTAATTATTTGACGCAAAGATAAAATTTTGTGTAATTTTTGAATAAAATATATTTCTCAATAATTAATTTCTTATAGAAAGATATGTATTAAAAAAAATTGCAAACTCTTCCTAAGTTTTTAACAAAAAAGAAGTAAATCCTTAATTAACGTTAAGGGATTACTCTTTATTATTTATTAGGATTAAATTTTACTTTTTCTCAATATAGTAATCCAATAACGTATTATATTGGAAAATGTGATGTATAAGTTTTTCAAAAGAGAACAATTTTATTCAAATACGTTTACGTAATAAAAGTACACTCTCTGCGTAACAGTACAGAAAATGCATCTACACAAAAATTTCCAATTAACAATATAAAATTTCTTTTAGTCTAAGTCAAGGAAAATTTGTCTATACACTTAGTATCAACATAACATAGAACTAAATTGTTGATTAGATGTATGATGTATGACTCTTTTACAGTTTATGTTTAAATTGTAGACCAGTTAGTGCATGTAGCGGCGTTATTGCATTCCTGTATAAACCTGTTTTCGGCCATCTGTCTAGCACAGTGCCATGCTTGTTATTAACTTACGTAGCTGGTGCGATCAAGAACTATTAAATCATAGGCGTGTGTCAGTGGATTCTTTTTTTATTATCGTTTATGAGGGATTATCTCACTTTTTTATTGTTATTTCGTTATTATTATTTTGTTGTTAGCGTGTTGATGGAAATTTAAAGCTTCCATTTATTGAAGTAAATTGAACAATAACTAAGCTTTAGTAATAACCTTAAAATTATTTATGCACACCATTGTTACTACAAGTGGCATATCCTCATGTCAAATTTCATTTCAGAAGAAATAAATTTTGTTAATATTCATTCACAAAAGGTATTTCTTAACTCTCAGTACTTAAGTAATATACTGTATTTTAAGCACCCACCTATATTTACATTTTACTCGGGATGTAAAAATCAGTTCTAATTTATTTATTGTTATTTATTTAAATTTCCACAATAATAAAAAGGGATCACAATTTTATTATTTTATATTAAACATTTAATAGACCCCTGTCATTTTCAGGGACATCCAAATCAATTTTACTTTTCCACTGACCCCCTTATTGGTATCGGGGACACCTGGGGACCCTAGGGAACACTTAGGGAACCACTAATTTAGATACATATTCTAGCTACTTATTTGTATAGTCATCTCTCCGACTGAGACATTTGTCGTAGTGTGGTTTCAACTTTCCAATACTCTTGTCAAAATAGTGAGCAAAGTGATGGAAATCAAAGAGCGGCAAGTGCAAGGTGTTCGGTGGGTAATGAAACGCGTTCCATTGAAAATGCAGTGGACGTGTTATTATTTCGGCTGCAGTGTGCGGCCGCACATTGCCATTTGTGAAAATTTTTACGTACACATTATTCATTTGTAGATGAATTTCGGGTGCATTAACCCTTCGGCATGCAGAAATCAAATGACAGCCTACTCTTCATACTTGGAGGGAAATTTTGCTATTGGAGGCATGTTTACGTATTCTCTGTGTGCTCTGAACTCACAACTGCGATTTGACGCTATAGAAGGGCCTACATATCCGTGCAACATATCTGTGCACAGAGTAATCGGACTTTCAATAGAGATTAAATTTCGCGACCGATCGGGCCATATGTATGTATATGTGGAGAAACTCCAGTATCACCTTTCTTTTATCATTTCTTCTCTTTTAGGCCTTGCGTTCTATTTTCAACACTCAACTTAATCCTTCTAATCAACTTTCATTAACTTATTAACTGAAACTGACATTCTAGCCCCAAAATCACAATTTTATAAAATTTCATGGAAAAGCTATGTTATCGAGCCCCTCTTAATTGTTTTGCATGCAGAATTTTGAGAGTTCCCTGTTTTTCACAGATATAAAAGCCAATCCATTTATTTGTGTCTTCTAGTTTTGCTGTCCTCGGTAACACATGAGCGTTCATACAGCTTTCGTATTTTCAGAATGGTGTGCAAATTACCTGAAATAAAGAACTTTAAACCTAAATTAAATTCTTAATCTCACAAAGATTTCTACATCAAAATCATGTGGATTAAAGATGGATATGAATGTATAAAGAATATCAAAAAATAGATAAAAAGTTTATATATATATATATATATATATATATATATATATATATATATATATATGTGTGGGTGGGTAGGTGTCATTAAGAAATGTCATTAAGTAAATTGAATGTGATATCTGAAAACTTTTTACAGCAAGACATAGTTTTCTCACTAGGATATTCATTTTATAAATTGATTTATATGAATTTCTGATATTTATATCTTGGAATGAGAGTTGATTCTAATATCTTTTGCAATGGTGACATATTAAAAACAGGTTATCTTATACATAATTGCTATTGACTTTCAGGACTTTTATGGATTTTTGAACTTTCAATTCAAAAACAAAT